>VMBQ01000062.1:95343-128886 GCA_007657795.1 Dreissena rostriformis | reverse complement strand
GTATAGACACCAAATTCATTAAATTTGAGTGGATAGTTACATTGTTATATTTTATGATCATAAATAGGTTTTGTCGGCCATCTTGGCGGCAAGTTTGGACGCTGTGTTGGATTTGTGTGTAATATAATAAACTTAAACAATGTCTGATGATCTTAATGTGTTCTTTTACCCTTGAAACCTATGTATAGACACCAAAATCGTCAAATTTGAGTGGATAGTAATATAGTTACGGTCATTGATAGGTTTTGGCGGCCATCTTGGCGGCCATTTTGGACGCCATGTTGGATTTCCGTGTAACATAATTAATTTACACCTTGTATGATGATATTAATGTGTTATTTGCCCCGTGAAACCTGGGTAAAGACACCCAATTCATTACATTTGAGGGATAATTACATAGTTATGATCATAAATAGGTGTTGGCGGCCATCTTGGCGGCCATCAACGCCATGTTGGATTTGTGTGTACTATATTATACTTAAACAATGTCTGCTGATCATTATGTGTTCTTTGCCTATTGAAACCTAGGTATAGACACTAAATTCACCAAATTTGATTGGATAGTTACATAGTTATGATCATGTATAGGTCTTGGCGGCCATATTGGCGGCCATCTTGAAACATACAACTTTCCGGAGGTTCAATTTTGGTAAACTTTTGATATGTTTTTAAGGACCTTCTACCCTACCAGGATCAGTTAAAATACCTTTTGTAGCAATTTTTTGGGGTCAAAGTGTATATTGACCCTACTAAATAGGTAATTTGGAAATTTGACGGCTGCCATTTTAAAATGGCCGCCATACCCCTGTATGCAAATTTTTGAGAGTGGGTCCATATCTGATATTGTTCAGTATGCTCTTAGCTAGTATTCTGCAAATGTTCATGCTTTTATCACATCATGAACAATTCTGGTAAACATCTGCACAAATCGACTGGACTATTAAGCCATGAAATTATACAAATGTCTAAACCCTCAGCGTACATAACAATATTTCATATTATTAAATTTATCGCTTATGGAAACAGTTAAATCAAGATACAAATAATTATTTAAAATAATACAGACAACAAGTAAACAATTGACAGCAAACGCTGTTTTATCGAGAACTTTATAAAATGCATGACGTACTCATGCAACAAGCTTTAACTCCATCCAAAACTTGGGAATAGCTAGACATGTGTAACAGACACTAATGTCCCTACGACACATGTTTGGAGAACGAAAAGTCCTTTATATATTATTCAATGAACACAAAAGAAACAAAGTCAAAATTCTGACCAAACACACTCGTCTGGTATTATTCATGATTCGTTCCTTTACGATCGCCTTCACTTTAAGGTAATTGATCTTTTAAAGTTTGAAATAAATCAACCGTGCAGTAAAAGAGGAGTTTATACTAATGATATAAATGAACCGTAGTCGAAGGTCATTACATAAGCTAATATGAAACATAGACTATAGCAGTTAATGTTGGTGTTTTAAAATATACTTATCGGCTCTATATTTTTAACATGCATTGAAGGATTTTTAAATAGCAGTCGTCGCAATTTGTATCGCTCGATAAGCATTAAATATCTGAGTTAAAACATACAGAAATATTTATCATTTTAAATATAATATCACTAATTAATTGTTCCATTAATTGTTTTTCCATGATAAAGCATCAGTCAGACACACATAAACCATTATTCGTATGTACGTTCGAAGAATGTTAATCTCGTTATCGGTATGCGGTCACGTTTATATTTTTTGTTTCAGTCGAAACCACTTTTTTTATCGATTCTACTGGTTCACCAGTCGGACAAACATTCAAAACGTATGACAGTGATAACGGATGTGCAACGAGTTTCAAGGGCGGTTGGTGGTACAACCACTGTTACGCATTCATCAATCTAAATGGAGTATACCTGTCAGGACAAGATAACCAGGGATCCACAGCTATGACTTACGACAGCCGCGTTCCCCTTAAAGGCAGCACAATTATGTTTAAAGCAGTATAACACGCTTCTTCGTTATTATGTTCAGCGCTGTTTGTTGTTCAATAAAAACTTAACAGACCGTTATCTGAAAGTGATTTAGTCATAAGTGAAGGAGTAATTAATTACTACTGATGAGGTTTAGGTAAACTATGGAAATGAAAATAAGATAGTCTGCTAGCTACAAACATGTGTGTAATTCGATCTCGAAGAGTTAAGACGGTTTAAACTAACACCAGTTGATTTAAGTTCTCATTCTTTACTGTATTCTTGCCTCGTTTTACAAGGTTTACCACGGCATAAAAGCACTAATCGAACTTTTAGCAAATGTTTGTCATATTTCAGATGAAAAAATATTCAATACCATGAATCCGATAATATAACATATTTTGAACTTGTAATTCTAGTTTATAAATTGTATTCTTGGTAACGATATTTTCAAGCATGTTCCGACATATATAAATCAACTAAATATGTGTTTAGTAAAATAAATATGTTCAACCTGGCCCGGGAAAACATATTAATTTAATGCTTATCGATAAAATATTGATTACTTTCTTGAAAATTATTATCTCTATATTCTCACTGTATGACAACTTATGGATGTCTATATATTGTATCATCATATGAACACACGGTATATATTCCGTTCTCACTTGGTTATATACCGTGTTGAAACTGGCTAGACATATTTTGCTTTTTTTATAAACATTCATGGGCTTACAATTGATCAATGCAAGTATCCTTCTCGTTTTCAATATTCCATGAATTTAGTTTGTAAATCAACAATCCGTTGTTCGTATAACGGAACATATGACCAAAGAGGAAGCATAACTTTAAATATGACTAAGCATATACCGCTTGCAATGTAACAGTTTGAAACCGCGTCGTTTTATTAGTTGAATTGCCCAGCAGAATATGACAATTGTCATAAATTATTCATGACTACAAAACATTATCCGAATGAGTTCCTAATCTCCAACGTTAAATCAAGAAGTATAACGTCTTTGTGTGAACGTCGGTTACGACGATGATATATTTATTATTAATTGAAATATATGTTAAATGTATGTGTCATCACCGTTCATCATAGTAGAATTAATTATGAAAACGATATTAAATAAAAACAAGTCATGTTCAGTCAATGTATATAAATACAGTAAGTACTCATAACAACAAATTGTATCACAATGTTATACTAACCACTGGCATGTTTATGCTTCCGTGCATGTGGAACCAATGAAAATAGCAGACAATGGTTTGCGGGTAACATTGTCATATATTGTACAAACGTATTTCTAGCATACACAAGATTTAGAGGTGAAGACTTGCTTACGCTCGCCAGTACGCGATATTCAATTGAAGCTGTCTTCAATGATTATCGCATTTTTCATAAATGTGTTTAATGAGTTAGTTTGTTTTTGTATAAGTGGCTTCGCCATCCTTAATTACCTTAGGAAAACGCTTTAGTAAAGACGGACCAAATACAAATCGCAAAGAGCCTTACCCGTTTTTTTTATTGCAAATATTTGTAACTGCATTACATATTGTTAAAACAGCGCTTTATATCCAGAGAAGTTGTTTTGTTTTTCTCTCTTCAAACGGTTTAACTCAAATTTCGCTGCAATCCGTTGACTAAGAATTTATCAACACTAAAAACAAATGGATTCCCAAATCGTAATTAACAATGATCTTGGTAAAGTTTTTACCACTGGCTATTTTAAATAATGGATGAAAATGTAATTTTAAAATCGTGTTAATATGAAATGAGTAATAAAATAAATAACTTAAGACGTCTACCAGCATAAATCGAATCGAATCATGTGTGCATTTATTTTGAGTCCATTTTAATGCACGTTTTAGGATATTTATAACCGGTCAACAATACTTACATTGTAAACGCAAACAAACATAAGTGCCCAGTCGCCTTTAAAGTAAAATATACTGTAGTTACATTTTTGAATTACGCCTGCATCATTAGTAAGGAAATGGCATTGTCTGATGATGAAAGCTCAATGCAGTGTACGGTAATCACAGTCATCCATTAAATCAAGTCGTTCGCGTACATAAGTGACTGAAGACAGAAAAAAGAAAATACTCCGTTTGAATATCACCGGATACCGTAACTAATCATTTGGAACAACGACTGTTGACCTGTTCTCTACTACTTACACGTCAGTTTCTTATTTAATATCGATATTCCTGCTGGATTTCTAGCTATCATTGTCCAGTGGTCCTTGTGAAGATTCGCGAAGCCAAACGATGGTAGTATACGAACTATTAGTATAAGTCTCGCTCTGAGAAAACCGGGCTTGTGCGTAAAGTGTCGCCCGCACAGGCTAATCTGGAACGACACTTTCCGCTGTTTTGGATTTTTTCGTTTAAAGAAAGTCTCTTCTAAACGAAAATCCAGTGTAAGTGTTCCGGTTTTCCCAGAGCTAGGCTCATCGATCTACAATACTCAACTCGTCCCATAGATTACAACTTATTTATGACATTTTTAATAAGCATAATGAAGTGTTTCGTCCGTTTTGATTTGCAATAATCATATCGGATGATTTAAAGATACTCACTTATTCTTTTATAATTAAATGAATATAAATGATGTTTAACAATAAAAAGCATTTCATTCTCATAGCCCTTTTTTGCATTTAGTAGATTGTATCATTTTATATGCACACACAGGAATGAATACGCTAAACAATCTGTTCAACTGTTTTTGGTCAACAAACACTAATTTTGAGTTTCGATCAGAAGGAATAAACCAACGACGGGGACAACCCATGTTGCTTAAAAGCCGTTCACAAGGAAACCAAACTGTTGAGTATTTCCAAATAAAGAATAGTTTGCGTATACAATTTCGATACTAATACTGACCGATATGTGTTTAATTTAAACGAAAACTATATGCCCAGATTTGCGGAATAGTTTAGAATTATTAACGAATAGTTTTATTACCCCATTTTGTCGTTTGTTTAGACGAGTCTCGTATTTGTTTGTGTTTGTTTTGTTAACAACAAAATACCTCAGTTCTGACACGACACGAACCTTGATTTACTCTAAAACGTTCCGAAACGAAACAAAACATGACTACTTCTAATGTTCGGATTCATAAATTTAATAACTTAATAATTTCATTTATTCTTCTGTTTAAAGTTCTCCATTTATAAAATAAATCAATTAAAAAATAAGCCAGGTATGTGTATGTGTCTTTCCCTCACTTTTTATAAGCATTTTTCATATTGAATCATAAATTAATATGGATTCCTGTCAGTTATGTTTATTGTATAAATACCTTGTTGATAAATAAATAAATCCATATGGCGCAGTACGAATATAAGCATTTTGTTAAAATTGCCTCTTGTTTATGCTTGTCCCCATCGCACTAGACCGTTAAAAGCTGTTTGTCTAAAATCATATGGTAAACATCCCCAATCTTTGGAACATTTCCCCTCAGATTTTTCAATATTTAAGCTTATTGTTCACAATAACGTCTTTACAACATTATCTTTCCAAATGTGAGTTGTTGGCATTTCGTTATTCATTTATTATGAGGACTTGAGTCCCCCTGCTATACAGACGCTTAACAACATCTGCCAAACATACTTTTGATCTTTATTAACAATTGCATTTAAATGACGTAGACAATTTGGCGGGAGGTTTGTGTACCGCATCCCTAATATTTCGTCAAATATATGTAATGTGTTCATTCTGTCATCCGGTTTCTTAAAGTAGAAATCATGTTCTGTTGTTTTATGAAATGCTCAGTATGCGCAGCCTAATAACGTTTTATTGGTCATGATGACCCCTAATCCGTGTCATATGTATTAAATGAACGCCCACTATGTTATTGTCCTAACACTATATACATCCAATCAGCCAGTTAATGTTAACTGTCCTTGTCGTTCATTTTGTATGAAACATAATTCCGAAATGACTTCTGCGTTTTAATTATCTTAGTTCCATTATGACCATGCCGATAACATAGCGTACAGCAATATCTGACATTCATCAATTCTTCAACAAAATATCGATTCAATAGTCAAGATACTGTTTCAATAATAAATACCCTGAACATATAAAACATATATGCTAATGATAATATTATGGCCTACATTGCACTAATTTAATTAAGATATGCAAGTGAAGACTGGAATTAAATTATACCGATTTACTGGACGACTAGATTTCCTATGCTGGCTATCGTTATGAAATGAGTATGTCGATATTTTTCTGATAAATCAGTGATGCTCACTATGAAATACTGTTATGTCTTAAAAAATAAGTCCTCGGTCGGAAAAAAATCGCAGAGGAAGGATACACTTAATTAAAAAGTAACCGGAAACAAATATGTTGACAAAACGAGCGAAATGTGATTAGTTTATTCGTACGAATCACAAGATTGGCTTTTTCTTTTGATTAAATCCATTCAGCGATTTATTGTTGTTTATGTTATGGTTATGAGAGTAGAGATGTTGAACTTAGTTTCAGCACATAATGATGCGAATTAATATATTGTGACCAATATTCAGTACCGAAATCGTGACCGTAAATACCGCCAATTGACTTGTATATGTATCACATGCGTTATTGAAATGTACTAAATTCAAATAAACGACATCGTCAAGGGACCGCCCTTGCTTCGCCGCCACAGTGTTGGGAAAGTGCAAACGCCCATTTTTTTAGCGCTATTCACTATCGCGCCTGAATTTTTTAACGTGAATAAACTCGTTATGTACTTGTTACACGACGAAACAACAACTAAATACAAAATTAATTTCTTTTTATTTATTGTTAAAACTGAATTATGTATTTTTTTGTTCATCACATGAATCAAATCAGGGATTGACAGACAAACAATTACTTTTTTTTCCATCGAATTAGAAATGTATTAAATTGTATCCATCCCATATACCAGTTTGTAATGCAAATAATTTGACTATTGACTAACAAAAGTTATACCAATAACTAACAATTTATAATCTTTTAATGCTCTGGTAATTCTAAACTCTGTAGACTCTGTTTTATCCGAAAATAGGAACAATAATGTATGATTTTTATAGTATTAAATTGGTCAAATATGGGTTTTACCACTGCCTCAAATGACCGCTCCTTAAGCTGAGATATTCTAAACTAAGTGTTACAAAATAAAGCCTGAGAGTCAAAGCAAACGCGCAGTTAAAAGAATTACTTTTGTATTTGAAACATACTTATAGATATAGATCTGTATAGATCTGTATATAATGGTAAAGAGGTATTAACTTTTTGCAGTTTATTTTTCCGTTAATGTACAGAAAAATTCCAAAATGGCATTGTTGAATGTATTCAAAGATAAAACAACGAAGTTAGTAAATTGTAATCTATTCCATTTATTTTTCATTTAATTAACATAACAATTAAATAAAACACGCTTAAGCATAACCAAAGGTCATGTGTATGTACATTACTGTTTGCATTATAGAAAGTGGAATTTTATTTAGTAAATCATAAACCTTACCACAATGAAAACTTTTATTAATGTGTATAGTCTAAGAAACTCATAGTGTTTGACTTACTTGTCTGCATATTTTACTAATCTATAAACAGATACACAGTAATATTGAATTCATAGGAAAACTAAAAATCTAGAAAAATTAACAATAGGGAAATTGTGATTAACATCCGCTAGTCTTCTATTTAATGACCGCATGTTGCATATTCGCGCATTATCAGAATGTAATCTTGTAGAACTCTTTCTTAGGCGTATTATCGTTTTCGCGGAGGTAATTCCGTTATATACCATCACAATATACAGTTTACAACACTTCTAAGATCAACTGAATTGTAAGCATACCGTAGTTATAATAAATATGTGTGTGCTAATTGAAATCAATATAGCTTATTTTAGCTTGACTAACTACAAACGGTTATAAGCCGTTTTATAGGATACTTCGTTTATTCAAGGAAATGTTCGAATATATCTACAATGAGAATAATGTTATACACTTATTGACAATCCCTAAAGAACGTTACAAAAAGAAGCGTTCTGTTCATGTACACGTCATGTACGTCTATTACTATTGAATGTAGCCGTCAGATGAGGCCTGGGCTTAAAACATACAAAGGTGCGAACAGTTTCATTCACGCTATGTTTATCCTTGTATATAGTATTATGACGTCTGTTGTGTTCAAATATATGCAAATGTGTCTATTCTCACATCGAAGTGCATCGTACTTATACAGGGAAAACAATTCGGGTTAGCCATTACAATGCTGAGTAGGCGGCATTACGCATTTATGTCCGTCCGTCCGTTAACGTGAATACGTCCGTACTTCTTGAAGTATGTGTTTCAACTTCTTGTTAACTACTGGGTTGATCTCGCTCAAATTATCACAGTGAAATGACCTTAATGTGTAAATGATCGTACATAGAACAATTTCGGTTGTGACGCTTTGTTTTTTTTCTGTAGAATATATAGTCCCAAAATGTATCCCGTTTAATTGCTGGGTGAACCTTGCTCAATCGTTGAGAGTGAAATAACCTTTTTGTTGGTGATATTAAAAAAAGTAATTTTGAATGCGACATGTTCTGGCAAACATATGACCCTTTGTTTCTTTTATACCTAATGATAAAATATGACATTTCTGCAGTGAAATAACAGCAGTGAAAAGAACAAAATTGTTCTTTTCACCGGTGAAAAGAACACATTTTTGGAATTTCTTTTTCTATTTTTAGATTATCATATCAAGATGTACTTTCCTTGTTTATATCCTTGTTTATTTTTTTTCTATGATCACGAGCAAAATAAAATCAATTATCCACCGAATCCAACATATTTTCTTTTAATTTTATGCTTTTTTTCCGTTTATTTACATTGTTAAAGAGTTTAACTGAAGAATTTCCCTGGAATAATGACTTCATTTCGTCAACAAAATGACGTCAAAAATGACGTCATTTCAATGTATTGAGGCACGCCACGGTAAAGAGGGTCACTTTTCAGCGAAAGGGAAATTATAATTAATTATTTCCTTGAAAAAGGGGCATAAAAGAAACACAAAATGTGTTCATGTCAGTGTAAGATCGTTTGTTATTTCACTCGTGATCATAGAAAAATAATGTTTTCACTCGTGGCTGGGCCACTCGTGAAAATATATTTTCTATGATCACTCGTGAAATAACAAACGATCTTACACTGACATGAACAAATATCCTCTATCTCTTTTTACACTATGGATTATTAAGTCCCAAAATATTGTGTCATAAACTACTTTTTTTATTACGGAGCGGATCTAAAACAGTCTCATTTGAATTACCTTAATGTGTGAATTATCGTTAAGGAAGAAATGGTGGCTGCACCGACTTTTGGCAGACTTTTGTCCCTGTGTCTGTTTTTCCACTATATAATATATTATTTTAAAGTAATGTTGTTCATCTACATCTTTTTGGCGGATTTTGCTTAAATATCGACATCTGAATGAAGAGATAATTGTAATGGCCTTTTGTCTCATTTCCCGCTGAAGATTATATGGTGAATTTGTCTGAGACACATTTCTTGTGGCTATTTTGTAAGCACGTTTTAAGAGATTACTTTATTGTGTTCATTCTGAATTAATACTTTATCATGCATCGTTATTGTCTTTTGCTTTAAATTATAATTTTAGATAGATTTAGGTGCTGAAGGGACTAGTAACGTGTTCACAGATGCTTGAATTTTTGAAAAACGTTATTCAAATGTTTACTTTCGAATCTGTAATGTGTGGAAGAGTCTAAATAGTTACAATAGCAAGAAACTTGTGCAGGCTTTAGTAATTAAAAGCAAAACATAAATACATTGCACTTAGAACTTAACGTTTTTTCAAGGTATCGAGCAAAAGCGTTACCAACGCTTTATTATTTTGCCAATTTTGAATAACATAATGCATACATTCTCTTTTCAATATATGACCATTATTTTGAAAATCGGCATTTACCAAAACTATGTAGAACTCCATTTAAACGCATGCACTATTTCCCCTCCTCCCTAGCCACGATGCGCGTATAGTAGAAATTTGTCTTTCTAATAGAGTAATAATTACATAGTTATTTTGATAGAACCTAAAGTGTTAATATTTTTTTTAAATAAGTCATATTCATATTTTACAATTGTTTGTCTATCGTGTAATGTAACTTCCTAAGTCAAACTATATACTCAAAAATTAGTTAATAAATACCCTTTTGGAAAGCTTAAGCAAAATACAGTTAAGCCAGATTCATCATATAAGAATTAGTATTCTAATTTAATAGAGACGGGGGGAGAGGTAATCCATTTAAAAACAAAATACTGACTTAATGGATAAATATATTAACATTTTTGTTAATTTTAGTTTGTATTATATATAATTGTCATAAAACATAATCATATTTGAATATTTGAATAGCAAATGGTTGTCAAGTACAAAAAGTAACAGCACATGTAAGTATACCTGGCTTTAACTACAACAAGAACATACTTCGTAAGCAATTTTTTACTAACATAACAATACAAGACATATATGTCGGGTGAGGTTAAATACCTGTAATATAAGAGCATTCGGTTCGGGGAAACACATGTTTCCAATTTCAAGACGTTTGAATATTAGTCATGGTGCCAGGGCATTCTGTAAACCAGCGGCAAATTATATAAACGGTGGTTTAAATTAACTGTGGTAATTTGATTACCGCAGTTATTTACATGGTTAGATACTTAATAAACCAGGATGTCAGGAGGCCTATGAGCCAAGAGGAGATATTGGAAATGGTAACTGATTATGACAACAAAACAAAACATATTTAAAATACGGAAATACTGACATTGCCTCATCCTGATTTAATAAGTATCCATTCGAGCCACGCACATGGCTGAGCCTAGTACTTCAAAATTGGTTTTATTTAACTTATTTTTTGCATTTTACACCTTAACAAATACTTGTAACAACTGAGAAAAATCGAAAGATATAAACGAGGACATGATAAGGTTGATAACGAACCATTTTAACATTAAATACGATTTTCAATGCGACAAACGGTTATCAAACCGTGTGGTTTGTTATGCTTGATTGATCGTTGTCGGCTCAGGTACTACTTAAAAGGTACTCATAAGTATACTTCAAAGTACTCGGGGTACGGAATATACACTAAAAAGTACCCCGGAGTATGACCGGGTGCCTTAAAGCGTTTTTTCCATACCCGGGGTCCATTTTAGTGGACTGAAGAGTACCAGGGTACTTTCCAGTAGTAACTGAGCCGACAACGACCAATAGAGACAACCACGATTGATCATTATCGGCTCAGGTACAACCTAAAAGTACCGTGGGTACTCTAAAGTTAAATACAAGGTACCCGGGTATGTAAAATATACTAAAAAGTACCACAGAATATGGACGGGTTCCTTTAAGCGTAATACGCGTACCCGGGTTACATTATGGTAGACTTGGGGTACATTGGGTACTTTAAAGAAGTACCTGAGCCGACAACGACCTATTGAGCGTTTATTATTTGTATATGTGAAAGGCATCAGAGTACCTGTGAATTTGTTATACATTTGTTTACTTAAAAGTGGCGGAGGATGTCGTTTACATATAGTACTATATATTATTATGATTATTATTAGACAAGCACACATTAAATAGCTGGGCCGGCAGTCTATAATCGGCCTGCTGCCCATCTAACGGTCTTATGACCTTTTGTCCGAGGGCCGTTATATGGCTAGGGTGGATAATATGCGTCCGACCCAGATCTGCCATATGTTACCTTTTATAATACGTATTATAGTGTACTCCTTACAAACAATATTTCTGCACTATTCATTTTTATTCAACCGAATACGCCATTTATAACGAATCTCGTGTGACGTAATTTGTGTAGCTCAACACACCACCTTTAAGCTAGACTCTGGAATAACGATTATGTTGTGGATGTTGTTTTGTTTTGTTTCAAAATAAAGTAATAGAAACAAGTTTAATAAATGAACATCAAATAAATCCAAAACATATTTCGGACTGTATGTTTGCCATACATAATTGGACACTTCCATAAGAAGAAACACACATATAATTAATGTGTAGTCAAAAATCATAAATTATGTTTTGGTATATGACGTCATCGTGGTTTTATGTGAAAGTGAGGGGACATGTAAGATGGATAAAAGTGTTTGTGTTTTAAATTTAACCACACATTGTGATTCATTACATCACCAAGTAAATCATATACTAATAATTATGCATACTATGAAAAAATTTATACGCAGATTTTTATGCAGTTATATAACGTTTAGAAATAATTTAAGTTCGAAATGCACACTTAATTAAGTAACCTGTTAAGTAATCACTGTAAACACAAAACGTTTGTTTAAAATACAGAGCATAACACGTTTACACACGATGTTATTAACTGTCTGCAACTGATTAACTGTTTTTCATCGTTAAATGAACTTCAAAATATTGCTATTTAAATTAAATTGTACACAGTTAACAGTTTCGGAACAAAGCAAAAACATTATTACTTGTAATGTTCGAATTGATAAAATTAATTAGTTTTAGTTCATAAGTGTTTCTGATTAAATGAACTCCATAAATAAAAGGAATCAATTCAACAAAATAAACTAAGCGTTTGAATGTTTTTGTTTCTTCAATTTGTATAAACACCTATAATATTTAATCATAAATGGTTATTGCGGTCAGTTATGTTTATATTAGTTAAATTATTTTTGGTCAATTAATGACTCTAAAGGGCGCTGAACGAATAAATATCATTTGTTGACAATGTCTCATATTTATTCCTGTCACCTCAGCACTAGACCGATAAATGCCGTGTCTATAAAATCATGTGGTAAACATCACCAATCTACGGAATTTGCCCTTCATACGGAACCGAATGAATTGGCTTCATTAGATTATGCAGCATTTAAGCGTTTTGTTCACAATAAAGTCTCAACGACCGAATCGTTCTAAATGTCAGTCGCTGGCATTTCGTTATTCATTATATATGAGGCCTTTTAGTTCCCCTACTATGCATACGCAAAACAACGTCAGCAAAACACACTCTTGATCTTTATCAAATATTGCGTTTCAATGACATAGACAATTAGGCAGGAGTTACCGCCACCCTAATATTTCGGCAAATATATGTAATGTGTAAATTATGTCATCTCGTTTCTCAACGTGAAAAATCAAGCCTACTCTGTTTTTAATGCAATGCCCATTCTTCACCGTATAATTACGTATCATTGGTCAGGATGGCCCATAATTCTTGTCATTCAAGCCATCACGCGTCCTTAACACACCCATAACGGTTATGTCCTAACGCTATATATATCAAATAAGCCACTTAATTTCATCTTTCCTTGGCGTTCATTGCGTATGGAAAACAAAATCCGCCAGGCCTTCTGTGTTTTAAATATATTAAAGGTGCCTTATGACCAATCTGAGAACATAACGTACAGCAGTGTTTGAAAATCAATTCTTTAATTAAATATCAATTTCATTATAAAAGATACTGTTGCAATAATAAGAAAACGTGAACGTTTAAAACAAATATGATAATCATAATTTTATGGCCTACATTTCACTTCTTTAGGTAATACGCATATACATACTTGAATTAAATAATTGCGATTTACTGGACGACCTGATTTCCTTTGACGGCTATCGTTATAAAATTATTATTTCGGTATGTTTCTGATAAATCAGTGATGCTCACTAAGAAATACTGTTTTGTTTTAAGATAGAAGTTCTCGGTCGGAAAGTGCGCAGAGGAAGGATACACTGAATTAAAAAGTAACCGGAAACAAATGTGTTGACAAAACGAGCGGAATGTTATTAGTTCATTCGTACGAATTACAAGATTGGCTTTTTCTATTGATTAAATCCATTCAGCGATTTATTGTTGTTAATGTTATGGTTATGAGAGTAGAAATATTGAACTTAGTTTCAGCTGAAATTGAAGGTTTTACATTGAATTACACAATTATTTGAAATAATATATTGTGACCAATATTCAGTACCGTATTTGTGACCGCAAATGCAAACATACCGCCAATTGACTCGTATAAGTATCACATGCGTTATTAAAATGTACTAAATTGAAAATAAACGACTTCGTCAAGGGACCGCCTTTGCTTCGCCGCATCAGTGTTGGGAAAGTGCAAACGCCCATTTTTTTTTAATTTTATAAGCTCTATTCACTATCACGCCTTCATTTTTAACGTGAATAAACTCGTTATGTATTTGTTACACGACCAAACAACAACTACATACACAATTAATTGCTTTTTATTTATTGTTAAAACTCAATAATGTATTCTTTTTCACCACATGTATCAATTCAAGGATTAACAGACATACAATAACTATTTTTTTCCATCGAATTAGAAACTTTTATCCATACTATATACCAGTTTGTAATACACAAAAATTGACCCTTGGTGAACAAAAGTAATACCAATCACTAACAATTTATAGTCTTTTACTGCTGTGGTGATTACAAACTCTGTACACTGTGTTTGATCCGAAAATAGGAGAAATAAATAATGTATGATTTATATCGTATTAAAGTGGTCATATGGCCTAAAATGACCGCTCCTTGAGCTGAGATATTCTAAACAAAGTGTTACAAAATAAAGCCTGAGGGTCAAAGCACACGCGCAGTTAAAAGCATTACTCTTGTATTTGAAACATACTTATATATATATATAGATCTGTATATAATGGTAAAGAGGTATTAACTTTATGCAGTTTACTTTTCTGTTAATTTACAGATAAATTCCAAAATGCCATTGTTGAAATTTATTCAAACATAAAACAACGCAGTTAGTAAATTGTAAGTTATTCAATTTATTTTTAATTTAATTATTATAACAATTAAACACGCGTGAGAATTAACAGACATATATACAATGCATACAAGAACACCCGGCCTTATAGGCCTTTAAGTCACCTTAACAACAGTGTAAAATATAACGTGATCATTATTATACAAATAGACAATAAAATATTTGAGCAACATACTTAGTTCAATGAATAAGTTAGCATCTTCTATATAATATATGTTTAAGAACATAACAAGAGTTAAATGATAATATGATATGTACAATTTTATCATAAGTAAGAAGACATATGTCTGAAAAATGTGTTA
Organism: Dreissena rostriformis; assembly: GCA_007657795.1. Taxonomy (NCBI): domain Eukaryota; kingdom Metazoa; phylum Mollusca; class Bivalvia; order Myida; family Dreissenidae; genus Dreissena; species Dreissena rostriformis. The sequence continues at coordinate 113,780 of VMBQ01000062.1, read as the reverse complement.
TTCGTAGTTGATACTTAGAAGCCCATTTACACAATAATATTATTTTAAAGGTTTTACTGACACAACATCATACAACATATATTGTTACTTATATAAAATACTGCTTCTGATATATAAAAGCATTTACAACAAATTTCGCACACTTTCTAGGATGACATTTGAATAATTAAACCATTTGAAATCGACCCCGACATTACCAAAACAGCACACCTCCGTTTTCAGCATTCACATTCTCTATCACAGGTATACCGACCCATGTTGATAGAAGATTTTAACCTAATAAATGAGAAAGCAAATTAAAGTAAATTTTACACATTTCAGCCAAAGTTATACAAATGCATGTCACAGCTGTTTTGAACTGTTGTCCACTAAATTGGATCTTTTTGATTATAACAAGTGGTGTGGACTGCGGTTTCATAGTCTGCGATTCTTACAATCACAGTGGGCAAACAGAATTTGTAAGTTTTGCAACACTGATCTGAAAACAAGCCCATTAAAATTCGGCCAACATACTTTATGATAACATCAACCGACAATTGGGACGTTGATTAAATCAATTACTTTATGTTAAGTGTTCCTTCTTTTTTTCTTTTCAGGACGAAGATATCACAATCAACATGCTAATGTTTATCGATTCAGTGGGTTTTTGGTTATACCATTCGTTATTCTTTCGAGCGCTTTTAGTAGGGTTTTTGAGATTTTGTAGAAGTGAAAGAAAGATCATTTTTAATTTAACTTTGGGACAATATGGTTGAGAGAAGCGCAATATTTTTTACTTTACTCGAGAACAAAAAAGAACTACAAAGAAATTCTAAAACGTCAATTGTTAACATTATGTTTAAATCCGGGAAAATAAGAATGAAATCGATTATATACCTTATAAATTATTTAGGGATTTCAGTTATGGAGCGTCAAACGCTAAACCACTTTAACTTTCAAGGAAAAAATGACGACATTCTTAATTGATAAATAGTATAGACTCATAATTAATACTTATAACATTGATTCTCGAATTTCGAAATAAACTTTTATACGTTTGGTACATTATACTCGTTAACCAGAAAAAAATTACCAGCCCACAATCATGTATTTTTGGCGAAGACACTTAACTTTTGAAAAAAATAATTGATAGTACCCAACCTGTATTCTTTTCAAGATGTCATATCTGTTGAAAAAGGTGTAACACCGAAGACTATATTATTCCAAAATGTTGGAAAATAGCTTTCCATATTCCTTGTGGCAGCCTTAATGAAACAAATAGTAAAACAATAATAATACGTTTTGAAATTCAAAAAGAACAATTTTATATAAAAAAATCAATCAAAAGGTATGACGGTCAAAATTTACTTAAACATGTTTGAAATTGGTATGACAGTTGTTCTCATGATTCATATTTAATCTTTTTTGATTGTTAAGAACCTTATAGGTAGAAACGTGTACTTTGATATATTATTCATTACGTGTGTTCTCGAACATGAATAATTTGTCAGTGTGTATCGTATTTATCTAGCTTTGTTTTTCTATATATTGTCTTTCTAATAGAATAATAATTACATAGTTATTTTGATAGAACCTAAAGTGTTGATATTTTATTTTAAATAAGTCATATTCATATTTTACAATTGTTTGTCTATCGTGTAATGTAACTTCCTAAGTCAAACTATATACTCAAAAATTAGTTAATAAATACCCTTTTGGAAAGCTTAAGCAAAATACAGTTAAGCCAGATTCATCATATAAGAATTAGTATTCTAATTTAATAGAGACGGGGGAGAGGTAATCCATTTAAAAACAAAATACTGACTTAATGGATAAATATATTAACATTTTTGTTAATTTTAGTTTGTATTATATATAATTGTCATAAAACATAATCATATTTGAATAGCAAATGGTTGTCAAGTACAAAAAGTAACAGCACATGTAAGTATTCCTGGCTTTAACTACAACAAAAACATACTTCGTAAGCAATTTTTTACTAACATAACGATACAAGACATATATGTCGGGTGAGGTTAAATACCTGTTTTATAAGAGCATTCGGTTCGGGAAAACACATGTTTCCAATATCAAGACGTTTGAATATTAGTCATGGTGCCAGGGCATTCTGTAAACCAGCGGCAAATTATATAAACGGTGGTTTAAATTAACTGTGGTAATTTGATTACCGCAGTTATTTACATGGTTAGATACTTAATAAACCAGGATGTCAGGAGGCCTATGAGCCAAGAGGAGATATTGGAAATGGTAACTGATTATGACAACAAAACAAAACAAATTGAAAATACGGAAATACTGACATTGTCTTATCCTGATTTAATAAGTATCCATTCGAGCCACGCACATGGCTGAGCCTTGTACTTCAAAATGGGTTTTATTTAACTTATTTTTTTGCATTTTAAACCTTAACAAAAACTTGTAACAACTGAAAAAANGCATATACATACTTGAATTGAATAATTGCGATTTACTGGACGACCTGATTTCCTTTGACGGCTATCGTTATAAAATTATTATTTCGGTATGTTTCTGATAAATCAGTGATGCTCACTAAGAAATACTGTTTTGTTTTAAGAAAGAAGTTCTCGGTCGGAAAGTGCGCAGAGGAAGGATACACTGAATTAAAAAGTAACCGGAAACAAATGTGTTGACAAAACGAGCGAAATGTTATTAGTTCATTCGTACGAATCCCAATATAGGCTTTTTCTATTGATTAAATCCATTCAGCGATTTATTGTTGTTAATGTTATGGTTATGAGAGTAGAAATATTGAACTTAGTTTCAGCTGAAATTGAAGGTTTTACATTGAATTACACAATTATTTGAAATAATATATTGTGACCAATATTCAGTACCGTATTTGTGACCGCAAATGCAAACATACCGCCAATTGACTCGTATAAGTATCACATGCGTTATTAAAATGTACTAAATTGAAAATAAACGACTTCGTCAAGGGACCGCCTTGCTTCGCCGCATCAGTGTTGGGAAAGTGCAAACGCCCATTTTTTTTAATTTTATAAGCGCTATTCACTATCACGCCTGCATTTTTAACGTGAATAAACTCGTTATGTATTTGTTACACGACCAAACAACAACTACACACACAATTAATTGCTTTTTATTTATTGTTAAAACTCAATAATGTATTCTTTTTCACCACATGTATCAATTCAGGGATTAACAGACATACAATAACTATTTTCCCATCGAATTAGAAACTTTTATCCACACTATATACCAGTTTGTAATACACAAAAATTGACCCTTCGTGAACAAAAGTAATACCAATCACTAACAATTTATAGTCTTTTACTGTTGTGGTGATTACAAACTCTGTACACTGTGTTTGATCCGAAAATAGGAGAAATAAATAATGTATGATTTATATCGTATTAAAGTGGTCATATGGCCTCAAATGACCGCTCCTTGAGCTGAGATATTCTAAACAAAGTGTTACAAAATAAAGCCTGAGAGTCAAAGCAAACGCGCAGTTAAAAGCATTACTTTTGTATTAGAAACATACTTATAAATATAGATCTGTATATAATGGTAAAGAGGTATTAACTTTATGCAGTTTACTTTTCTGTTAATTTACAGATAAATTCCAAAATGCCATTGTTGAATTTATTCAAACATAAAACAACGCAGTTAGTAAATTGTAATTTATTCAATTTATTTTTAATTTAATTATTATAACAATTAACACGCGTGAGAATTACCAAAGTTCATGTGTATACAATATTACTGTTTGCATTGTAGAAAGTTTACTTTAATGTAGTTAATCATAAACCTTCACAATGTAAACTTTAAATAATGTGCACAGTCTAATAAACTCATAGTGTTTGTATTACTTGTCTGAATATTTTACTAATCCATAAACAGATACACAGTACTATTGAATTCAAACTAAAAATCTAGAAACGTTAACAAGATGGAAATTGTGATTAACATCCGCTAGTATTCTATTTAATGACTGCTTGTTGCATTTTCGCGCATTATCAGAATTTTATCTCGTAGAATTCTTTCTTAGGCGTATTATCGTTTTCGTGGAGGTAATTCCGTTATATACCCCCCAAAATATACAGTAAACAACACTTCTAAGATCAACTGAATTGTAAGCATACCGTAGGTATAATAAATATGTGTGTGCTAATTGAATCAACATAGCTCATTTTAGCTTGACTAAATACAAACGGTTATGAGCCGTTTTATAGGATACTTCGTTTTTCAAGTAAAAGTATGATTATATATCTACAATGAGAATACTTTTATACACTAATTGACAATCCCAAAAGAACGTCACAAAAAGTATCATTCTGTTTTCTTTTGTACACGTCATGTACGTCTTTTTCTGTTTCAACCTTAGTAAAAAACATGTATCATACAATCATAAATACGCTTATTAAATTGACTTCATTACTAAAATTAAGAAAAACTGGCTAGTTTACAACAAAACCATAATAAACATGTTGTTTTAAATGAAGACGTCAGATGCTGGCCTGAGCTTAAAAACATTCACAGGTACGAACCGTTTCATTCACGCTGTGTTTCTCCCTGTATATATTATTATGACGTCTGCTGTGTTCAAATATATGCAACTGTGTTTACTCTGGCATCGACTGACAGAGGGAAAAAATAGTTCGGGTTTGTCATTCCCATGCTGAGTAGGCGGCATAAAGCATTTATGTTCGTCCGTTCGTACCTGAATATTTGAGTACGTCTTAAAGTGTGTGATTCAATTCCTTGTTAACTGCTGGGTTGATCTCGCTCAAATTCTCACATTGTAATGACCCTAGTAAATGATTGTAAATAGACTAATTTGGGTTGTGACGATTTGTTTTAACAAATTATGGCACTTTGGCTGTTTTGTTTTCTGTAGAATATATAGTCCTAAAATGTATCCCGTAAAAAACATGGGGGAACCTCGCTCGATCGTTGACAGTGAAATGACCTTTTTGTTGATGATACTAAAAAAAAGTAATATTGGATGCGACATGTTTTGGCAACATATGACAAGTCACTAAATAATGTGTCATAAACTACTTTTTTTATTACGGAGCGGATCTAGCTAAAACATTTATATTTGATTTACCTTAATGTGTAAATTATCGTTAAGAAAAAAATCGTTGCTGCACCGACTTGTGGTAGGCTTTGCCCCTGTGTCTGTTTTTCAACTTTATAATATATTGTTTAAAAAAATGTTGTTTAACTCAAAAATTTTGGCGGCTTTTGCTCAAAAATCGACATCTGAATGTAGAGATGATCGTAATGGCCCTTTGTCTTTTTCTCCGCTGCAAATTATATGGTAAATTTTTATGTGACACATTTATAGTTCCTATTTAAATTGTACCTTTTTTTCGATTATTTTACTCTTCCCGTTCTGTATCAATAATGCGTTATTAATCTGTATTGTCTTTTACTTTAAAGTATAATTTTATATAGATTAAGGTTCAAAAGGGTCTTTTACCAGATTTTTGTATTTTTTAAAACACGTTATGACATATGTTTAGACATGTTTCTTAGAAAGAAGTATTATTTCGCTTGTTTAAAAATAACGAATACATTCTTTTATGTCGATTATGACGATTATTTTGTCAATCGTAACTTACAAAGCCGTGTATAATTCACTTTAAATGCTTCTTCGACGTTCCAAGGAGATTGTTTTCTCATGTGCAAGGACCATATCCCTGCCTCACTAGTCGCGATGCATATGGTAGAACAAGTTCTTGGCACGTCCTTGGTCGTTCATAGGCATTTTTCTACTCAATGAAAATTAATCATATTCAGTTGACATTTCTTCGCAATACATGTGTTGAGTTATGTTGTCAATAATGCTATTAGAAAATACACAACGGAATCGGTGTGATTTTGATATATATTTTCTAGAACGATAAATATCATTCCGCTTTATAGGTTTGCAGGCTTTTATAATTGAGAATACGTCAGCTCTATGTGTTATTGGACAAAGGATGCAGCAGCTATATAAACGCGTTTGTTCCAGTACTTGTTCAGTGTATATCGAGTTTTCTGTCTCGGCCGCTAGGCAAACCCTATAACACTGTTTATAACGTATCAAACTGGGAATATGCAGTGTGTTTTATTGTATATTGTAATGTTGATATATATACTAAATGAAACTATTTTATATGCACAAAAAATCGATTATGGAACCAATTACTCGAAAGGAAATATAATCGCAGGTCGCAAAATTCAAGATGAACATCAAAGCTCGGTTTCAACTGCAATTCCATCACGGAATTCAGAATTGGAAAGTAATACAAGCCTTAATGAGAGGAACAGAACTGGGGTTCATCGGTTGGATATTACAAGGAAGGAAAATGCAATGCAACTTCGTCAGATGGTTATAAATAAGCAACTAGAGACATGTCCTGATGTACCGCTGTGCACTTATAATGCCACATATGAGTTTGATTCGTGTTGTCATGGATGCAGCTGCAACGTAACAACATGTGTCGGTGAGGGAAGCTGTTGTGCTGACATCATCGACGACACTTATTTTGATTTAAATCAAGATATAAGCATTTCTTCACAACAATGCATTGTATTAACGTTCGGTTCGCAAGACGCGACCTATGGAAAATTGGGGATAATTTCCTGTCCAGCGCATGTCAATAACACGAATACACGGTTATGTAGCCAACCTTACACGCAGGGCGTAGATCTACAAGATTCAACACCAGTTTATGACAACAAAACGTTTATAATATACAGGAATAAATATTGTGCATACTGCCATGGCTTAAGCGAAGACAAGTTTGAATCTTTTGATCAAATGCTAAAATGTAAAAACTTTTCAAGTGTAAGTAACAATGAAAGTGATTTTCTATTTTCAATTTTGAAAAACGAAGATTGTATAATTGAATTCTATAAGAATGAAACTCGTCTCAACCTCTCATTCGACTATTGCATACCATTCATATACGACTGCAACGTTACTGGTAATTGGGCAATATATGACGCGGAATTAGAGCGCGCTTGTAAAATCTACCAATCACCTGTAACACATTTGAACAGTGACATAAACTCGTCGTTAATATACAACACCATGTTTCAAAATATATTTTGTCTTCTCTGCAATGGATTAAATGAAACGCAAATGGCATCAAACTGTTCCAAAAATGATGCTATGGACATTAGTTTCGATTTTGGTCAAATTAGTTTCGATTTTGGTCAATTATTGACAGGCGGGGAGACTGAAAAACCGACTCAGACACAGGTAAATATATACTGATTAGTATGACACTGCATTGGTAAATATTGGCTATACCTGTTGCTTGTAAAGTTAATTCAGTTAAATCCTTTAATGAATACAACATTTTGCATATATAACATAACCTTATAATCCATACTAAATACGTATACATATTACTTTCCCATGTATGATGCAAATATCGGTCGACAAGTTTTGCATGTTGCTGTATTACAATTGTCTTTACAGAATAACGTATTTTGCGGAAAAAGGAAAACGCTGTTGAACGGGAGATGTATTTCACTGGTTGAAAGTTACACCAATATCGGCATACGAATACCGTTGCGGATCTTTTCAATGGAACAATTGAACAAATCAAAAATAGAAGATCATGTTAATGTCATCTTGAAGACAATCAGAAATTTGATTGATCAAACCCAGGCATTGAAGAATATATGTATAGATACTATAAGATGGGACTTTCGCACTCATCTGATGAATATCGAGGATATACAGTCATCAGTGAATGTATCACAAATAGAAAACACATCATTAGATGTACTGTTTGAAGTGGTTGCAAATGGTGAGATAAATGCAAATATTGCCAATATTTTCATGTCATTGTTCCAGAATAAAAATGTTACGATATGTTTGATATGTATGTCGAACGAAACAAACACAGAGGAAAATACCGACATATACACGTACACATTAAAATATGATAGTGATCTTCTGTTACCAACACCAATATATGACAATGGCACGTCTCGTGACTACGGTGACACACTAGTTTCTTACTGTAATATATATTACGATGAACTAAGTGTATTTGACCATTTTGACTGTCCACTAATAGCGTTATCCCATCGTAATATATCGTGGAAGAAATCACTCGATGGCAAACTGCTCATTGGGCAAACAATCACTTTAGATACCGACCAATATTATTTCCTCGACCAAGAAACTGTTGTGGTGTGCAATGACATGTATATAAATATTATAATGCCATTAGATTTAGCTCAATCCACATATAGCTATAAATTAATTCTTTCTTTAGTCTGTATTAGTTTATCACTTTTAGCTTTAGCTGTTAGTTTAATTATCTATGTTTTAGTTGATCAACTCAAAACAGGGATTCCAGGTAAAAATGCCATTTTCCTAATGTGTTCACTTTTTCTTGCTCAGACGCTATATCTTGTCAGTAGTGTCGGAAATGTACCGCTTTTATCCGCATCTTGTGTTGCCCTTGGCCTGATTCTGCACAATGCATGGCTGCTGGTGATGTTTGAGATGAACGTATGCACATACCACATGTTTTACGTGCTCGCTGTTACCAGAATTATAGCTGGAGGAACGGGGTGGAAGCGGTGTTTTAAATACCAAGTGTATGCTCTCTTTTCCTCAGCTCTTTGGGTTTGCGTCAACGTAACACTGTCGGAAGTAATACATAATGATATTGGTTACGGAAAAGCAAACTGCTATATCAATGAACAAACCATGGTTTACATCGCCTTCGGGATTCCTGTAGCATTCGTTATTGTCACCAATTTGCTTATGTTTGTCAAAGTGGTTATTCATATACAACAAGGTCAAAACATTCAAAGGCATGTAGCCAATGACAGAAACGAAATTTGCATATTTGTAAAACTCTCTACCCTTACTGGGTTGACATGGGTATTCGGCTTAGTAGATTCTTTCGCAAATCTTACCCCGCTTGCCTATTTGTTTACTATATTCAACGCAAGTCAAGGGGTTTTCCTTTTCTTTTCGTTTATTTGTAACAAACGAGTGCTGATTGATTTGAAAAAACACTTCAATCTATCAAGTGACCGTACCGTATCTTTAACCAATAGTGGTACTCCGAAATGTTCAATACAATCCAACAGTACGAATGCCACAACTCTTTAAAAATAAAAATATATTGCAATTATTCTGCCATTTTAATTGTTATATATTGTTTTTGTTTATGAAATCGTTTTTTTTTTTCATATTGGTCGTTGTTATCAAGCTCATGATAATCTTTGTGTACGTGTGCCGGTTACTCGTGTATATGTGGGTAAATAACAAGTTTTTACATTTTATTATTGTGAATACTGCGTCGTTGTTATAATTATTTTAACGTACATTACGCTTAACTATGCGTCCGAAGGCAGAGATATAGTACGTCCATGTGTCCTTCGTATATCCGTCCTTCCTTTCGTCAGTCTGGCTCGTTTCTTTTGCGGAGCATAATTCAGGAACATTTGAAGTGCTTGAAATAAAACTTTATATAAAAATACAATGCATAATGGGGACATGCAGAGTTAAACAAAGAGAATTCCCCCTTTCGTAGTTCAGAGGCGAATCGGCCTTTACACAGCTTTTCATGTTTAAAGCATTACTCTTTTAGTATTGAACAATTTTGTTTTTGAAAATGTGTACATTCATAGAGTATATTACGGGAAGTTCAGAGTGTTTAAACAACAACTTCAGCATTTTTTGAATAATTGCCCTTTCTCATTTTAAGGACATTTTATGGGTTTTGTTTGGAGAAGAATTTTGCATGTTTTGAAGGTATTCAAATGAACCGTAATGTGATGAGAGATGGCTTTAATAGAAAATGCCAAGTATAGCTCTCTCTCTTTAGTGTTTGCGGAGTAATTGCCTGTATAAATTGTTCATATGGCAAGCATACATTCATTATTATTGAAGGAATTAGATAAAGAGCTATAAATTTGTCTATAGTTTTGCTTGGAATATGTGTCCTTCGCTTATTTTTGCGATGAACTTTATACCGAAGGATGAACGAAAAACCGTTCTTACTTTTTTATAATATAACAGGAGAAGGTAAACGCGTTTTGTTTAGTTGCAATATACTTCAACTGTCTATGTTCAAACAATTCTCGCCAATTACGTATCAATTGTATCAAAAATGTGCTGTTACTTTAAATAATAATTGTGGTCTATTTGTGTTGTGTTTTTTTCCTACAGACTTCTAAACAGTTTTTTAGGAATTTTGTAGACGGTCACCGTAAGAACAGTTATCTTATTTTATTTATAAAACCCAGATATGTGGTTTCAGGTTTGCGATGAATAAAGCGCACACTTTTAAAAAAAACTAACCCACTGATTGGCGCTCATATTTTGTAAATAAGTCTCAACATTTTTCCTTTTTGTTGAAGAGGGTTTAAACTTTAAATATTAATGTTCCTTTTCACTGTGAATTCATATGTACTTTTGTATTGCATAGTTATTATTTTGTGTCAATTTGTTATGTTTAAAACAGTACATAAGCCCAGTTTATAGTTTTTATGCTGTTAAGATGGATGTGTTTTGATATTCATTATTTCTACTTTCATTGCATGACATCATATGCATGACATCATCAGCAAAACAAATTAGTTTTAGTACAGTTTCCCGTTTAGAATTAACAACTATGTTTGAAAAGTGTATATCATTGGAAGTTACACCAGTTTTCCATTTTCTGAATTGGAATATTCAAGCTACAACACTTTCATAAATAATTATAAGGGTGTCATAACATCATGGATCATATGGAAATATTGAAGATGGGTTAAAAAAATGTTTTTTTTACTGCTTTGGGGAAACAATAAGTTACGATTTTTTGTTTAAGCCCTCGATACTATTTATGTTCCTGTGCAAAGCATAATAAAAAGACCAAACCTCGTTCTTCAATATTTACAGATGTGTTGGCTTTTGTAATTGTGTTTATGCACTCGGTATTTCCACAGAAATGGAAGTTCTTAAGATACAATTTCATAGATCTGCACAGTGCATTGTGAGTCAGTGTTGAGTGCAAAAACTAAAACTTTATGCTCAGTGTTTTCGGAGTTATTGCCCTAGGTATAATTTATGTGCAGCGCCCAATAGTATATATGTCTTTAAATTTATCGAGTAATTGCCCTTTTTATTGTTGTTATTCGAATCATAAGTATACTTGTAAACTTGATTATGACGAGCCTTTGATTCATCAACAGAGGACGTTAAGATTTCAGTTTTTTAATAAAAAAGTTAAACGTGTTTGTTTCCCCAAACTTTAAAGGTCAATATCATGCCTTGTGTTAAACAATCTTTCGAGGGCATTCAGCCTTTACAGTGACAGCAAAAGTGAAAAGAAGTTCATGTCCATAGTTGACAACTTACTTAGGTATTTATAATTATATAAAACATTACTTTATGTATGTGCAGTTAGTTGTTTTTTTTCTTAAATGTTTAAAGAGAGATAACGCTTTGTGTTATTCAAAACTGAGTCGATATAGCAATATGAAAATTCTAGAAAAATTCTAGAAACTTTTTAAGGAGAAAAATGTTCGTACAATGCGAAAATCTATTCATTAAATGAAATATGTCAACATTATATAAAAAACGATTTATATATAGGTAGAACATTTTCCAAATAAATAATTCATAACGTGTATACTAATGCTAGTTCGTACTACGTAGTGTTGAACTTTATTATGTCTGCATTGGGAACTATGTATGACTTAAAAATGTACATAATTAAGTGGTTTGTCTTAATTAATGGGATTGTATATGTAGACTACATTAAACTTGATATGTATTCGAAAATTATTATACATATACGGTTGTTGTTTTTCCTTTTTAAATATACGTTTTCTCAAATGCATGTCTAGCGCAATCTTTCGGCAATAAGGCCTTGATTTTAAAAATGTGTTATGTAATAAAATGATGTGATTTAATTCACAAATCAACACTTATTGGTAAAAATAATATAATTGAAACGTTCAACATTGAATTTCTGTTCATAATTGTCGGAGAAAGTAAACCCTCGCCGATCTTTTGATGTGTTATGCAATGCGTTCATTGTCTGTTATATATGTGCTATATGACGCGAGTATTTGGCAACTTACCTGTTATTGCATAACACCGCCTTAAATTGATCTACTTAATATTTTGTTTCTTTGATTGGTTTGTCAATTTTATGTTTAATATATCTAAATTAAACTAATTAATAAAAGAAATCAAATATTTTGAATAGTTTTATTCCTAAACTTGTTATTATCATTATTGATAATAAAACATTTAATAAAATATATTATTCCATTCGGGTGACATACGTATAAATTGCGCTATGTTAACAATGTTTTGTTTTTCCATGACCACAAAAGATCGATCAAAGCGTGTTCCACTAAAACGCGACAACATGTATCTATACACCAGATTCCCTCTTCAGCCGGAATAGTATGAAATGCCGCACACGATAATTTATTGCGTGTCTCACTCAAAAGTGTGAAAACAACGAAACATAATATGGCCTTTTTGTTGTTTGAAATAACTTCAGACAACTAATTTGCGGATTACGCAGGTGAAAAACCAATATTTTTCATATCACATATAATAAGTCCTACCCAATGCAAGTAAAGTACAATAGAGAAAAAATGTTACAGCATTTTTTATAGTTTAAATAAATTACACCACTACTTGCATTTAGACGTATCATTACAAAATAAAATGTCATTCGTTGGCATTTCTCTACTCATTAACTATGCGGTCTATTGTTATCGTACTCGTTAAAATGTCACAGACAACATAAACATATATCAACTATAATTATTATATAATAAAAACATTGTAGTTTGTTAACGGACACAATGTTCACATATGGATATTATTTAATATTAAGGCAGTATTTTCATTAAAAGTAAACTATTTTGCTCGATAAGATACTTTTTAAAGTGTAATGTAAACATTCAATAACTTACTTATAAAGGCAAAGCTGTGCGCTTATTTTTGGAAAAAACGCAAAATGGGCAAGTCGTAAGATGCGTTTTTGCCCTTGTATCATCAAACTGCTCCTGTTTAAGCTACAACCAGAAGAGTTAAATAGTAGTTATACATAGGCATGATCGGACTAGACTCATTAGAGTAACTATCCTAAGTTTTCCGAAGCAAATACAAAATGAATGGAGATTATTTAGGACAGTTCGCTCTATATTAATCGCTTACATGTTTGCAGAGTTCAATAGCCAAACACAAACAATCTTTAAAATGAAATAGTATGTGTATGTAATTAGTGTAATGCAAAAAGACAGGTAAATAAATTAAGAACAAACACATGTTAACATATAAAATAAATAAAAACTAAAATAACTTCAAACATTGTACATATTGCAATGATTCATCAACACATAGTACATATTTAATTTCAGCACGATTGTAGGGCATAATCACGTAAATAAATAAACTAAAATACATAATTTCAAATTATGCGTGCGTCGAAATACTCGTCATATTTATGTAAAGTTGAGTCCAAATGCATGTATAAACAGCAAATAATAGTTTCGCAGAACGCCTTTGTAAACAATACCATCGTTCAGTTAGACGCTATAGTGCCCTGCGGAAAGCGAGTGTATGGTTATTCGTTCTTGTTATAACTGGATGTTATACATCTCAATAATTTCAGACGCTATTTATATTATACAAGCGACGGAGAATAAAATGATGTTTTTTATGATTGATGAATACGGTATCTTGCTGGTATTGAATACTTTATTTAGCAGAGAGAGAGTGCGGTATAATATAGCGCGACAAATGCACGGGCTCTTCGTGATGACCTTTATATCATAAGCTGCATACCGATTGATTCGTAATTCGAGGTGTGTATTTGTCAGGTTAACACTATGGAGAAGGAGAATGAAAGGGTGATAAAACCACTGTTTTATTTAGTTTATTTTCAGTCCAGTTTTTAGTTTATATTGGATGCAATTCTAACACGAACCGATTGCTTTGCTTAAGAAGGATGTCGTAAAGTCTACAAACGTCTCGAGACTCATCAACTGAGCGGCGCTAATAAGGTATATCTCCGTTGCACATACGTGCGGATGAAAAAGTGTTTTTGCATTTAGTTGTACGAAGCCTTGTCCAATACAAACACCAATTCTTAATTAGTCTGTGTGTAATTATTTATAAATAAGGAGCTTGCTAAGATTAATGAGGATAAAAACTATACATTCATTGATAATGATAATATTAATATTGATGATGATGATGACGATAAGGAGGAGGACTTCATAGTATTTTGAGAATAGAAAATAATAAATTTTACATACTAATGAGTAATATATAACAAAGCAGTGACATGCATGAAATGCTTTCAGAGGTTTAAATTTGAATAAAACTATAAAGTAAACAATCAAGTAACAAAACTTCAAAGCGAATACAGTATTTGCCGAGCACCTGTGTGAAACATTCTGCTTCTTTGCTGTTGTATGGACTGATACGTCATTACAGTAGGCATTGACTATCAAATACGAGGAAAATAAAATTATATAAACTGGCTACGCATTAATTTAGAGGTGAATGGAATATGATAAATAACTGTATAACCTTACGTTAACGATAAATAACTTCATTCTATGAACTTTTATCCTTCTAAGGTAAAACCCAACAAAAAATAAATAAAACAAAACATGATACAATATAGAATTGATTTATAACTGGTTTCTATTCATCTTGATAAATACATATAGCCACAGTTTTGGAGAAGTTATTTCAAATTAGCACACTTAGTGTCAGTAATAATAAGCTACTGGTGAGACATTTTTCCAGCATTCTATTGGCTACTCAGAACGTTCGAAATCTGAGTAATACAGCTACCTCGAAAACGTGCATGTGATGACGTCAAGCATAATGAAATGGAACAGGAAAACAACAGTAAACTCCGATGATTTAGCTCACAAATACGCTACATTACATGCAACTGCTCTAAAGTCTGCGGCGTGGAATAAGGACTGAGGATTAAAACATATTATGTTCCTACATTATTATATAAAATAATCAAAGACAAAGATCACAGTGCAGATATTTGCAAACATAAAACTGTCAGTCTAAAATGTATAATTATGTTTTCCTGAACACATTATCACAGAACATAAAAATAATAGCACTGAGTGTAAATAGTCATAAATCATCACACTAATGACTTCGCCATATGGAACATCAAGTATGCATTAATATAATACAAAAGCAAACCATCAATCAAATCAAATTGTGTTGAAACTTTTGTCTTTAATTGTTTATATAATACCGGTATCTGTATTAATCCGGTTTTTGTATCGTGTGGCTCATTTCTACTTCAAATGAATATAACAAATTGTATAAACTATTTTAATAAATCTACAACATTGTTATCGTTAACGCATAAAAAACATTAACAAACGAAACATGAACTAAAGAACAAGGTTTTTATAAATGATTTATCACAAGCACCAATTTATAACACATACTATGGCACTAGAAAAACAGCAAACAACTCGTAAATGAAGATGAAAAATACTCCCGAAATGGCTTCTACCAAGCAGGTGAAAAAACAATGTTGATGCAAAAATTGTGTTCCGACTACAAATTGATCACACACATGAATGATTAGATTTTAGACGTTGATATTCAAATAAGTCGCCTAGTTTCATGGAGCATTACTCTGAATAAATGGACATATCTACGGTTACCCCCTCTATAAATACATATATAAAATACAATGATTGTAAGGTATATAACACAAAGAGCAATACTATGTTGATGAAATCGTTAAGAAATATAACAGCTAAAATGTTGTTTAACCAACACGTCCTCTGTTTGATTAAAAATCACACTTATGGAATCCGATTGCATCACATCAAAGTATACAATAGCATATTTACAAGTCTGGTATCTACCGGCTTGAAGGTATTGCCATGTACATTATATAACTATAAGCTACTACAATGTTGCCGCAGTCGCTAAACTATTCCATGGACAACCTTGTATAATGATTGAAATATATATGCTACTAAGTGCCTATCAACAACATATCTACGTTTAAAGCAATAATTTTAATAGTTTTTTTTTTAAACTGTGTAAGCCGCCAATTTGTCCCTATAAAATAGTGTTGCATCCACAAAAATAACGTCTTGCACGTATAAAAAGTATGAACAACAGATCTATGAAGTTTCAGTTTGATACACAGAATTGTTTGTTGTTAAGTTCGCATGTACACTGACGTAGGTATCGTGAGCAAGGTAAAACAAGAGATATTACCTAAGTGAGAGAGGACAATTCTGCAATAAATAGCATGCATACACCAAAAATAAGTATTGTATAAAGTATAAAACTCATTTAAAACGTTTCATTTTAATACACAACAAACTTTAGATGCAAACTTTAGTGCATGAAACAGAAGTAGACTTGTACATGATGTAGGTATGCACAATTTCGACTACGCTCAACAGCAAATAACTCTGGCACCATTTAACGTCTTGCATTTCTCCATAGAATTAATTTAATTAACATCATAAATTATTACGTTTTATGCCGATACAACAAAAAACAACTAAGAGACAGATTTGCGTCAAAACGTACACCTGTGTAGCGTAACAGACAGCCGACTGACAGGGGTATTCCAATATACCACACACACTGTGCTTTGACGGGTACAAGGACCATGTAGAAAATGTATGTAGCTACACATAGTCACTTCCTGGGGGCAGTTTTATCAAAGACCGTACAGTAATTTTGATTTGCGACTCAAATATGAAAACTGAAATTTTACAAGCTGTTCATCAATATCCACTCAAAATATAAGCTATGGTGGGAAAATGATGAATTAAATAAGTATATTGGAAATTAGTTTTATTATACATTGCTGTTTTGCAATATTGTTTCTATGTAATATGAATCGTATTCTAAATGTGTCGTACGATGTTTAATGAAACGGCCGCACGGACAGCACAATACAAATGCATGATTGGCAAACTGTACTCTTGGCGTCGCTGAATTACTGCTGTGTACTTTCATGTGACGAGACAGGCTACTCCGATGCAGGAATACTTTGTCACACTTCAATCATTTCAAGTTATGTTCTTCGTTTTGCATATCTGTGTGTGCCTTTAAAATGGATTTCTCAGCAAAACGTACGCCACATTTATCACACGCAATTGTCTGCCAATTTTCCCGCCGCATGTGCTTCTGCGGTCAGCATTTGTAGGAAATGACTTACTGCACTTGGAACACACGAATGCCTTCTCTTCGCCATGTACATGTCATCTACAATTATAATTATCAGTACTATTTAATAGCGTTTAATTATATACGAACATTCTAAATTTTTAATTTTAGTCAAAATATTTTATTATGGGTCAATAAGTATTAATCATATGGAGTAAAGCCCAAGTCTCACTATTGACGGTGTAGCCCCGGTTCATCCCGGTTTGATAGAGCCGGTCGACCGGCGACTACCGGGATTATCGATGGTTATTTTTTTAGCGCGGTAACATATTCCCGGTGCTGCCCCGGTACTGCCCCGGTTTGCATCCCGGCAGAGTCCCGGTCAGCCCCGGTAGAGCAACGGTTTATCCCGGTGACGACCCGGTGAGTCCCGGTCGTAGCCGGTAGTGCCCCGGTCGAGTCCCGGTCGTAGTCGGTAGCGTCCCGGTGGACCCCCGGTGAAAGCCGGTGGCGTCCCGGCAGAGCCCCGGTGGAGCTACGGTGCTGCCCCGGTTGTTCCCGGTGCCGCGCCGGTTGTCCCCGGTTCATCCCGGACGATTCTGGTTTATCCCGGTAGACCCCGGAACACGCAACGGGATTCCACCGGCATCGCAAAATGTGATAGTGATACTTGGCCTTTAACTATCAGTACTACAATCTGCTTATTATGCCCATGTTGATCCCATTACAAACATAAGCAAGTAAGACTTTTTGCTTGTGACATGATATACTAGTTATGAAATACAATATTTTTGATAGGATAAGCAACCATCTTTGCTGTGTCGATTTTGTACCTCTAATTTGTAAAATTTCATCAGGGTTAAAAAGACATTTAAAAGAAGAACTTAACAGCATATTTTTGTATTAATTACACTTTCTGACAAACATAATTCAACATATGATTTACAAAATTATTGCACCTGTGCCTGTTCAGATTCGCTTGGCTGAAGTACACTTTATCGCAGCAGTTATATCCCTTCCCAGTCCCTGTGTGACTAATCTCATGCTGGCGCAGAGACGACTTGCTTTTAAGAACGTTGCCACAATAGCGGCATATATGTGGGTTTGAGTGATCCATCTGAAATATAAATTTTATTGCATGCATACATGTGTCAAGAATACAGTGTGTGGTCGTTCGCCTATAACTCGAGTGTGGTCGTTCGCCAATTTCAAAACAAATGTCGTCGGTCGTTCTAAATAATACAATAATAATATTGAGACTTATATTTGGTCGTATTTGAAA
>VMBQ01000062.1:0-94780 GCA_007657795.1 Dreissena rostriformis | reverse complement strand
GAAGTTGAGTCCTTAATGGCCGTAATTACTGGGTCTAAGTATTGACACGACAAATAAATCTATCTCGGATTTTCCGAGAAAGGCCGATTTCCCAACTTTTCGTACAGTTACTAATAATGGCGTCCGCGTGTTTACGAAATTCGAAACACATTCATCTTAAATAATGGTGTCTTGTAGGATTATTACTATATTTATTTATTTTTTATTTTATTTTTTATTTTATTTTTCTTTGATAGAGGCACAGATGTTGAGCGTATACACCTGCACATTTGTCAGAATTATTTTAAAAAATAATGTGAAAATGAGTAAGCAAACTTACTTTGTTAATGACAAAGTAGATATATATGTTGTCTATGCAAACTCTGAGATAGTTTAATATCATTTGATATCCGAATAAATCACTATAGGAAAATACAAAATGTTACAGACTTATTTTGAAAATGATGCAACAATGAAAAATGTGTGTTCTTATTATATAATAAGTAAAGATGCTCCTTTATTTCCTAGGCTTCTATGATGTGTGGAAAATGTAAATAGTTTGAAACGTGAACGTGTAACACTTAATTGTAAACCAATCATGTATACAGATCTTGTAATGTTGATTAAGTGGGTCGAGTCGAGCATTTATTTATTATAATAATAATTCCTTTAAAACCGCGAATATCTGAGTTTAGTGAAGTGTTAAAAAATTCGAATGAGTTTTAAAAACTTGCTTACATCACTGATAGATAAAACTATAGAAAAAAGTTGGGAAAAAAAGAAACAAAGACAGACCAGTTGAGGACACTAAATGCTTTTAATACAATAAGTTAGAAAAACAATTTTACTTTATTTTTGGGATGCGATGTACGTAAAGATAAAGGTGTTAAATACATACTGAAATTGTATATGACCAAATATATAAATATTCCTACAATTACTGCAAGGAAAAAAAAGAAAGTTAACAAGAAATATATGCGTCTATGTATTGTATAACAAATATATTATTTATTGGTCTATATTAATACTACTTATAAAGATAACCGTTCACAGAAAAGAAGTACGTGGCGTAGAACACATGCAATACAACAGGCTAGACTCGATCTATATGTAATCACACCAGATTTCTTACAACATTTTAAATCCACTAAAATTTAACCAATTATTCATTCGGATCACTCAATCATCACTTTAAACTTAAATTTTAGCAAGTTTTTTTCACAAACCAGATCTTTAGAGATACTACTCTACTGTCAATGAAATAAACAAAACAAGTGATGATATTAAACATCAATATTCACTACCAATTTACAATAATGAATATTCAAATGAAATTCCTGACAGTTAATTACAGTTAACTATGAGTAATCAACTTTTTGTTAGAAACTCTGCTTATGAAATTAAGAGATAAATCTATTTCACATGGGGCATATATAAAAAAGGAAAGACAACTTAAAGAAAGTAAGTTATTAAAAAGACTTAGAGTTGGAAGAAAACAATTCAGAGCAGAACATTTAAGAACTAGACAATTTAAAATCTGAAATAAATAATAAACAAAGCTCACAATTCAAAGGCCGTATGATAGGATCACCATTTCAGTTGACTTAACAACGAGAAAAGCCATCTACATTTGTGTACAGCCTTAATAAATAAAATAATGCAATAGCAAAAACAATATATAGACTAAAAAGTCAAGATGATAATGAAATCATTTACCAAACATATATCCTTAATAAAAAGCATATTATTATGAGTCTCTTAATAAACAAAAAAAACGTGAATGTAGTTATGAAGATTTTAATAATTACGTAAAAGTAATAAATAACCCGAATTTAAACCAGAGACAGTCGAATTCATTCGAAGTTTTCAAAACTATAGAGGAAGCTTTAACAGTTTTGAAGAATATGTCAAATAATAAAAGCCCAGGTAGTTCTGGCTTAATACAAATTTTTATAAAATGTTCTGGAAAAAGTTGATGTTTTTGTTGTCAGATCCTGAAATGAAGTTTTTAATTGTGGGAATTTATCTATAACACATACAAACGTTATCATTACCTGTATTCCGAAGGGTAATAAATCAAGACTGTTTATACAAAAATGGCGTTCAATTACTCTTTGAAATGCTGTTTATAAATTTGCCGTGGGAGTAATAGACAATATATTAAAAATAATTATAGAAAAGTTAATTCATAACGACAAGACCGGTTTCATTAAAAGGAGATACATAGGGGAAAATACGAGGTTAACTTATGACATTATGCACTACAATGAAGATAATGAGATCCCTGGTGTACTTCTTCTGATAGACTTGGAAAAGGCATTTGATTCATTTGCGTGGTCCTTTGTACAAAATACACTGTGTTTCTTTAATTTCGGTCCACAGCAGTGTTTTAAAAAGCTTCTCACTTTATTGTGGTAAATACAAAGTAAACAAAGAAGAATTATTATATTATCCACTGTTCTATAAACCAAATATATTGATAGGAAATAATAGGTTTTTTATCTTTAAATCATGGTTCGATAATGGAATTCGTTGTACAGTTGCTATATAAAAAATGGAAGCTTTATTTCTGTCGATGAATTAAAAAGAAGGAACAATGTGAACATAAATTACTTTCATTACACAGCGGTGAAACGAGCAATACATAAATAAAATTATGAAAAAATATTGTAAATCTTGTCCAACCCAATTGATGAAATTACCCTTTTTTGCCCCAACTATTACAACTTATACTGAAAAAAAGAATCAAGAGCAAAAAGACTTTACACCACTCTAAATAGAAATAATGAACAACCAACAGTAAAAGCAAAATGGTGTTCTAAACCCAATGTAACAATTAATGAAAAAGAATGGAATTGCATAATTGAGCTACCCTTTGTAATAACCTTTGATGTAAAGGTTCAGTTGTTCCAATACAAAATAATTTACATGATACTTGGAACAAATAGTCTTTTGAATAAAATGAAAATCACTGATGATCTATAATTTTCTTTTTGTGAGGAAAATGTAGCACATTTATTCTGGGAATGTAAGATATGTAAAGCAATTATTGATGAACTATTACCAGGATAATCTTTTACTTTCATTAATATGACAATCTTTTTCCTTGGATATTTAAAAAAAAGTCTGCAAGAGCCATACACAATGTTATTTTGTTTATAAAGCTACACTTATATAAGTGTTAAATGAATAAATGCATTTCAAGCATAGCAGGAGCTAAGAAATACATATAAAGTATGAATATGACAAATTGAGAAAAATATTTATTAAACAAAAATGTACAATCCTTTGACAGTGAATGGGAACTAATAAATGTTATTGTCTCACATATTTAGAATTGAAATTAGATGATCGTTGTATTTTTTTTTACAACGTTTTACAAATGATATTAAAGCGTACCATTGCTTAATAATAAATAAAATTAAATGAAGGACCTATGTTTCATTAAATATAATTGTATACACCTATTATTGTTTTTTTAATGCCATTTTCATCTGTTAATACAATCTTTACATCCGTGTTTGTCTATACAAACTGGTGAATGTCTTTTATTTTTATTGTTTATATTTCTTAAATGTGTTTTCAACAGAAAATTATATGCATTACATAGGTAACCTTAGATGTGTTGCATATGTTATTTTGTTTCGTCTCTGATTGCATAACATTATTGTTTTAGTGTTCATATTGTTTACATACTTGTTTGCAATCTTGAAAAACAATTTGTTGAACACTTAAAGAAGAATACATGGTAAACGTTTAAGAGGTGTATACTGGGATATAAGGGTTTCACCCTGTGACGGATTTTTATATAGTTAAGCTACCATGTTGTTTATGTGTAATATTACATGTACTTGTGCATCTTTTAAGTTATTCTCCATCACATATGTTAAATTCGCTTATGCAAACTTAACTTATAAGTTTCCTTTCAACGTGTGTCTGTTATATTTATGTAAATATAGACGTATGTACATGTAATTAATGTGAATATTGTCTTTTAGTTATAATTATGTTATAAATCTCACGAACAAAGCATTACAATTGTTAACGTAAGAGTACAAACAACAAACACGTATATGCTAAAGAACCATTTTATAATCGCCTTTCGATAATAATGGGTTTTCTACGTAACAGAAAATGCGTCGGCATTATCCATTACTAAATGTGGCACATATAATTATATCACCATTTATTGCTTGATTTATTGGCTGGATATCACGAACGTGTTCACATACGTCTACAAATTAAACACAATAAGTTTAATATCATATCGGTACAATATAGAAATAATTAAATCTAGAAACATTATAAGGAGATGGATTATGCCCATTCGGTAATTTTTAGAAAGGTTAACGAAAAGCGTCAAATTATTTTTGATATATATCTGGAAAACATTTTTCAAATAAATAAATCATAACTTGTATATAAAAGTGAATACCTAGTTCGTATTGTTATAATAAATAGTGTACTGTATTTATGTATACTGTGTGTATTGTTAAATCTGTGCCACTCATAATTACACTAAATATTAGTGATTTGTCTAAATAAATGTGGTTGTATGTGTATTACATTGAACTAGATATACTTAGAGATACATAATATGGTTAGTGTTTATTAAATATAACTTTCGATTTTTATGGAGTTTTTCGTTTAAAGGAAGTCTCTTAAAACGAACATTCAGTTCGGGCGGAAAGTGTCGTCCCGTATTAGCCTGTTAAGACTGCAAAGATTAAGCTGGGACTACACGGTAGGCACATTAATTAAGCCCGGTTTTCCCAGAGACCAATTCAAAATTGTGTTATATGTTGCCTATGTGGACTACACTAAAGTGTTTGATTGTTTGGTAAGGAATATTTTTTGATAAAAACTAATAAAACTTGGTGTAAGAGGTAACATAGTTAAAGCTATGTTTATAAATGTAAAATCAAGGGTGAAGATGAGAAATGTAATAAGTAAAGAAGAATTGGTATGTTTTCGTGAGGTACGGCAAGGGGAGACACTCTCGCCGTTTCTATTCTCGATGTTTTAAATATATACAAGAATACTTTAATTATGCTGCCTGGCTTTAATGTCATTGATCTAAGTATGCTGAAATTATTTTAACTACTTGATGCGGATGATATCGTTAAAATGGCAGAAACCGAGAATGAGTTGCAAATGGGTTTGTTATTATTAGAACATTACTGTGATAGATGGAAACTTAATGTTAATTCTTCAAAGACAAACATAATTATTTTTAAGAAAGGTGGTAGATTAAGAAAAACAAATATATTTTTTTTATAAAGATGAAGGATTGGAACTTGTCAGTAATTTTACTTATTAAGGTATTGTTTTTACCACCGGTGGTTCTTTTATATCAACCTTTGAAACCTTGGCAGGTCAAGCGCATGTTAAAATACCATACAATGTCTGTTAAATGTTAACTTTACAATAAGCTCATATTGCCTATTTTGCATTATGGTCTTAGGTGTGGGGATTAAACGACGCTCCTGTGCTAGAAAGAAATGATTTAAATTTGTGTAAAAGAATACGGAATGTAAAGATACAGACTCAAAATAAGTGTGTGTATGGTGAACTAGGAAGGACTTTTCCCCGTACGATAAGAGCTGTAAATGTAGTTAGATATTGGTAAAACTTGTAAAATAAGAAGACTGTTATTATGCTTACTATATGAACGAAGCAATGTGTATAGAAATGGAAAACAGATCAAATGTTAAAAACTGTGCTAATACTGTAAATTGCCATTTGCAATGCTTGGATTTCAATATGCATGTCTATATCTTTGTATTTTAACCTATGTTAAAGTTACGATTATATGACCAATTTCTACAAAACTGGCAAAAAGAGCTGAATAATTGGTCTAGAGATAGACTTATGTAACTTTGTTGTGATTTACAAATACAAGCTTATCTAACAAGTATCAAAACAAAGAAGTTTATAAGTGACTTACGTAGACTTCGTGTATCTTCACAGAGACTGAAAGTTGAGGCCGGGAGATGGCAAAAACCTGCTCAAATTGCATATGAGGATAGACATTGTAATAGTTGTCATATGCACGAAGATTAGTATCACTTTGTCATTAAATGTAAACTGTTGACAGAAATAAAACAGTTGTATATTGATAAATACTATTGGAAAATGCCAAATATGTTTAAAAAAAAAATGAATAAATAAAATGCGAAAATGGTCGATCCAATAAAATTCTGGTATTATATGTGAACAAAGCCTTTAAACTACGAAATTTGTTTAATCTTTACTTTGATTATTCTTAGATCATTAGAACACATGCGTACATAACCATTTTATGTAAATGTATAATAATGACAAGGATAGACCTCTCGCTTATTTTGTGTGTGTATATGAAAATGTACTCTATTTTAATATAATATACTTGTCACGTGACCACTCGTTTGTTATATACATAACATGTATGTGTTGTATACTCATGGACAATTGTCTATTGTATAAACAATAAACTCTAAACTATATTTTTGTATTTTGAGGTCGGCATTAAAACGTTTTCTGCAAACAAATTCATATTCGGAGGGTGGGGCTTTAAGCACAATATTAATTTTGAAAATGTATTTTAGTATACATTAGGTTAGAGCACAAACCGGGCTATTTAGTGACTTACAACGTAATTTAGTAGAGCAGTAACCACTATTTTGCCATTTTAAACAAAAAATCACTTACTGACCCATACACAAAATGAAGTGTGTATATGTTCCCAAAATGGAGAATATGTAAAAGATACCAAGAACATGAAAACACGCAAATAACCTTACTAAATTCTACAAGTTGGTGCACATAAACGGGTTCTTCTTAAATGGAAGCTATGTGTTGCGGTTATGTTTGAACCAAGCTTCACAAGCTCTACATTTCATGTGTCAGCCTCCCCATCATCCCAGCAGAGCTTCTGGCTAAGAACAGTTTCCGGCTCGCTGCGTTTCTGGATCTTACCCGAGCCTGTACGACCTGGCTCTAGAGTTGCTGGAACAGTACCGGAAGAAGGGGGTAGGTGTGACCCGGGCCCTCTGGAACAAACATCTAGTGCGATACCACTGCGCAACGCTTTCTTTAATATTCGTCAATGCATTAAAAAATATAACTGCTATGTTAGTACAACACGTATGTTCAAAATTATCAAAGAAAGCGTTACAAATTATTTACTATTTTTTCGATTTCGAATGACGATTATCCATTTTAAAAAACAAACATATATTTAACATTTTTTAGTCAGGAGTGTTATTTTGCTTGTGTAAATATAATGTATGTATTCTTTTTTGAATCTAGAACAAATTTTTTTAATCGTTTAACAAAACTATGACCACGTCCCTTTAACAAGTAAATGCTGTATTGGTCGTGCCCAGAGATGAGTAGTATATTCAATTTAGTGCATGTACAAACGTTACTCATCACTATATAGTCAATAAACGCAACGTGAAACTATCATGGCATAGTTCGAATGTATGTACATTGGGTATATTGCTATAAGCGATCACAACAGCATTCACATTGTGTAGTAACTGTCACCAGTACCGTCATCAACAACACCAACGCATGTATCACAAATGCGTTCATTGTAAACTGTGTTGCCGCAGATTTACAATACATTAGCTTGACTATTTGAATAAACTAATACTAATTGTTGATATATAAACAATCATATGATAATGTTAAACACAGACATGTTAATTTCGCAGGTTTTGAAAATGTAAACTACGAGCCTTGGCAAGATGTTTATGTTTTCGTGACGAGCAAATAAACTGAGCAGTGTTTAACACTCACCTGGTATTCCATTTATTCCATCATGTTTGCATGTCTGTATGTCTTCACTTCAAACGCATACAAAAAAAGCAGAAAACTACATTAGAATATCAAACGATTGAATACAAATACAAAATGTACTGCTCATGTTTGCTGTATTAAAAAATGTTTATTCACCAACACATTTTAGATGAGGGTGTTTTTTCGTTAATACACCCGATACACCGACTCCGTTCGAAGCACGAACTGTGTGAGAACGGAGTGATCGTAGTAGAAACGTGTTACGAACTGTCTTCGAACTTTGTGGACGGCCTGGAACAGGGTTGAACGGGAGAGGAGTTTCCGAACTTTGAGCCCACTCACATTTTCTTCCGATCATCCCGTTCTACAATTAAACGTAGTAACAACGTACTGGAAACGGAAAGGACGTACTTAGAACGGATAGGTCGTACTAAGGTCGGGTTAGGAACGTGCCAGAACGTATTGCGATCGGACCGAAATTACCTGTACGATGCCACACCGATCGACTCCGTTTCTAGTCCGTCCAATCCGTTCTCAGACAGACCGACCCCGTCCGAACTACGTCTCAAGTACGATCTTGTTTCGTGTAAATAAATTGAATCCAAAAGATAAGTTCTTACAACGTTTGCGACACGTTCAATAAGTTCGCAGTAAGTTCTTAGTACGTTGTACTCGTTTTAAAGAGTTCGCTGTAGGTTCCAAGTATGTTGTACTCGTTCAATGCAGTTGTTACAACGTTCAAACCGTAAATACCATACGTCCAGACAATGTGCATATAAATAGATCCATCATCTCAAGCTAACGGAGACCCAGCGCGTTCTTTTTTATTTTTAGTTTTGGCAGATTCAGAATAATCAACACCTTCTGCATTTTCTTGAAGATTTTTAGTTGAGATATTGATGTTTGATTTTTTAATTGCGGTAGCCTTTAGCCGCACTGCCAACCTTGCGGAATTATTCTTGGAGGCATTACAAATGTACGTCTGGTCGGTTCAAAGCGTGAAACATAAATGAGAACTGGCAGGAACGTAGTCGGTTTTATAATCGCCGTGCAGAACGTGGCTGCAAATACCTCCTAAACGTACTAAGAACGTAAAAGGACGGAGTGAGAACTGCCTTTGAACGAGTTACCACTGCACAACGAATAAAGAAGAACTGCGTACGAACGTGATCGAACTGGCTGAGGACGGGCTCGGTCTGACTGGAAACGGTATACCAACGGTTACAATGGAAAAATTGACCCGATTTGAACTGGATAAAGACGGATTGGCAAATGGATAGGACGGGATAGGACGGGATAGGAACGAGCTGCACGTAGCGCGAACTGTGTATCAACGTCATTCAATCATATTGTAGATTTTGTTCTGACCAAAACTACACGTTCAAGCAAGTTCACATCCCGTTCGGCATTTTCTTCAGAACGTGGTCGAACTGTCTAAGAACGTGATTAGTGTAGCTCCAAAATGCTGGTATGATAATGGGATAAAGCTAATACTTATCTGCATTATTCGAAGCATATAACCGTATATTTTAGGCGTTGGATTATAATTGATAATTTAAATGCACTGCGTACCAACTTGTGATATGCAGTCAGTTATTCGGACAGCAAACGTTATTCTGCATGCAGCCATTACCTGATTCGGCGTTTTAATATCGCTTAGAATTTCCGATATGTCGTTGTTTATTGATCAATAAAAAAAGATTCAGAAATTCTGATTGTTATAATCCAAACAACAGGGGCGTGACAACAACTGTTTAATATTCACGCTGAAAACCGTCGCAAATATGTGTTTAATTATCAATAACGATAATATATAACAGTATTGGATTTATATCTTTGGTATCGACATGATAACTATTTTTTATAAAACGCTGTAATGAGATATCCTTTCAAATGTTGAATCACATCAACTTAATATTATAAAATAAAAATAAAAATTATCAGTTTTTGTTTTGTAGAGAAACTGCGTTAATTGCATTTTCGATAATAAAGACAATATTTCCACTTGCACTTGCTAAAATGAGTTTTAAAGATAATATGTAAATTGCCATATTTTATCATGTTACGTTGACGGTATTTAGCCGGTTATCACACTATTACAATTGTCTCATTTGTCGAATGCGCTTTTATGCAAGTTATCACACTCACATGAAGCATAATAGTTTTATGCTTTTATAAAAGTTGCTGAATTAGCAAATGTCCTTTATATGATAGGACGACTGGAACAGCGCGCTAGCTGGTGGTGTCGCAGGCCTAGCTATTACGAGGTAGAAATTGACGAAGGGATGACCACTGGCAGCCGTCAGAAGGCATACAGAGGCCTCAAGACCCTCTCAAAGACCAGTCAACCCAATGCCAGTTTTACAGCAGACGCTAACAGGAACCTCCTTAACGAAAGTAGTACCGCAGTATTGAACAGGTGGACTAAATACAACAGCGACTTCTGCAACTTCCCGTTTGACCAGACCCCCCCCCTCTCCTTCAAAACGAGCCCAGACCAGAAGCGGACGACAGTCATTCCATACTAAAGACAGAGGTAGAGGACGAAGTGCGCAGTATAAAAGCATGGCAATCTCAGGTAGTGGATAAGGTCCATTCTGGGCTTATTAGGCTCGGAGGAGAATCAACGACTGCAGCGATGCAGGCACTTTGCCAGAAGATATGGGAGGGAAGAAGCGGCCCACGGAGTGGTCCCATTTTCTGATCATGTCACTACCGAAAAAAGGCAACCGAAAGCTGTGCCAGAATTACCGCAACAACCTCATCCGCCACCCTAGCAAAGTCATGCTACGCACCATACTCAACCGATAACAAAGTTACACTGAGGAACTGCTGGCGGAAAAGCTGGCTGGATTCAGAGCTGGACGGAACACAATGACACAGATCTTCAGCTGCAGAGTTATCATTGAAAAACACCTGCATCACCAACGTGGGCTCTTCCACAAGTTCATCGGCTTTAAGACAGATTTCGACCGCGTGTTGCATGATGGCCTACCTCCGGTTCTGACAGGGTTCAACACTAACGAGGTGCTGGTGCAAGTCATCCAATAATGCTACCGAAACGCCAGCAGCACAGTACTTCCTAAGGGACAGATTGGTAACTTCATTAGGTAAGGACATCCGTGGGTTTCCGTCAGGGCTGCCTGCTCTCCCCCGTCCTGTTAAATATCCTCCTTATAAAGATAATACAGCAGACTCCTTAAGACCACCACACATTCATCTACATCTGTTGCATACTCTCTATAACTTGAAAATTGCTGATAAAACTGACCTCATGGCTGGCAGTGAACTCCAAGACCTCACCATACGAATTTCTGAAAGAGCAGCCGCATACGAGATTGCGATCAGCACGGAGAAGTCGAATATCATAGTGAAAAACACGCCATTCAACCAGTGCGAACATAGCCATGAACGGAGAGAAGCTGGCAGAGGTGACCAGCTCAAGTACCTGTGAGCAATAGTATATATACTGCTGTATGGTTGTGAGACATGGAGGATTCACAGAATGCAGGAATCACGCATTTGAACACAATTGCCTACGAAGAGTGCTCCGCATATCCTACATGGAGTACAAGACCAGAACATGACAGCAGCAAGTGTTGGTCCACAAGAATCCATCCTGGCGACCGCCAAACGACGAAAGCTGACTTGGGTTTGACACGTAACCAGGCGCGACTCACTCAGCAAGACTGTTCTCCAGGGCATGCTTGGTAGAGGTAGCCGTCATGGCCGTCAGAAGACAAGCGGGATGGACCTTGTTTTATGAGTGGGCGCCCCTAACAGTTGATGAGCTACTCTCAGCTGCCCACAACAGACCTTAATGGCGGAGGGTATATGTTTCATTATCCCTCATTGTCCTTAAACGGCCAGACCAACAAGAGAGTTATGATGCAATGAATGATGACATTCCGTTTTCGATTGGTAATTTTTAATAAAGGAACACATATTTTGTTATTATTTTTAGTCTGGAGTGTTATGTTGTTTGTTTGAATATAGTGCATACTTTTTTGAATATATGACTATTGTTAATTGTCTTTTTGCCAAACTGTAAACACGTACGTTCATCAATCTAATATGTCACCAGCTTAATGTTCAAGATAACCGTGTTTGAAACAGATAACCCTCTCACTCCTAATTGTAAACTTGCAACCGCTCGGTATTATGCATTAAAGCTACGTGATAAGAATTCAAGTTATCTTAAATGTCAATTATTTTCATATTTTACATTAATCTTGATATTGAAAGTTACAACTTAAAGTTTAAATTATTGATAAAGGTATTCTAGGTAACCACACAAGGCCAAACAAATATACGCTGCAATATTTAAACCCCTAAGAATGTACAGACCAGAGTTCACGTATCTAAATGTAGAATGTATTTTTGGTACTGTGGATTTAACATTCGTTTCAAATGTACGCATTGCAAAAGCATTCTCAAAAATCATTACCATTAGCGTTTGATTTCATAAATATCCAAAGTATTTCTTAAATGTGGTCGCGTAAAGTCGCGTGTGTGTTTGGAATCGCGACGGAAAATATCTCATCTAAATAAAGAGCTTTAAAAGCAATTAAATCATTCATGTCATACATATGTATACGTATTCATTATGTTGTTTTGTGAATTGGTTGCATTAAATAAAAAAGTTAACTTACCACTTTTGCAAAATATATTATTGTGTCATATTCCACACTGGAACAATCAAAGCATTCATAATGATTAGTTACTGTACTGAACACAGTTTGTTTGAACAGAGCCCGAGTAAAGAGCAACGGCATTGTATGCCTAGTATTATATACCTCGTGTGCAACGAAGCATACGTTATTAGCACAGACCTGTTAAATAATTTTCAAAAAATGTGCTTTTGCTTCCAAGAAATGACAAAAAGAAAGTACCGGCATCGCATTAGATCCTATTTTGTTTTATTTCTCTTCTTTGATTTCATGTTTACAATGTGTTTATATAAATATAAATAACTATGGATGGAGTCTTGTAATGGTAATAGTAAACAAAGACAAAGACAAAATTGATTTGTAAATAAAGGCCAACGGCCCAAAACACAGAATATTTAAGTAACAGCATATTATTTTTGAGTTGTGATACATCAAGTTTGGACATCAAATTTGATCTACATCTTTCTGTTCTTTCTTTTTAATTATTTTGTTAATTAAAAAGGCTATGCTTTTTAGTTTTTTTTCATCAGACATCTGAATGAGATTGCAAACATTTAGGAAATTGTGTTCACCATTGTACCATGATAAGATATACATATGCCTTTCTTGGTTAAATTTTGGACATTTAAAAAATACATGAAGCTCATCTTCAATACATACAAATGTATATTATTAAAAAAGACTGAATAATATGTACATAATCGGTGTTCTCTTGAAATTCATTAATGTCGACCATTTTCAATTGCTTATTTATGGCTTGAACAACGGAATCTTGCAACTGACTTTCGAACATAAAATGGTATATCGATAAACAAATATTTTTCTGGGTTTTCTGGGTTTAACATAGATTTAAACTTTTTGTAGGCATTACATCTTGATGAATTTCCTAGAGTTTCAAACCAGTTTTGTTTATTACAATCAATCAATCTTTGTTTAAATGACATTAAGAATAATTCCACATTTGCTATCTCTTGACTAATCCAAACAAAACCAAATCTATAACGGTACAATTTTTGTTTACAGATGTCAGCCAATTAGTTCTTCCGATTTTGTTATGCCGCTTAAACATAATATAACAGTTTCTATGATATCGATCCCCCGTCATACTTATCAATTTACACCAATATTTAATGCATTTTACATGATGTTCTATACAAAGAGGTAATCTACCACATTCTCCTAGTACAAAGCTGTCATTTATAGATTTATTTACACGAAAGAAATATTTACAATACTCGATTTGTACTTTTTCAAGAAAATAGAGAGAATTATATTCCATATATCCCGGAGCCATATGTAAGTATACATTTGACTATTGAATCAAACAATTAAAAATATTCCGTGTATGAAAAATATCCAAATTTTCTTTGATAGGATTTAATAGCAAAAATAGATTTTTGGGCTTGAGCTGCAAGTTTTTCTTTCGCTTTCGTCCATGATAATTTGGGCGTAAAAAGAAGACCCATATATTTATATACAGATGTGACATTTACCAGATTATTTGTTAAGACCCAATGTTCTTCTAATCCTAGCGGACCTCCTTTATTAAAAACAATACTTTCCATCTTTTGTTGATTAATTGCCATACCAGGATGTTCACAGAATACATATAAAGTTCAATTGTGATTGTAGCTCGATCGCGGTATCAGCGCAGCTCGCAACGTCATCGGCAAAAAGAATGCAACTTATGACTGAAATGTCTTCGTTGATCAAAAATACCCCTATGACCTTTAGATTTTAGAAAGGTAGACAACTCGTTTATGTACAAATTAAAAAAAATGTGCACGTTACGTCCCCTTGCCTAGTGCCGATGTTACAATTGAAGTTTTGCGTAAAATTGTTATCATTTACCCGTACACATTCGCGTACATTTGAATACATGGATNAACCGCGAAAACTACGCGTAACATCCCGTACTGCGTGAAATGCAGCTTAGAACTGCACAGAAAAAGACATATGCTATCTTTGATTTAATTCATTTAAACTCTTTACCTTTCACCAACTCCAACCAAAATCAACGCCGTATATATGTTTTAAAGATATTTCTTGTTACACATAGTTGTTAAGAGTTAATGAATAATCAAACTATCAAATACTTTTTTGAAGTCCACGTAAAGAACATAAAACCTACCACCAGGTTTACATGTATATTTTTTAACCATGCTTTGAAGAGTAAATACATTATCAATGGTTTAATACCCGTTGCGAAAACCGGCTTGCAATTCTGCAATTTTATTATTTTAATCTGCCCATTTGCATAATCTGCTGTATACAATATTGGAGAATAGTTTATACATTACATTAATTAGTGATATACCTCTATAATTAGGAGGGTCGTCTGTAGCGCCTGACTTATATTCCGGCACAATTATACTATCCAAGTAAAGCTCACCTTCTACAAAATTGACCTAATCCGATTGGCTTAGAGCGGTCGCAAGCACGGGGTGTATTGTCCTTACACCCCGAGTAATTTCAATACACCTATCAACTTAAACAAAATGGCTTCTGTTCGATAAACTGCTAGATAAGTCTTGTTATTAGATGATGGTATTTGTACATCCATTTGTTTTGTTAAAGCAGAAACACGAGTTCTTTCAACGCAATCGGTTCATGTCATAAGTTATTTAACTAGGAGGAAATTCTCTCGTCATACAGGTTAACACATCGATTAGCTTTTTAAAACTCCACTAACTCACAACTTATACAAGTCCTTACGTTTCCAAATTGGTTGAGATTGTATGTTTCTGTACATGGGGATCAATTTATGTTCGACGTATCACACAATTTGCCGGTTTTTAATTGTTTGTAAAAACAAATCAGACTCACCCTCTAGATTTCTCCATCATTTTCGTTTAGACTTCCG
Organism: Dreissena rostriformis; assembly: GCA_007657795.1. Classification (NCBI taxonomy): domain Eukaryota; kingdom Metazoa; phylum Mollusca; class Bivalvia; order Myida; family Dreissenidae; genus Dreissena; species Dreissena rostriformis. The sequence goes on along the minus strand of VMBQ01000062.1, from coordinate 79,483 downwards.
GTACTTACGATACGGTTTCTCTTGATATGGTGCAGATTCAGTTTCGCTTCGTTTATATTTGTATGTATCGACATGTAGATTTAGTCATGTTTTATAATGCTCGTAGCATTAATACAAAAGTTTCAATACAAATGATTCGTATATTTTAACATGACTTTAACTAACGACAATATTGGGTGTTTTATCGAATTATTTATGGTATAAATAAATTATGGGTCATGGTGTCCGAACAATCTGTTCTCCGAGAATTCACGTTAAAGTAGAAAGCGAAAATCGGGTTCGATTGTTGTCTTTAAGTGGCATGTTTTGGACAAAAATGACATAAACATTACTTTAAACGAAAATTTGGCTTTTCTGTAGCATTTTCTTGTTTAACCATATTGCATGCGTGCATTATTAACATTCACAACAAGAATAGTTTTGGAAAACAAAACTGCTCTAAAAGTTAGATAAACGTGTTCAATACGAAATTTTGTTTAACAATCGATACAGATAAAACTGACAATGTTGAATTATGTTTATGTTTCAATAACTATTTGCAAGCAGACTATGTTGCAGAAAATAAGGTTTGTCCTAAAAGAAACGACTATTCGCATTAACGTAATCGAGTACTGTTGAGGTTGTCTCCCTTGATCTAAGGATATATTTTTCTAAGAATATTTTGTTTTGTAAACAAAAGGTTGTTATGGAAATTTAGCTGTCTTCTATGAACAAATATATCTCCAATTAATTTTAACATCACTGAACATATGTAATATAATGCTTCAAGAACAAAAACAATACATCTCGAAGACGCACTGCATAATTGAACTTATTACCAGATTTACGAACATCATATAAAATTGTAAATTGAAATGTGCACCAAAGCATCCATGCACATATGCATAAGATTTACTATCATATGTTAATGTGCATTCATACTATTGTAGCTTTCGTATTTGGAAAACATGTACGGTAATGTTCTCGAATGAGTTTAAATCATGTAAAAATAATAAATAATGGAAGGACAAGGATTGAGAGAAAACTTCATTCGTGTGTTATTCAATGTGTTCGAGCTTCTTTAATTTTACTGTTACAGTATACTAAGAAGTTGATTCAAATCTTCAATGTTTAGGAATTTAAACACAATAAAAGGCATGCCAAATTAAGTATTTAATGGTCGTGCAATTCCTCTAAATACAAATAACTCTTAATTATATCCGGAACAGTTAGAAATTGCAGGTGGTGGTAAAACAGTCGCCCAAGATGATGCCGAATCCACTTACGACATAGTTGTTTCAAAGTCTGCGCACCAGTTCCAAAATCGGACCAATGGTAAAACTCCTCCTGTGACGATAGCCAATCAGAATAAGCGTTACTTTGTAAAATCGCTCTTACGTGAGAATGATCATATCCGGTTAAAATAAAGAATTTTACGACATCAAACATATTCATGTGAAATGCTAAACGAGCTGGACAGTCGTCTGATGTCGAAGTGGCTGCGCATTGAAAAGTGTCGACGTGACTGTAGGCTTTTAATAGCAACCTTACTACGTTAACTTTCTTATTTTGTATGGCATACCATAGCGGAGTCCTGTTATAAGCATCGCACTCATTTATGTCCGCACCTCCGTATACCAGCGCATTTATACATTCGGTATGACCTTTAAATGCAAGAATATGCAACGCAGTCTTTTTAACAGAGTTATTTGGAATATTCACATCACATTTGGCTTCTACCAAGGCCTTCACAACGCCATCGAACCCTTCAGATGCCGCCATTAATATAGGTGTTATATTGTCATTATCCCTGACATCCGGGTCCGCACCAGCGTCCAACAATACTTGGAACCCTCGGGCTTTGTGGCAGGCGTAATGCAACGCTGTCAAACCATGTTTGTTTTCGGCATTTATATTGCAACCGGCTCGAATCAGACGCCACATTGCCCCGTATTGACCGTTTATAGCACTAAGCACAAGTGGTGTATTACCTTCCGCATCCTTAACATCCACCAAGGCACCGTATTCCAGTAGCAAGTCCACGCACTTATCATAGCCATGTTGTACCGCGATATGAAGCGGGTAGCTGTTCAGTCCGCCTTTGTTTTCCGCAGAACATCCGGAAGAGAGTAGCAGCCGCGTAACTTCCGATTTGTTGTGTTTGATGGCCGTTGTGAGAGGCGTGTAGTTGGCGTTGCTAACGACGTTGATGTCCGCTCCAGCGTCTATGAGACATTGACAACATTCTGTGGTCCCTGAAATCAACATTATTTCTGAAATTAAAATTGTAAATGCATAAGAAGTACAATTTGCGCTAGTGACTATAGTTCAGTATAAATCATTTACACTGAAGATACAAGTATCCTGCAATTCTCCGAAATATACTCTATTGTGCGTATACATATATATATATACAGCCATTTATCGCAGCATATACTGTAGACTATTTTAATGTGTCGGCATGAAATTTCGTCGTCTTTCAAAAAATGACTTTTTCGTTAAAACGTAAATTCGTGGATTTCTGATTTTGGAAATCAATTATCAGTGTTTTCGGCCATTTGCATGTGTTTGTGCTTAATTTATGGATCGGACAACCCACAAAATCAACGACAATTAATGCCCCACGAATACTATTTGTTTACAGCGTGCGTACCGTATTAACAATGAAATTACTTAAAATGCTTTCCTGGTTCGCAATGCTAGATATTTAAGCAATAACACAAATACAAAAAAAAGAATGGCAGCACGAAGTCCTTTATACATACCAAGTTACCAGTCGTCCAAAACAATAAATGACACAAACGCACATTAAAGGCAAATACGCAAGCAGTTTACGGTAGTACCATCAACATAATAAGCCTCGCTCTGGCAAACCGGGCTTTATGCAAATGAGTACCTTGTCGTTCCAGATTAGCATGTGCAGTTTGCAATGGCTAATCAGAGACGTCACTTTCAACCTAGACTGCATTTTCGATAAGAAAAGACATACTTTTAACCAGAAATTCCATTAATCGTTTAGTGTCGTTTCTGATTAGCTTGAGCGGACTGAATCAGCTAATCTGTGACCACACTTTATGCACATGAATTTAGCCCCGTTTTTCCAAAGCGTGGTTATTTATTGTTCTAGATACCTAGTTTAGCTGCGTGTAGGAGCCCAAGGTTGAGGTGTTTCGTGCCGAGCCTTGGGAGGAGCTGCTTCAGCTTCCAGACGTTGCCTTCTGTGATGCAATCTATAACACTGAAATAGGACAGGTCTAGTAATGATAAGATTCGAAATTAGGGAACCAAATATAGGACAGAACAGAACAGGATATTTATATTGAATATAGCATATACAGCTTATACATAAGACAAATATGAACATGAGCACGTATGTCAAAACACATACATTCATTTTAACAATCAAATAAAATATGAGAAAATAATTAGGTGGTAATAGAAGTACTGTGGGAGAGTTATTATTTATTTGCTTTCAATTAACTGGAGCGTCTATCAGGCATTGACAACATACACAATATACACAATATACACAATATACACAATATACACAATATACACAATATACACACCACATGTATAGTCATTATAGAAGGGAGATTAATGAAGTGTATCGCACAACACATAATAACACATTAGATGGTTATCGGAGAAAGATGACATAGGTCGCGATCGGCCTTGTCGTTTACAGGTCTGAAACGAGCACGCAATGGTGAAAAGCAAAACTGTATCGTTCATTTGCGTTTAATCGATAAGCGAACCCTACATTTACTGACACAGATTCGGTATGTTTTACTAACATTTATCGTAGGTGACGGAGGAAAACACCAGTGTTACTATGTATTTAGTATGTTGGTCGGTTACTAAAGGTTATAGATAAAATACATCCACACACATGTATTCGTATTAAACCTACCTACGTAATTTGTCTATATTATAAATAAATGATCGAAAAGTTAAATAGTATATGTTTTCCTAATGTTCGTTGTGTTTAATTGTAACATGTCAGATAACACAAACGTATGTATATAATGTAGTGTACTTATCTTATGTACATAGTGGGGCCAAAACGCCGTTAACACGGATGCGATTTTAATAATTAAAAACGCACCTGAAATTTCGCTCAATAATATAAAATGAAGAATTATGTGTTTATATGTAAATCATATTTTGAACTGTTTCTTAATATTTATTCTATGTAACATTATGCTTAAAAATATATAAAACAATAACAATTTTGTAACAAATTTAATTGATTTTATTAATAATGATAATATTAATTACATTAAGAGTTTGAAATTAATTAACAAAAAAGCAGACTTTGACCGAATGTGTCTTTTGATATGTGTTTATGAATTACATTGATAACTACTATAAATCAAATTGAAACAAATATGTGTAGCAAATATTGAAAAATATTAACGAGAGACGGTCATCGAGTAAGATAGTTTTCAAGTGTGTATAGCGATTTCAAGAATCACTTCCTAAATGGCCAACACCAATGGGATATATATGATGAGTATCATTTTTAAATTAAGCGATGACACGTCTAAACAACCATACAAATCAATAGGTAACGTCCTTATATAATTCAACGAAAATCAAGTATATAACACGGTTTTTACTACATGGTTATCTTCCCTATAAATTGATATGTTTGTATAACCCTCCAATGAAATGCATTATCACATCTATTTAGTGTTTCACTTTTATACAACCATGAGTAACGATGCGAACACAAAGTGCAATTCAAAAGAATGCCTTATTTACTGAACTGAATTTAGTATGAAACTAAAGGATTAACAAGTTGCTGTATTGATCAAAAAAGTAGCTCTGCAAACATTCTATTACTTGCACGCTAGAAAAAAACTGGGTACCTTTACTTTAAATACAGAATGTGTACGTTTTCATTAAATCATATAAGCAACGACATATATATAATGCTGTACAACATCTATCGAACACCTACCTCGACATTGCACAAATATGCCTCCGCCGGGAGCACAGATAAGAACGTGTTTTCAGGTATGTTGCCGTAGATATATAGCGAGAAACTCATCTCTGTAGAACGAATACCATCGTCAATCTGGTTCCAATTTACATGTTACTAGATTATATGTACGAACGTATCGGTAACAACATGGTGTGTTGCCTTCGTTGCGTGTGAAAACAAATGTATGCACAGGTAAGATAGTAAGTAATGAGTAACTACAATAGACACCGCACTACTAACGCCGTGCACGTTGATCGCTCGCATCTGTGATCTTTTGAAGACCGGAATTCAGGTTGTTCTGCTTCAAGATAAGCAAAGAGTTTAATGAAAATGTTATTAAATTTACAAGTTTGAACATACTTTTATAATTATCTAGCGGTTGTGATACAACAGATAGGATTGGTTTTAAAGGTTTGGTTTATACAATATACAATAGACATACAGTCCATGAGTATACACGTTCAAAACATAGAAACATATCTAAAGGTATGAAATGTGATCAGTATTGAATTTCATAAGTTGTTAAATAAAGTATCAATACATGAACAAGTCTAGGACAATTGTATTACAGCATTTAGAATATATTTAACAAGTTATAACGATAGCATAAAACACAACAACGACGAATCTACAAGAGAGCAAGAAATCAAGTTTGAGTCATTAAGTATAAACCATTAAGCATAATTATATGTATACAGGTTTCTTGAAATAAATGATTTATGTACAAATATGGCTAAGTTTCTGTTCGAACTATTATTATCAGATTGCAATATTTCAATAAACGTTATCATGTTTGGTCTTTTCCAGTCATATTTATTTATATACAATTTCTTATATCGTAAAATAAAGAACATTCTAATAGAAAATTATATTCATTGCAATGTTGAAATGTTCTCTCTTGAAAAGGTATAGATTCAGGTTTATGTCATATGCCTTTTTCAAATGTTAACTTATTTATACTGACATGTTTTAAAAAGGTTGCAATTCAAATTTACAAAACTGACTTTAACTTATTGCTCTTGAGGAATTATTAAGTTATGACATCCAATATTGGATAAATGTATCATTTTGTCTAGACTTTACAAAGGATAAAACACACTTTTCATCACCTACACCTTGGTTTAGCCCCGCATAATTTATGACTAAGGCCTGAAACAAATAACACTCAGATTTTGCACAAGAATGTGTATTCATTCATTTATTAAATGTTCACACATGTGGCTATAAATGCACTTGACATACTTGTGATCCTCTAATTGGATAATGTTTAACCAATATGTTATGACATTAATGGCTCTTTTATTTATCAAGGATGTTCTTCCAAGTTCCTCATTCACACCTAGAAATTTTGTTTTGCACAATTTAAGTGGACTATAATTTAAAATTGGTTAAACAAGCTGATCAAACAACACTAATTTGGTATGCATTGAAATTCTTGGGACATTTACTTATTTAGTGAAGCGTAAAAACAGAATTCGAGGCTTGCAAAGTATTTGCAAACGATCATCCTGTAGTGAATACAATTACTACACAGTGATCCGATAAAATGTTAGGATCTTAAACTGTAAACTTATAAATCAATGGAAATATATTACGTTAACAGAGAACAGGATCAATAGTGCTACAACCTATGTTATTTCTATATGCACCTAGTCTGCCATTCTCTATTCTTAAACCTGACGTTTTACCAAAATCCAATAATTTACCATTTATCATGATATGATTTGGATATGATAATACACATACCCAGTTATTTTGTAATATAGCAAGCTTTACGTTTTATAGTAACATATCTAATTTTCGGACAAGAAAAGTAAACACGAAGTTTTTGACTGCTGTCTAGGTAATCAAACAGTATGTAAGGCAAACAGGCAACAAAACGTTTAGTTAAGAAATATACATGATTTGTTAACATGATGAATCTAAAATAATATTTAATTATTTTACTACTGTTTTTAATTGTGTGAAATAAACAGAGCATACTCATTCAGGCGATAAATCTGACCTTTTAAAGCATGGCTTGCGGCTCCTCTATGAGATGCCACCACAAAGAGACTTAACTGATACTTGTATTAGCTTGATTTCGTCGTCCCTTCGAAAATTGCAATTTTGTGTTGAATATACCTCAAGCTGTTTAATTATAAAGCACATAATTAAGTCGGGTTAAATATGGTAGGTGTTTATTTCAATCCAATACGCCATATGAGGAACATGAGGACAACATAATTTTACAAGAAATAAACAAAAGGAACACAAACGAAAAATGGAAAACACACATACACACACGCACATACACTCACACGCACGCACACGCGCACACACAAACACACGCACACGCACACGCACACACACACACACAAATACACACACACACACACACACAGACACACATTCACAATTGAACAAAACATACATAAACGTACATGATCAAAACTTTTGTAAATCATGCAAAAGAGCGAAAAAGATCATTATGAGTGAAAAATAATAATAACCGAAACATTTCTTAACTAATCATTATAATTGAATACTTCTTAAAATGAACATAAACAATAAACAGAAGCAATCAACAGATAGTTACTGATAAGTAAGCCCTATCGAAACAAACGAAATAAAGAACTTATTCGGTAATGAAAACAACGATGATATCAGCAAATTACATAGCAACATAATCTACTGAAGATATTTATTCAGTAAGAATGTTACTTTCACAGATGACAAGATTGTTACAACAATAAATCGTCATAATGATAATAAGTGATATGTTATCTGACTAATACATGCTATCTTATCTATTCTTTAATTTGCATCTGTTAAAATGGTACAAGATAAAAACAACATTGTTTTAATTCGTTATTGATTAGTTGACAAAAAAAAAACAATACATTTGTCTGTAATGTATTTACCTACAATTCACAAAGCAGTATACAAGTATGTACTTAAACTTAATAAACAACAACAAACGTAATCAAATTCATGCTTGCAGCATGTGTTTTACGTGGCTCGTTTGCTGAACTACACATGACAATAAACATAAAAAATGTTTATATTCTCTTTTGTTTTTATTAGATATGTTTTAGAATACGATACAACTATTCCCCCATCATTCGTAGAGAGTGACATCTTGAACATTTTTTTTAATGCTGTAACAATATCACATACGTTGTAAATATAAATGGCAGGTAAAGTTTATTAGACTAGTTGAGTGATATTTATTTCTAAATAAATACCACGTTAATTATTAAACAAAATACTAAGGAACACGTATAACACAATATCATGAGTTTCCAAAGGTTGGTTAATTACATTTTAGTCATGGAGTAAAAAAAGAAATAAAAACAAACACAACTTTGAACGCTATCTTACCATGGTTGACACTAGTGTTCCAAACCCTTGGAAAAATAAAAGCAAAGACTTACTGTGCACAATACATCTGATATGGACTCTGTATCAGACGGCTAAGTTTTAATTTGAGAGTAACATTTTTAAATGGCTATGATAAAATGAAAATTAAATCGATAAAAAAATCAAACAAAACATACATATAACCATAATTAAGAATGTTAAATGCAGTGAAGTATAACAATAACGTTGCAAAATGTCAACTTAACAAATAACCATGCACTTCTAAAACAAATCGTTACTTGCATTTAAGTTAATATTTACATTAACAAGAAGGGAAGTTAGATATGCGAAAGGTCTGCACAAGAATACAGACGCGATTATTTGTAACACATATGGAGCCTGTTATCGTGCATGCTTTTGCAAGATACATTTACAAAACATAATTGCCAATGGATACAAAACAGAAAATACCCATAATTGTAGTTATCTAAATGAAACTGCAGCAAAACTAATTTACTGTATTTCTTGCGAACGGAATAGTTTTCAGTGACATAAACGTTTTTTTCTTTCATTTCAACGTATGTTCTTTTAAAACACCTTCGATTAGTTTACATGAACTAAAAGGAACGATATTAACAATTTAAAAAGAAATCATGACAAACTTATTATGTCATCCCTGAATAACACTCGCTTTTTAATGATTTGTAATAATATCTATTCATCTTATTCATTCCATTGACAGTTTTCACTTTGTCTTCAAAGGTTATTTGATATGAATAATTCATTTTGTTTACTGAAGGCATCGTGTCATTTGATTATGTATTCAAAATCAATATTGATAAATCATCATGTTGTTAGCTTTCTATTATATTAAAACCTTCCGTGCCTTTTTGTTGTCAGAACTATATTTCAGACAGCTCAATGAAAACATGTTTGCATTGAGTCCTTCTAACCAGAACATTATTCCAGTTTATTTTAACTAAAATTGTGTTATAGTATATCCGTGTTCTTACATATTCATGGCATATATCACAAATACACCCATACAAAGGACTATTTAAACATAAAAATACGTGAAATGGAAACATGGTGTTAAACGCGTCTCTGCAAATAAGTTTTTTGCGACCTTTCTTTTACTAGCAAAAAACACGGGATCAGACAAACGAATATGAGTATATATGTGTATGTGACAAAACAAATCTAAAAGTAATTGAAATATATGTTACCAAAATTATAACCTTTTTCTTTAAAAATACAACTGTCGACAATATCTGTGCCACCAACCTTATTTTTTTAACTTCTTATTTAGTGGTATACTAAAAAGAAGCCCTGGTATCTGCCCCACAAATACGTCCAATTTGCCTGAATCTAAGAATTTAAAAACAACTCCCGTCCTAGATTCGACAAATCTGCTTCCATTTATGCCAAAGAATGTGTCTGGTCCTTCAATTGATACACAAATTGTACATGTTTGTTTTGCGAGAATAATCACGGGAGTGCGAAAATAAATATCGTACAGTTTTGGTTTCTTGCATTCAGATTCAAACGCGAATTTCTCAGTTAGTATGTNGAGCACATATAAGAACGTGTTTTCAGGTATGTTGCCGTAGATATATAGCGAGAAACTCATATCTGTAGAATTAACACCGTCGTCAATCTGGTTCCAATTTACAGGTAACTACATTATATGTACGAACGTATCGGAAACAACATGGTGTGTTGCCTTCGTTGCGTAAGAACACAAATGTATGCACAGGAAAGATCGTTAGTAATGAGTAACTACAACTTTGCACCACACTACAAACGCCGTGCACGTTGATCGCTCGCATATGTGATCTTTTAAAGACCGAAATTCAGGTTGTTCTGCTTCAAGATAAGCAAATAGTTTCATGAAAATGTTTTTTAAATTTACAAGTTTGAACATATTTCTTGTTTATTTATCCAGCGGTTGTGTTACAACAGATAGGTTTGGTTTTAAATGTTTGGTTTATTCAATATACAATAGACATACAGTCCATGAGTATACACGTTCACAACATAGAAATATATATATATAGAGGCATGAAATTTGATCAGTATTAAATTTCATACGTTGCTAAATAAAGTATCAATACATGAAAAGGTCTAGGGCAATCGGATTACAGCATTAAGAATATATTTATGAAGTTATAACGATAACATAAAAAAAACAAGGGCGAATCTACAAGAGAGCGAGAAGTCAAGTTTAAGTAATAAATTATACACCATTAAGCATAATAATATTTATACAGGTTTCTTGAAATAAATGATTTATGTACAATTATGGCTAAGTTTCAAAAAATTATATTCATTGCAATGTTGAAATGTTCTCTCTTGAAAAGGTATAGATTCAGGTTTATGCCATATGCCTTTTCAAATCTATACATATTTATACTGACATGTTTTAAGAAAGGTTGCAAATCAAATCTACTAAACTGACTGTAACTTATTGCTCTTGAGGAATTATTAAGTTCTGACAGCCAATATTGGATAAATGTATCATTTAGTCTAGACTTTACCAAGGATAAAACACACTTTTCATCACCTACACCTTGGTTTAGCCCCGCATAATGCACGCCTAAGGCCTGCAACAAATAACCCACAGATTTCGCCCAAGAATGTGTATTCGTTTCATTTATTAAATGTTCACACATGTGGCTATAAATGCACTTGACATACTTGTGATCCTCTAACTGAATATTTTTCGACCAATACCTTTTGACATTAATGGCTCTTGTATTTATCAAGGATGTTTCTTCCAAGTTCCTCATTCGCACCTAGTAGTTTTGTTTTGCATTATTTAAGTGAACTCTTTCAAATGCCATTGACCAATTAAGCCCCAGTTTTCTGATCTATAATTTAAAATTGGTAAACAAGCTGATCAAACAACTCTAATTCGGTATGCATTGAAATTGTTGGGACATTTACTAGATATGAGTGAAGCTTAAAAAAGAATTCGAGGCTTGGCCTGCAAGTGTTTCAAAAGAATTTGCAAAAGATCATCATGTAGTGAATAGAATTCTTAATGATTTGACAATTTCTTATGCTTGTTAAGTTGCCCCCCCCCCCCTTAAAAACATAACCTTTGTTTCATTTGCGTCAACACATAATTTCCAACTTTCACACTATTCCTCCAACAAAGACAAACCTTTAATTAGTTCTTCCACTGTTTCTCCCATAATTACAATGTCAGCTGCAAATGACATTAACATTAATTTTAACATACCGATATCAATTCCTTTAAAACAATTTAACATATAATGTTCTTCTTAGTCGTTCAAATAAATACAAAATAATTATCATGATAATGATTCCACTTGTCCTAACAAACAGGAAACATCTTCATTCATGTGTTACCTAATTGAATTCTTGATTTCACATTTGTATACATAGATTTGATGATGTTAAGTATTTTTCTTTTAACGACTAGCTTTAACAGTTTATACCAAATGATTTCCGTCACCATATAATCTATTGCTTTGGTGAAATCTTCAAATATGGCATACAATCTTCTGCGTTCGCTTAATAAATAATTAATGACACCATGTGATACAAGAATGTTATCAACAGTCCCTTTTTGTGCCTGAATTCTGCCTGTGATTCCGTGACATGAAAGTTTTGAGCCCAATTGTTAAGTCTATTTTTAATGACCTTAGTGAATATTTTCCCAAAAGACCTTAATAATGTTATCCCTCTATAATTATTTACATCCAGTTTATCACCTTTTTTATTTAAAGGAAAAATAAAACCCTCACACCATCCTTCATGAAAATTTCTTTTTCAAAACAATTTATTAAACAAAGTACAAACAACCTTTACAAAAACGTTTTCTACTTATTCCAAATTCAAAAACCTCATTCAGTAGATAATCAGGGCCACCTGATTTTCCATTATATATTTGCTCACACCCACTTATAATTGTTTTGATAGGTAAACGCTACATATAACTCATTAACATTATATTTAAATCTCCATTAACGAACCGGTCCAGATAACACAAAACATCTTCATCAGGTTGATAAAATCTAGAGTTATGATCATTAATTGATTTAAAATAGTTTAAAAACTCACTACTACTTATATCTAACTTCCAAAAAAGTTTTGCGTTTGTAAGTCTTGCATTTTCTTATTTCATTGTTTGATTTTTATCATAAGCATTTCTCTTTGTTCAAATTGTACTTTTATAAAGACTTAAATTCTACCATGCTTTGTCTATTCTTTTCTGAGGGATTATGTCTGTACATATTAATTTTTATATAATAACATTTTTAAATAGTTACATTTATTATTCAACATATGCAGTATTAAAATTATTTTTATCAACAAAATATGTATTGTCAACAAGCTTTTTGTAAAATAATGGTGAACATATATATCCTATTACATAACAAATGGGTTAAATAACTATCTAGTGTATAACTGTTTTGAGTTTCATCGATACAACTACTAATAGTTTCAAAGGCATTTATTACACTTTCACAATTTAATGCATTTATATAATCCCATTTTCCTTTCATTATTCCATTTATAAATGTATGTTATTTTTTTGCATCATTTATAATATGGATATTGCTATTGGGATATGTCTCCATCTCAATTTTACATTTAATACTCAATTTCACTACACAGTGATCCGATAAAATGTTGGTATCTAAATCTGTAAACTTATAATTCAATGGACACATTTTACTTTAACAGAGAACAAGATCAATAGTGCTACAACATCGTGAACTTACACATATGTGTTTTTCTATATTTCTATCTGCACCTAGTCTACAATTCACTATTCTTTAACCTGACGTTAAACCAAAATCCAATAACTTCCAATTCACATACATGATATGATTTGGATATGATAATACACATACCCAGTTATTTTGTAATAGAGCTAGCTTTACGTTTCAACAGTAACATATCTTATATTCGGACAAGAAAAGTATACGCGAAATTGACTGCGGTATAGGTAATCAAACAGTATAGAAGGCAAACAGACAACAAAACGTTTAGTTTAGATATAAAGATGATGTGTTAACATGATGAATCTACAATAATATTGAATTATTGTACTACTGTTTTTTTTATTTTGTGAAATATACAGATCATATTCATTCAGGCTATACAATCCGACCTTTTAAAGCATGGCTTGCGGCTCCTCTATAAGATGCCATCACAAAGAGACTTAGCTGATACTCGTATTAACTTAATTTCGTCGTCCCTTCGAAAATTGCATGTTGTGTTGAATAGACCTCCAGCTGTTTAAGCACATAATAAAGTCGAGTTTAAATATGGTAGGTGTTTATTTCAATCCAATACGTCATATGAGGAACATTAGGACAACATAATTTCACCAGAAATAAACAAAAGGAACACAAACTAAAAATGCAAAACACACACACACACGCACATACACACACACACACTCACGCACGCACGCACGCACACGCACACACACATACACACACACACACGCGCGCGCGCACACACACACACGCATACGCACGCGAACACACACACACACACACACACACACACACACACATTCCCAATTGAATAAAACATACATAAACGTACATGATTAAAACTTTGGTAAATCATGAAAAAGAGCGAAAAAGATCATTATGAGTTAGAAATAATAATAATCGAAACATTTCTTAATTAATCATTATAATTGAATACTTCTTAAAATGAACATAAACAATAAACAGACGCAATCGACGTATAATTACTGATTAGTAAGCCCTTTCGAAGCGAAATATAAAACTTATTCAGTAATGAGAAAAAAGATGATGTCAGCAAATTACAAAGCAACATAATCTACTGAAGATATTTATTCAGTAGTTACTTTCAAAGATGACAAGATTAATACAATAATAAATCGTTATAATGATAATAAGTGATATGGTATCTAAATAATACATGTTATGTTATCTATTCTTTAATTTGCTTCTTTTAAAATGGTACAAGATAAAAACAACATTGTTTTAATTCGTTATTGATTAGTTGACAAAAAATAATAATACATTTGTCTGTAATGTGTTTACCTACAATTCACAAAGCAGTATACAAATATGCACTTAAACTTAAAAAACAACAACAAACGTAATCAAATTCATATTTGCAGCATGTGTTTTACGTGGCTCGTTCGTTGAATTACATATGACAATAATTACAAACATAAAACATGTTTATATTCTCTTTTGTTTTTATAAGATATGTTTTAGAATACGATACAACTATTCCCCCATCATTCGTAGAGAGTGACTTCTTGAAAACATTTTTTTTATACATTTTAGTCATGGAGTAAAAATAGAATTAAAAACAAGCACAACGCTATCTTTCAATGGTTGACACTAGTGTTCCAAACCCTTGGAAAAATAAAAGCAATGACTTACTGTGCACAATACATCTGATATGGACTCTGTATCAGACGGCTAAGTTTTAATTTGAGCGTAACATTTTTAAATGGCTATGATAAAATGAAAATTATATCGATAACAAATGCAAACAAAACATACATATTACCATAATTAAGAATGTTAAATGCAATGAAGTATAACAATTACGTTGCGAAATGTGAACTTAACAAATAAGCATGCACTTCTAAAACAAATCGTTACTTGCATTTAAGTTAATATTTACATTAGCAAGAAGGGAAGTTAGATATGCGAAAGGTCTGCACAAGAATACAGACGCAATTATTTGTAACACATAAGGAGCCTGTCATCGTGCATGCTATTGCAAAATACATTTACGAAACATAATTGCCAATGGATAAAAANAAAAAAGAAAAAAAAAAAAAAAAAAAAAAAAATACCCATAATTGTAGTTATGTAAATGCAACTGCAGCCAAACTAATTTCATGTATTTCTTACGAACGGAATAGTTTTCAGTGACATAAACGTTTTTTTCTTTCATTTCAACTTATGTTCTTTTAAAACACCTTCAATTATTTTACATGAACTAAAAGGAACGATATTAACAATTTAAAAACAAATCATGACAAACAAATTATGTCATCCCTGAATAAAACTCGCTTTTTTATGATTTGTAATTATATCTATTCATCTTATTCATTCCATTGACAGTTTTCACTTTGTTTTCAAAGGTTATTCGAAATGAATAATTCATTTTGTTTACTGAAGGCATCGTGTCATTTGATTATGTATTCTAAATCAATATTGATAAATCATCATGTTGTAAGCTTTCTATTATATTAAAACCTGTGTCTTTTTGTTGTCAGAACTATATTTCAGACAGCACAATGAAAACATGTTTGCAGTGTGTCCTTCTTACCAGAACATTATTCCAGTTTATTTTAACTTAAATTGTGTTATAGTATATCCGTGTTCTTACATATTCATGCCAAATATCACAAATACACCCATACAAAGGACTATTTAAACATAAAAATACGTGAAATGGAAACNACCCTTTTTCTCTTTAGTTTGATCTCTGATATTGGGATAGGAGCGAAATGCCAACTACGTGTTGGTTTCTTAGACCACCCGACCCATGATCTGAAAACCTCTCGACGACCTGGTTGGCTTTTCTGTTTGTCTATATAGTTTTTTTCTTCCTCTGGATAAATAGTGTGTTCATCATCATCAGTAGCTGAATCAGATGCTGACCTGCTTCTTGTTTTAAAGTCTTCTTTTTTGTTGTGTTGACTATATAGGGCACAGTCTTGAAGCAGTCTTCTTATCATTTCTACATCGTATATTTTTGAAAGTGGCTTTGGCCACCTGTCCGATTGTATCTTCCTAATAAGAGTAGCATTTTGTGGTTCGCTAATTTCTGAATTACTGTCAATATTTTCCATAATTCCACAGAATCGTTTTTCACAAAAGCGAACGTCAAATATTATTTAACAGCAATAATTTCCAATGCCGAATGTATTTATTTTAACATTGGCACAATTTCACAGATTCAAATATGATTATGATATAGCAGTGTCCTTATTAAGCGATAACACAAACCAAGTACGAATAAAACAGTGACCAACTGAGCAGATAGCCGCCAATAGAATGCTTTGCTGTCACCCAGCGACGTCTGATGTGATCACAAGTAATCAATTGATTTGTTTGAATAATGTATGGTATAGGCACGGCATGATGTGGTTTTCGCTTCTGTTTTACGTCCTAGCAACAAAAAAGAAATGAACATCGTTTAAATCATAAACAATAAAAAGCGATTGTTCAGAAACACTTTTTGTTGTTAGAGTTGCGTAGACTGCAGAGTAAACTATTCCATCTCTAACAATCCACCTGCTAGCAGTCTTCAACCGTCTAACATTAATAATTCAATCTTCAATAACTCAATACTTACATAAAAACAAGTACGGAACACAGTCAGTTCTGAAACCTTATTAACATGCTAATGGCCTTTGTTGAGGTAATGTCATTTAATGGGAAAATCTACGTATCCGTAATGGAGTAATCGCCAACAGACCATGTGGGGTTTATGTCGAGAATATATATAAACTGTCAAGGGACACATTAATTTGAGTGAGCGTTTTGCCATTTATGGTTGATATATACAAAACATTTGTTTGAACGATAAGGCCCACATTGCAAAGTTCAATCGGGATTTACTTTATATTATAGAGGTTTTATGTTGGTTGTATAAGGAACAAATGTGGGCTCAACATGAATAAATATATCAGAAACAAAACGTGTACATAGCAATATGTCTATAAAATATACTCTATACGAGTGTTTAACATGGGAAAGTGTATTTTATAATAAAAGGAGTATCTCACAACGATCACAATTTCCATATAGATTTATCTAATAAGAAGTTATACTAAGAAGGAGTGCTTTTATAACATAAATCATTTCTTTAATTGACTTTTATTGTCGCGAAATTATGTGATACATATTAACGTGTATCTGCTATATTAAAAGTATTGAAATACCATTAGATTAGGTCAACTACACATTGATTAAGGCTGAATGTAGTTCTTTTCTATTGGTTATCGTATAATACAATTAGCATAACAGATAAATGCAATACTTTTGAATTATTTTTTACGGAATCCGTTCAACTACCAGTATTGTTCTGCGAATCCATATTATAAGACAGTGTTAAAACTTATGTTTCTAACTGTCTCTCACATCCTGTAGTATAAATATATGTTTTAGAAATAATCGAACCTGAACCATATGTATAATGATATAAAATAAATTATATGAACGTCACAATAAACATTAATACCAAGTCACGGTGTTAATAATTAATTGTGTTAATATATTTTATCGCCAATCATTGATTTTCAAAATGTTTGCCCACTGTTATTAACACTGACATGTCTGTACTGTGCTGTACTGTTCTGTACTGTACCTAACTGTTTTTTACCTTGAGCAATTAAACACAATGACAATAGTTAATTGACACTGCTCTCTTTCTGTTTAACTCATGTCAGGCGTTGCAACAGACACAGTCTGTCTTGATCTTAGCGTGCAACAATGACAGCCTAAGTAGATAGGTTCATACAAATCACAATTAAACTGAGTATACTTCAGCACTATTAATTGAGTAATCAGGGTCTACGCTGTTTGCCAAGGCCTTTTTTCTAAAAGCTAGGCATAAATGGGTTAATGGTGGTACATGTACAAATACGTCGTAATGCGAAAATGTGTGATATCGAACAATAGTTTAAACAACTTATTCAACTATCACCGTTAATTGTTTTTTGCCACGGGTGGATAATTACATTGGAGACGCTGACCCAATATGTGTTAGTGTTATTATACCCCTGACCGATCAAACTTATTAAATCCGCTCGTTTCCGAAATTAAACATTGGAGAGATTGATAATCTCAAGTGTGGGCGGGACTAAAATTGTGTGATCGGTCAGGGTCATGATAATCTTACGTATGTAAGAAACATAAAACTTTGAACTATGTTTTTGCATGAATGTCGTTCAAAAGACAGAAAACAAATCGATGTGGGTTAGAGGTTTAAAAGGGTTTGATGAATTTGGGATGATTTCAATAATTTTTAGGAGGAAAAACACAAAAAGTACACACAATTTAAATACGTGAAATAGTACATGAAAAAGGAAACGTCATTTTAAATAAAATTACGAAAATACAATTTCAAAAATCGCATCTTTACAGTAAACTGAAAACAATAATGTTCATGTTTTAATTCATATTTTTAAAGTCTTTCTTCAAAATCCAAAACCAACATGATAGCTTTATGATGTAAACATGAATCGACGTGTATTGAACATTGCACACACGAAATAGTTCTGAATAAAGTCATGAATTATAACATTTTAACAAAAATGTAATAAAAGAGGAAAAATTAGAGCGAGAAAAGTGTAACTTCATTTTATATATTCACACACGTAGACAGCAAACTGCAGTCAACATGCCCGGTTGGGTATTTACATCATGAGTTGACACAGTAATGTCTTAGAAGGCTTTTTGAATATGCTGTGAACAATACTGCCAATTCCCTGAAAAACGATTGGAGCAGGTCTTGTTACTCTACTGATTAATAATAACTGTACCATATGTGGTTAAATGTTGTTACGAGTAGAATATGATTTATATATTCATAAATCACTATATAAACAAATAAGAAGGTTTAGATATTTGTTTAAAATGAAATCACTATGAAATTACTAGCATGTTGCAAAAGCAAGCTTTCTATGTAAATAAATCACTGAACAAATATGTACAGTTACATTTTCCTTTCAATATGTCTATCAAAATTGCAGAAACATAGAAATTGCCTGGCTAAAAAGGAAACGTCAATTCTACCCGTCTGCAATGCCAGGTTTTATTTAGTTTGTATTAATAATCAATTGAATGCATTAACCATATTTGTTTTCAACTTCAGTTTATTATATACGCTGCTCGCCATTCACTCAAACAAATTACTTGATATTGTACATGGCAAATTGTTTAAACCAAACACTTTTAAAAGCATCTGAGGTTTAAGTTTAAGTCAATACTTTGAAATTTCGTGTTTGCAACTCGCGCTTAATTAATTTCCTGGACTTCAGGGCGTACACATACATCTCAATACAAACAATATAAGACAATGTTCATTTATTATTAAATACAACAACATGAAAGATTTTTCACACGACGAACGAGCTTAACGCTGGGCAAATATACCTCGAAACCCAGTAATAAATAATTTAAAGGGACCTGTTCACGTTTTAGTAAATTGACAAAATTGACAACAAAATGTTTCAGATCTGCATTGTGTTATATATTTGCGAGGAAACGGTAATATCAAACATTGACCATGCTCTAAAATATCCATTACACGCATCTTTTGACCATCGAAAAACCTTAAAATTATAAAGTCTTAAAAAGCGAAACGATTGAATATTTTGGAGAGTTCTGTTTTTATCGTTATATTTTGTGACATAATGAGGATTGCTTATTCAAAGTATAACATACACCTCTTACAATATCAGGACGGATGGCAGAGTGCTTGGAGCGTTTGATTGTCACTACAAGGGTCACTGGTTCGAGTCTCGGTATGGATTATTTTTTTCTGTCTTTATTTTATTCTTGTTTTATACTTGAGCTATTTAGTTCCGATGTTTACATTTATCATTTTAAAGCATTGTATGAAAAACTTCAAAACATGACAAAATCTGTGATTAAGTCCCTTTAAAATCAATTTTCATCCATGAGTAGCGGTTATAACGTTTTTCAAATTTGTGTAAATATTACAGAACCACCATCGTGACAACAGGGTCAGTAAACTTCGAGACCGAGTAATAAATAATTTAAAATCAACTTTCATTCATGAGTAATTACGTTTTTCAAACATGTGTAAATATTACTGAACCACCATAGTGACAACATATATATTGAAGTCACATTATACTTGCCAGTGCAATTATTTTATTTCGGCGCCGCAGCTGTAGTATTTATAAATACCATTAAGTTGTTTAACAAAAACAAACCATGAGCTCATTTGAGCACTAAATAGAGCCGAATCAGCCATACGTCAACTGGATCTGATTGGAACAAACATGTACATTCTGCTTAGCAACGGTTAGCACAACATAAAGGAGACTGGTGTACACAGCAACGCCGTAAAGGAATATTGAAATAAGATACGCATGTATCTGCTCTTGATATTAATCGTGCTCGTTCAATATTCATGGAAACATTAATATTGTTTTGCTTGCTTCAATAATCTTTGTGACATTGAGCGATCGCTAATAACATGGTAACGAATGTAAACTCACGAATAAAATAAATACAAGCGAATATGAGCAAGGTAAAGCTTCAGCTGCACCAACGGGAGAAAAACCTTGTTATATAACCTGGCCCAATATCCAAGGCTAGTGACGCATTGTCAAACAGGTTTGACACAACACAAAAGGCTGAGGTTTGAAATCGTGTAATAAAATACAAATTTCAAAGGGCTACACATGCGTAATAACTGTACCACAATGCTGTTACTAGTATTGGATGATGTACATATTCATTAGCCATATAAACAAAATGGTTTAGGCATTTGTTTAAAATGACGGCATTTTTATTAACATGTTGCCAAAGCAAGCTTTATATGTAATTAAACCACCGAACAAATATTTACCGTTCACTTTTCCTTTCAATATGTCTATCAAAATTGCATTGGCATAGAAATTGATTGGTTTAAAAGGAAATGTCGCTTCTACTCGTCTGCAATGTCGTGCTTCATTATTTGTTATTAATCATTAATTGAATCAATTAACCAGATGGATTTAGAATTTTAGATTATTCAGTTTAATATAAAAGCCGCTTACCATGGACTCAGACAAATAACGTTTTATTGCACATGGCAAATTGTTTCAACTAGAGACGTTAAAAAGCATATTTGTTAACATTATTGTGAGGTTTTAGTTTATGTCAATACTTTATAATTTCGTGTTTGTAACTCGCGCGTAAATAATTTCATGGACATACAGGGCGTAAAAACAATCGTTGTAACAACTTATTCCCAATACCACCTTTAGCCTAGTTTTTATAACGCTGTAAATGGAATATTCCACATTCTTTGGAGCACTGAAATCAAATCTAACGCGCTACCATTGAGGCATATAAGCAGAAAATTGAAAACGCTTAATTATTTATATATGTATTTTCCAAATGGTAAATTTTAAGCATTGTGATCTATCAGGAGTGTTATTTCGCTTGTTTGAATCTAATGTATACATTCTTTTTCAAATGTATGTTTTTTTTATATTTTCATATTACCAAACAGTCAAACAATCACTTCATGCGCGCGACCCCGTTGTAAACACATTTAAGTGAAGTTTGGTATGCATTATGCTCACTGTATATAGATTTATTGTGTATACAATAAGATGCAAATTGTTTTTAAATTAATAATTAAAGCACATGAACTATTCAACATGTTTACATAGATTGAAGTTTTTGATGAATCTTAAGCTCAAGCGTGTCCATAAATCCATGGCTAATAGTAGATGTATTTACACGCATTTTGAAAAAAAGCGTAACAGAATCTTTAAAAGGTTAAAAGAGCAGGTCTGAGGTTGTGTACATACAATTTCTGAAAATAAACCAATGTTCACTATCATCAAATACAACGTGACAGATATTTCATATGACCAACGAGCATAACGCTGGGTAAAATTCCCTCAAGACCCAGTAATAAATTATTTAAAATCCACCTTCATCCGTGAGCAATAACGTTTTCAAACATGAGTAAACATTACTGAACGACCATAGTGACAACATAAATATTGATATCATACAAACGTGCCAGTACAACTTTTTTTGCGGCGCCGCAGGTGTCGTATTTATAAATATCAATATGTTATTTAAAAAAAAAACATGAGCTTATTTAAGCACTATATAGAGCCAAATCGGCCAGACATCGACAGGATCAAATTAGAACATTCTGCTAAGCAACATCGTTTAGCAAAACATAACGGAGATTGGTGTACATAGTAACGCCGTAAATGAATCTTGAAATGAGATACGTATGTATATGACCTTGATATTAAGGTCGTGCTCGTTCAATATTCATATAAACATTAATATTTATTTTTTGAATGATTCAATAATTTTAGTGACGGTTAGAGAGGGCTTATACTATGATAACAAATGTATACTCTCAAATAAAATAAATACAAGCAAATATAAAAAGAAGTCAAACTTCGGCTGCATCAGCGGGAGAGAAACCTTATTTGTTTTAAACCTATTTATTCTAGAATGTGTTAAAAAGATAGGTTACAAACATCTTAAGTTTATAAGGTCGGAACGGTAGCAGGGCTTGTAGGGTTCCTTTCCTCAATACCTTATTTAAAATAGTCCTTAATCTAAGGCAAGTGACGGATTGTCAAAAAGGGATGACACAACACAAAAGGCCTTATGTTTGAAATCCTTTAATAGAATGCGAACTTTAAAGGACTACCCATTCGGCTTCACGGCAGGGGATGGTGTGGAGGGCGCTGGTCAATGTTAACAACAAAAACCCGCAATTAAGACGTTAACATCCACATATGATATTGGTGTAATATGAGATAGCAGTATGCAACGGTTAATTGGCACACCACCGTCTGAGATATAAAACAAATCAACGAATATATGTATATGGGTCATATGCGCTTTTCAACTTAACATTTTGTTCGTCAAAGTTGTACAGCATGCACTCTATTTTTTACTAAGCATTTAAACGCATGATAAAGGTGTGTACTGTTATTTCTTCGTTAAACCGATTAGCCATTAGCTCTTACGTTTTAATATTTAAACATGCTTATTTGTTTTTTTTTCATGTATCGTACGGTCGATTTTTCTATAACGGATAGCTTAGGACTTCGAGTCTCATTTCAACGTAAACATCATGCATTCAGTAATTAAACCATTGAACCTCGAAAGACAAATGTCTTTCCAATTGAAACATGACAGCGGTTTTAAATTCCCGACAAATATTATTTGTTTACAGCGCGAATGTTATGGTACACTTATTCAGCAATTACCGGATCGCTAAGGTCTATATCGGATACAGGTGTATCGTGTTATCAATTAAAATTTGACCCAGCATTTGTAGTAAAAAAATATTGTAATATATGTACATTTCCAGAAAGAAAATTCTGCGTTTAATAAGACCAAGTTCATGGAAATTGCTGCACAATCGGTGAAGAAATGGCTGTTCAAAGCAATGAACCCTATATTCGGGTCATTTTGAGTTGAATACATTGTTATATAATGTATATTTGATAGTGAAAATATTATTTTTTCAGAGAAATCGATATTTCGTTATAATTTGATTATTTTTCATTCAAAACGATGATTTTACTTATAAATAACATAGTCACACGCTAACCACCTGTGTATTGGACAACTTCAATTGAGTGTATATGTAGTTTGAGACAATCCCCACATTCCTGAATATGGGTCACCATGCACATGTCCGTTATTCACTAAATCACGAGTTGCTGCTTTCGTGCTTATTTTATATGGTACGCATAAATTTGGTTTCTGAGCATTCTTACTTTTGTAAAGGACACATTATACCAAAATATTACATCAATGAACATTATGTTGACCAAACAAAATCTGCAAAATTTAAGAAACCATACGTTGGCAAGTTTCCTTTCGTCATAAATAGGGCGAGTTCATAACGTGACCTTGTTTTGCTTTCGAAAAAAGAAACAGTTGTAAACATTGACACACGTCAACAAAAACACGAATCGACTGAACAATGATAGGCTTTTTTGTATTCAATTCATAGAAAACTATAAATCTTAACATAAATAAAAGTATTTTGCAAATGTGTGTTAACCTATCCGTTACTGACTATAATCCGCTATACACCAATCGACTGTATTTTATATACAATTGATTACTTATTTCATGAAAACGTTTAACGAAGTAGATTGCTCATATATTATCATATCAAGGGTAATCTGAGTCCGATTTTCTCCACACGGTATGCCCTTAAAAAATACGTTCACAATGATTTCTGTGTTAAAACATATGGACAAACTAAATGAGAGTTTGCATTATAATACAGTTGTAAGCGCATTCTATACATGTAGTTAACGCTTAATCCTAACAAACGTCTTTCTGTGTTCACATTTAATGTGACCATGTTTATATACAGGCCCGGTATTAAAATTTCTGCGATTTCTGATGGAAAAGCAGGTCTTTAAAATGTGTTCCATTAGTAATACTGAATGAGTATCAAGCCGTATTAACATGAGTATATTTTGCACTTCTCATATTTTCTACTTAAGATAAATAATTCCATAACAATCCAGTATAAGACGAAAAAATGAGAAAAGGGATTCCCCAAACTCTTTTGCGCCAGTAAGAGACAACTTTTGAGGAGGTCTGCTAACTTGCGAGCGTTTTATGTGCTTTCAAATTACTGATGCCTGTAGACACCTCCCTCAGAAAAGCTCATGCACGCGCTCCCCATTATCCATAAACATGTATATGAAACTCGTTATGCAGCATGCAAATTTTAATATATTGATTTGGTTAAAATGAGATATAAATTAGTTCTAAATTACAAAGTGAAGCACTTAAATAATTCAAAATATGTGTAACGATTAAAAAGTATAAAGTCCAAACTAACAAATCCGTCGCAAGATGTTTTACATTAATTTTAAATAAACATGTAAAGGATAAACCTTTATGTATTTATAATTCGAGAACATTAAACATATTTAACATTAAAGAAGAGGATACAAAAAAAAACGTTGAGCCCCAATTATCTTTTATTTGAAATAAGCGTTCATGCATGAAAATGTTCCATTTCAAGCTACATTAAATATTAATAAAAACCCCGAGGTAACAACGGACATACCGAAGTTTATTAAAGAAAAATAATGTTAACATTATAAAAGTCACTTTTCCCAATCATCCTGAAACTTGCTCAGAATATTTTGTATATTGACATCTGTGCTGAGTTCGAAAATGGCTCCGGTCCGTTGAAAAACACGGTGCCCACGTGGCGGGGTAGTTTTTCTTATTCTTATATGGCTACAGGTAAACAAGTATGTACACATACTAGCGCTTATCTGAAAATGAAACTTAGACATTTTCCCCGTCTGTGGTGTAGTTTCATAAAAAGGGTTTATTTTATAGTCGATTCAATCCGTTTACCATATCTATGCAATTATTTATATCAGTATTGATCTTGAAAACATTATTCATAAATAGCAGAGATTAATGTATTTAGTGCCGCTGGCAATTGACTCAAACAAATAACTTTGAATTGCACATTGTTCAGCCAGAAATTTGTAAATGCTTATTTGTTAACGCTGTTTTGAGGTTTCAGTTTATTTCAATGGTTTGCAATTTTTTTTTTACGTCGCGTTGAAATGACTTCCTGGAAATGCAAGTGCCTACAAATACATCGCAATGCGAACGCTGTGTGTTATTCAACAATCGTTGTAACAGCTTATTGAAAATAACACCGTTAGCTTGGTGCATTTCTGTAACGTTTGTCAGCTGTTCCACATTCTTGGGAACGTTTAAAACGAAATCGAACGCGCTACCACTGAGAAATATGAGCAGCGAATTTTAAACGCTAAATTATTAATAGATTTTTTTTCCAAATTGTAAATATTAAACATTGTTCTAAGCAATGAGTATTGTTTCACTTCTTTTTTAAATAAATGCGTGTTTTTAATTGTCATATTTCAACACAGTGAAAAAGTCTCTTTATGCTCGCGACCCAATTCNGACTTATATCCCAGTGATCGGGGTGCAAATTGTCAAAGTCGGTTGAATATGAATATAGTAATCAGACTATAAACACATGCATTTGCATTTGCATTTGGCTAATAGTAGATGTATTTACACGCATTTTGAAAAAAAAAGCGTAACAGAATCTTTAAAAGGTTAAAAGAGCAGGTCTGAGTTTGTGTACATACAATTTCTGAAAATAAACCAATGTTCATTTATCATCAAATACAACGTGACAGATATTTCATATGACCAACGAGCATAACGCTGGGTAAAATTCCCTCAAGACCCAGTAATAAATTATTTAAAATTCACCTTCATCCATGAGCAATAACGTTTTCAAACATGAGTAAACATTACTGAACGACCATAGTGACAACATAAATATTGATATCATACAAACGTGCCAGTACAACTTTTTTTGCGGCGCCGCAGGTGTCGTATTTATAAATATCAATATGTTATTTAAAAAAAAAACATGAGCTTATTTAAGCACTATATAGAGCCAAATCGGCCAGACATCGACAGGATCAAATTAGAACATTCTGCTAAGCAACATCGTTTAGCAAAACATAACGGAGATTGGTGTACATAGTAACGCCGTAAATGAATCTTGAAATGAGATACGTATGTATATGACCTTGATATTAAGGTCGTGCTCGTTCAATATTCATATAAACATTAATATTTATTTTTTGAATGATTCAATAATTTTAGTGACGGTTAGAGAGGGCTTATACTATGATAACAAATGTATACTCTCAAATAAAATAAATACAAGCAAATATAAAAAGAAGTCAAACTTCGGCTGCATCAGCGGGAGAGAAACCTTATTTGTTTTAAACCTATTTATTCTAGAATGTGTTAAAAAGATAGGTTACAAACATCTTAAGTTTATAAGGTCGGAACGGTAGCAGGGCTTGTAGGGTTCCTTTCCTCAATACCTTATTTAAAATAGTCCTTAATCTAAGGCAAGTGACGGATTGTCAAAAAGGGATGACACAACACAAAAGGCCTTATGTTTGAAATCCTTTAATAGAATGCGAACTTTAAAGGACTACCCATTCGGCTTCACGGCAGGGGATGGTGTGGAGGGCGCTGGTCAATGTTAACAACAAAAACCCGCAATTAAGACGTTAACATCCACATATGATATTGGTGTAATATGAGATAGCAGTATGCAACGGTTAATTGGCACACCACCGTCTGAGATATAAAACAAATCAACGAATATATGTATATGGGTCATATGCGCTTTTCAACTTAACATTTTGTTCGTCAAAGTTGTACAGCATGCACTCTATTTTTTACTAAGCATTTAAACGCATGATAAAGGTGTGTACTGTTATTTCTTCGTTAAACCGATTAGCCATTAGCTCTTACGTTTTAATATTTAAACATGCTTATTTGTTTTTTTTTCATGTATCGTACGGTCGATTTTTCTATAACGGATAGCTTAGGACTTCGAGTCTCATTTCAACGTAAACATCATGCATTCAGTAATTAAACCATTGAACCTCGAAAGACAAATGTCTTTCCAATTGAAACATGACAGCGGTTCTAAATTCCCGACAAATATTATTTGTTCACAGCGCGAATGTTATGGTACACTTATTCAGCTATTACCGGATCGCTAAGGTCTATATCGGATACACGTATATCGTGTAATCAATTAAAATTTGACCCAGCATTTGTAGTAAAAAAATATTGTAATATATGTACATTTCCAGAAAGGAAATTCTGCGTTTAATAAGACCGAGTTCATGGAAATTGCTGCACAATCGGTGAAGAAATGGCTGTTCAAAGCGATGAACCCTATATTCGGGTCATTTTGAGTTGAATACATTGTTATATAATGTATATTTGATAGTGAAAATATTATTTTTTTCAGAGAAATCGATGTTTCGTTATAATTTGATTATGTTTCATTCAAAACGATGATTTTACCTATAAATATCATAGCCACACGCTAACCACCTGTGTATTGGACAACTTCAATTGAGTGTATATGTAGTTTGAGACAATCCCCACATTCCTGAATATGGGTCACCATGCACATGTCCGTTATTCACTAAATCACGAGTTGCTGCTTTCTTGCTTTTTTTATATGGTACGCATAAATTTGGTTTCTGAGCATTCTTACTTTTGTATACCAAAATATTACATCAATGAACATTATGTTTACCAAACAAAATCTGCAAAATTTAAGAAACCATACGTTGGCAAGTTTCCTTTCGTCATAAATAGGGCGAGTTCATAACGTGACCTTGTTTTGCTTTCGAAAAAAGAAACAGTTGTAAACATTGACACACGTCAACAAAAACACGAATCGACTAAACAATGATAGGCTTTTGTTGAATTCAATTCATAGAAAACTATAAATCTTAACATAAATAAAAGTATTTTGCAAATGTGTTTTAACCTATCCGTTACTGACTATAATCCGCTATACACCATCGACTGTATTTTATATACAATTGATTACTTATTTCATGAAAACGTTTAACGAAGTAGATTGCTCATATATTATCATTTCAAGGGTAATCTGAGTCCGATTTTCTCCACACGGTATGCCCTTAAAAAATACGTTCACAATGATTTCTGTGTTAAAACATATGGACAAACTAAATGAGAGTTTGCATTATAATACAGTTGTAAGCGCATTCTATACATGTAGTTAACGCTTAATCCTAACAAACGTCTTTCTGTATTCACATTTAATGTGACCATGTATATATACAGGCCCGGTATTAAAATTTCTGCGATTTCTGATGGAAAAGCAGGTCTTTAAAATGTGTTCCATTAGTAATACTGAATGAGTATCAAGCCATATTAACATGAGTATATTTTGCACTTCTCATATTTTCTTCTTAAGATAAATAATTCCATAACAATCCAGTATAAGACGAAAAAATGAGAAAAGGGATTGCCCAAACTCTTTTGCGCCAGTATGAGACAACTTTTGAGGGGGTCTGGTAACTTGCGAGTGTTTCATGTGCTTGCAAATGACTGATGCCTGTAGACAAATCCCTCAGAAAGGCTCATGCACGCGCTCCCCATTATCCATAAACATGTATATGAAACTCGTTATGCAGCATGCAAATTTTAATATATTAATTTGGTTAAAATGAGATATAAATTAGTTCTAAATTACAAAGTAAAGCACTTAAATAATTCAAAATATGTGTAACGATTAAAAAGTATAAAGCCCAAACTAACAAATCCGTCGCAAGATGTTTTACATTAATTTTAAATAAACATGTAAAAGATAAACCTTTATGTATTTATAATTCGAGAACATTAAACATATTTGACGTTAAAGAAGAGGATACAAAAAAAAACGTTGAGCCCCAATTATCTTTTATTTGAAATAAGCGTTCATGCATGAAAATGTTCCATTTCAAGCTACATTAAATATTAATGAAACCCCGAGGTAACAACGGACATACCGATGTTTATTAAAGAAAAATAATGTGAACATTATAAAAGTCACTTTTTCCAATTATCCTGAAACTTGCTCAGAATATTTTGTATATTGACATCTGTGCTGAGTTCGAAAATGGCTCCGGTCCGTTGAAAAACACGGTCCCCACGTGGCGGGGCAGTTTTTCTTATTATTATATGGCTACAGGTAAACAAGTATGTACACATACTAGCTCTTATCTGAAAATGAAACTTAGACATTTCCCCGTCTGTGGGGTAGTTTCATAAAAAGTGTTTATTTTAAAGTCGATTCAATCCGTTTACCATATTTATGCAATTATTCATATCGGTATTGATTTTGAGAACATTGTTCATAAATAGCAGAGATGAATGTATTTAGTGCCGCTGGCAATTGACTCAAACAAATAACTTTGAATTGCACATTGTTCAGCCAGATATTTGTACAAGCTTATTTGTTAACGCTGTTTTGAGGTTTCAGTTTATTTCAATGCTTTGCAATTTCTTTTTTTTACGTCGCGTTAAAATGACTTCCTGGAAATGCAAGTGCATACAAATACATCGCAATGCGAACGCTGTGTGTTATACAACAATCGTTGTAATAACTTATTGAAAATAACACTCTTAGCTTGGTGCATTTCTGTAACGTGTGACAGAAGTTCCACATTCTTGGGAACGTTTGAAACGAAATCGAACGCGCTACCACTGAGAAATATGAGCAGCGAATTTTAAACGCTAAATTATTAATAGATGTTTTTTTCCAAATTGTAAATATTAAACATTGTTCTAAGCAATGAGTATTGTTTCACTTCTTTTTTAAAATAAATGCGTTTTTTTAATTGTCATATTTCAACACAGTGAAAAAGTCTCTTTATGCTCGCGACCCAATTCTATAAACATGTAAGCGAAGTTTGGTATGCATAATGCACACTGTACAAGCATTTTTTTTATACAATAATATGCTAATTGTTTGTAATTTAATAATTTAAACACTTGAACAACCTAAACTGTGTACATAGATTTAAGTGTTTGATAAATATAAAGCCCAAACGTGTCCACAAATGTATTGCTAATGGTAGATCTATTTAAACGCATTTTGAAAGGTACGAAACATAATCTTTGAAAGGTAAAAGGGATGGTCTGTGTTTGTGTCCATTATTTTTTTAAATAAACCAATGTTCATTTATCATTATATACAACATGAAATATTTTTGCACGCGACACACCAGCATAAAGCTGGGTCGTTAACCTTCCAGACCCAGTAATAAATAATTTAGTATCAACTTTCATCCATGAGTACCGGTAATTACGTTGTTCAAACATGTGTAAATATTACAGAACCTCCACCGTGAAAACAGGGTCAATAAACGTTGAGACCAAGTAATAAATAATTAAAATCAACTTTAATCCATAGGTAATTAAGTTTTTCGAAATTGTGTAAATATTACTGAACAACCATCGTGACAACAGAAATATTGATGTCACTATAGCCTTACCCGTGCATTTGTTTTGTTTTTTTGTTTCCTATGCGGCCTCACGGCAGGGGGTGGGGCGGAGGGCGGGGTCAAATACAATTACAAAAACTGCAATTGAGACATTAATATAGACATATAATATTGGAGTAATAGGAGATAGTAGTATTTAACGCAAACCGTCTGAGATAAAAATCAATGTATATATGTATATGGGTCTTGTTTGTTAAGCGCTTTCCAGTATAACACCATTTTGTTCGTCAAAGTTGTACAGCTTGCACTCTAGTTTTAAAGAAGCATTAAAACAGACTCGGAGTTAGCGCTTTGCACTGTTATTTCTTTGTAAAACCGATTAGCCATGAGCTCTATCGTTTTAATTTTCAGACATGCTTATTTGTTTTTGTCAATGTATCGTATTGTTTATCATATGGTTTACCTATTCCATGAAAACGTTTAACGAAGTACATTTCTATATATAATATCATATTAAGGGTAATCTGAGTCCGATTTTCTCGACGCGGTATGCCCTTAAATAATACTTTCACAATTATTTCGGTGTTAAAACGAATAGAAAAACTAAATGAGAGTTGGCATTACAATACAATTGTTAGCACACTCTACGCATGTAGTTTACATTTAATCCTACAAACGTCTTTCTGTATTCAAATTAAAGGTGACCATGGTTATATATAGGACCTGTATTGGAATTTCTGCGATTTCTGACGAAAAATCAGGTCTGTAAAATGTGTAAATTTCCTCCTCCTATCCTTTCTTAAGTATATGATATATTCAGTGTATAGTCATTGAATCTCTCTGTGGACAAAATACCCACGCCTCGCTCAAATCTAAGATCTAACAATAATCATATAAAATATTGATAAATCTTCGATTAAATACGCCATGCTTCGTGTTCGAGCGTGAAAGGTTAGGCAAGCACACAATTTCATACTCATAAATAATTGATGGGACAACTTGTTGGGAGTGTTTCGTTTTTGATTATATGAATATAAACGCATCTAATTAAACGATGTTTTATTAAAATAGTTTCATGCAGTCGATCTTCGATTTTGTTATATTTACCGTGTGCGACTGATTTTAGTCACATTTACGTTATCCGAATAAAATCATTTACAACTGAAGTTTCATGACATGTGTCATAGGGTAATCAATATACATGTGTCATAGGGTCATTAATATACATGTGTCATAGGGTCATCATTATACATGTGTCATAGGGTCATCAATATACATGTGTCAACGGGTCATCAATATACATGTGTCATAGGGTCATCAATATACATGTGTCATAGGGTCATCAATATACATGTGTCATAGGGTCATCAATATACATGTGTCATAGGATCATCAATATACATGTGTCATAGGGTCATCAATAGCCAAGTGGCATAGGGTCATCAATATACAAGTGTCATAGGGTCATCAATATACATGTGTCAAAGGGACATCAATATACTTGTGTCATAGGGTCATCAATATACATGTGTCATAGGGTCATCAATACACATGTGTCATAGGGTCATCAATAAACACGTGTCATATGGTCATCAATAAACACGTGTCATAGGGACATCAATATACATGTATCATAGGGTCATCAATATACATGTGTCATAGGGTCATCAATACACATGTGTCATAGGGTCATCAATATACATGAATCATATGGTCATCAATAAACACGTGTCATAGGGACATCAATATACAAGTGTCATAGAGTCATCAATAGTCATGTGTACTAGGGTCATCAATATACATGTGTCATAGGGTCAATAATATGCATGTGAACTAGGGTCATCAATATACATGTGTCATCAGGTCATCAATATACATGTGTCATAGGGTCATCAATATACATGTGTCATAGGGTCATCAATATACATGTGCACTAGGGTTATCAATATACATGTGTACTAGGGTCATCAATATACATGTGCATTAGGGTCATCAATATATGTGTGTCATAGGGTCATAAATATACATGTGTCATAAGTTTATCAATATACATGTGTCATAGGGTCATCAATATACATGTATCATAGGGTCATCAATATAAATGTGTCATAGGGTCATCAATATTCATGTGTACTAGGGTCATGAATATATAGGGACATCAATATACATGTATCATAGGGTCATCAATATACATGTGTTCTAAGGTCATCAACATTCACGTGTCATAGAGTCTTCAATAAACATGTGTCGTAGGGTCATCAATATACATGTGTCATAGGGCCATTACTACACATGTGTCATATAGTCATCAATATACATGAATCATAGGGTCATCAATATACATGTGTCACAGGGTCATCAATAAACATGTGTCATAGAGTCTTCAATATACATGAATCATAGGGTCATCAATATACATGTGTCATAGGGTCATCAATATACATGTGTACTAAGGTCATCAACATCCATGTGTCATAGAGTCTTCAATAAACATGTGTCATAGAGTCTTCAATATACATGTGTCATAGGGACATCAATATACATGTGTCATAGTGTCATCAATATACATGTGTCATAGGGCCATCACTATACATGTGTCATAAAGTCATCAATATACATGAATCATAGGGTCATCAATATACATGTGTCATAGGGTCATCTATAAACATGTGTCATATAGTCATCAATATACATGAATCATAGGGTCATCAATATACATGTGTCATAGGGTCATCAATAAACATGTGTCATAGAGTCTTCAATAAACATGTGTCATAGGGTCATCAATATACATGTGTCATAGGGCCATCACTACACATGTGTCATAAAGTCATCAATATACATGAATCATAGGGTCATCAATATACATGTGTCATAGGGTCATCAATATACATGTATCATAGGGCCATCAATATACATGTGTCATATAGTCATCAATATACATGTATCATAGGGCCATCAATATATGTGTGGCATAGTCATCAATATGTTAGAAAACGCTTTTTTGTCATCTAGACCTCCCAAAGCTACACCGTACATTATAACATACCATGAATACATTTAAAATTAAAGGAATCTGTTATTTACAGAAATATCTCACAGTAATATTTTATCAATGGACTAACTTGTTCAGTGTCAATCATTTCTCATTTATTATTTATACCCATTTCTCATTTCAAATGACATGAAAGCAGTCAGCTGAAACAAAACCAATTCAGCGTTTTATTACGACATTTGAATAATTATTATCAATATTTGTCCAATATAACAGGAGTATTTCACACACACACAAACGTTCCTATTTCAATGACATTTTATTGATCAATGATGAATTGGGGACACATAAAATAAATAATATCCTAGCATATTATATAAACAGCATATGGATATTATGTTAAAGAGCCTGTTATGAAGCAATTCTAAAGGCCTAATGGAACATGATTTTAGCCATGTAGGTTTATTAACCCTCAATTATACAGTAATTTTTTTTTCTCACAACAGAAATATTGTAATCAGGGCAATGGTCACACTCACTCACTCAACTCACTCAAGCCTCTCTGCGCCATCTGGTGCTTGAGGTGATGGCAAGGGAGCGCAAAATGGTCATACTGGTATTGTAAAAATTTGACCTAGACCTTAACTAGCAATGTCTGTAATACTTGGGAATATAACTCAATAATCTGTTTAACTAAATACAGCTTAAACATGGGTTTCTCAATAATTTAAACATTCTTTTTATAAGAATCCATTGTACCAAAAAAACTGAAAATATGTTATAAAAAGTATTGATATTACAACGCTTTGACATCAATATTGATGCATATGAAATTAAATACAAGAGATGTTATTATATAGATGTCTGCCCCGATTAGTCATTCAATGACCACCTGGCAACCTTGGAGTAGCGTTCTGGTAAACTGGAGCTTAATGCACGTGTGTAAAGTGTTGTCCCACAGGCTTATCAGAGACGACGCTCTCCTCTTTTATGGAATCATTCGTTGAAAAGGGAAATCTTCTAAACGAAAATCAAGTCGAGATGAAGTGTCCCTGATAAGCCTGTTCGGATTTCACAGGCTTAACTTGGAAAACACTTTACTCGCATGTATTAGGCTCAGTTTTCTCAGAACATGGCTCATTGGTTGATTCCAGGTGGACAAGGTGTACCATCATAGTTTTGCACTACTCAGGCAAACCAGTCACAATGTCCTATTGATATCATGTGTTGATTTTAACGTATTTGACAAGTCATTTTTGTACCGGTATTGCCTGATTTTTCACACCTGCATCAACCGGTAAACATCTTCTTTGGTTTGTAATTTCCAGTTGCCAAGATTGTAATTACATATTGCAGATGAAGTCTAATATTTACACAAACTGTGTAGTAATTTTGTGGATCATAAGCACCTATACAATCTTGTTATACTCACAACTAATTCGCATTTTCATATAAACGAAGCATTCTAATTGGATAATCCGTACAAATGACCCATGCTTTCATATCCTGATGAACCAACTTTTTATGCATATTTACTTCTAAATATACATGACCACATTAGTGGCCAAATGAGGTCATTATTTTGCACCCACGTTTATCATATATGACACTCCATGAAGAATTTTTTTTAAATGAAACGTGATTCCTCACCAACTGATAGGAGTGTGTTTCGTGTCTTTGTTAAAATTCAAGTTACAAGTCTGTCTCTGTTTATACAAATAAGTCCCAACAGTTTATAAATTGATGAAATGCAGAATTTATAGATCACTGCGGCATAGTGGATACGGTGTCCGCCTCGAGACCGGGTGGTCAGGGGTTTGATCCCCACTGTGGGAGCGTCCCATAGACACCAAGTACTGGTTCTAGTCCCAGGAAACTGACTTGAGAGCGTTCAAATAAGTAGTAAGTACTTTAAATGCAATCGAGCTAAAATAAATAGGTTTAAACTAAGTGCAGAATTATGCTATTCAGTTGTTAATTTAACGTCTCTTATCAACTTGTGATACTTTGTGGATTGTATTTTGTTTAATGACCTTATAAATAAATTGTAAAACATAAAATCACTCATAATTTTTTATTTACTACATAACAACGAATATCATGAAAAGCCCACTAAAGTTTTCACTTGTTTCATTGTCTCTTCTCCAAGGACACTGGCTCTCTCTTGACCTCGCTTCAGGATTGACAGTAAATGACCTCTGTCGCTAAGCAACCGCCCTATTTCACTGCTGATTGGCTGAATTGATTCATTCACAGTCTCAGTCGCAAACTCTTTAAATGTTTTCTTGTCCATTCCTTTCTCGTGTGATATCTTCACAATTTCTTCTGAGCTTTTACCAGTCAAAGCCGAGCAAATGTCAATCAAGTTCGATATCCCAGGTCGAAGTTCAGGGTCATATGTTATATCCTTAGAAACAGCATCAGTCACTGCTTTGGAAATTTTGTCTCTTACAGTGCTTGCTGAATCAGTTAGATCAATTCTTGAGGCAGGGTTATTGTCTGACTTACTCATTTTACTAGTTGGGTCTTTTAATGATCTGATCTTTGGTACGTCTCCTGAAACACAAATCAAAGTACACTTGCAAATTAAGAATCAACGAAAAATAATTTTAATGCACACAGATGTTTTAGTATCTTCAGATATTGATTATCATGACTGTAACAATGATGAACCTTTATAAACATACATGTAGTTGAAACAGGTTGAAGTACATACGTATACGGCTGATAAACGAAAAACTGAATTTAACCATGTTTGGGAGATTATAAGTAACCAGGGCTTTTTCTCACCATTTTGGGAATATTATGACCTATAACCATCAAATTGTAAATTTAAGCATCAATTTAATTTGATTTTGGGAAAAGTATTGTTTGATTTAAAAAAAAAGAATTATAGATAAACCAGAAATGCTAAAAATAAAGATATCACTGTCAGAACTGGATATAAAAATCTTCAAAACTTGTTTTTTTTTATATCAAACAGCTCTTTGAAAAACATTTTGAAAAGTCAAACCATCAATTGTGANGCCCTATTTCACTGCTGATTGGCTGAATTGATTCATTCACAGTCTCAGTCGCAAACTCTTTAAATGTTTTCTTGTCCATTCCTTTCTCGTGTGATATCTTCACAATTTCTTCTGAGCTTTTACCAGTCAAAGCCGAGCAAATGTCAATCAAGTTCGATATCCCAGGTCGAAGTTCAGGGTCATATGTTATATCCTTAGAAACAGCATCAGTCACTGCTTTGGAAATTTTGTCTCTTACAGTGCTTGCTGAATCAGTTAGATCAATTCTTGAGGCAGGGTTATTGTCTGACTTACTCATTTTACTAGTTGGGTCTTTTAATGATCTGATCTTTGGTACGTCTCCTGAAACACAAATCCAAGTACACTTGCAAAATTTAGAATCAACGAAAAATAATTTTAATGCACACAGATGTTTTAGTATCTTCAGATATTGATTATCATGACTATAACAATGATGAACCTTTATAAACATACATGTAGTTGAAACAGGTTGAAGTATACGACTGATAAACAAAAAACTGAATTTAACCATGTTTGGGAGATTATAAGTAACCAGGGCTTTTTCTCACCATTTTGGGAATATTTTGACCTATAATCATCAAATTGTAAATTTTAGCATCAATTTAATTTGATTTTGGGAAAAGAATGGTTGTTTGATTTAAAAAATAAATAAATAAAAATATAGATAAACCAGAAAATGCTAAAAATAAAGATATCACTGTCAGAACTGGATGTAAATCTTCAAAACTTGTTTTTTTTTTACATCAAACAGCTCTTTGAAAAACATTTTGAAAAGTCAAACCATCAATTGTGAATTTTGGTACTAGATTTGAGGAAAACAGATACTTTTTGCTATCGCGAATATGACCGAATAAAAGCTACACATAAAGTAAAACAAGAGTGCCAATTGTCACAAGATACGCCCGTTTGCACTAAGTGACCCTATGACCTAATTTTTGACCCGGCATGACCCATATTAGAAATTGACCTAGATATTGTCTAGATACAACTTCTGATAAAGTTTGGTGAAGATCGGATGAAAACTATTTGAATTAGAGAGGGGACACTGCTGTGGACGCCGCCACCGCTCGCCCGCCAGCCAAGGGTGAAACTATAATACGTCCCGTTTTGAAAAAAACGGGCATATAAAAAGCCCTGGTAAAAATGTAAAAACAATGACAACAAAAAAGATGAGACATAAAAGTTACAAATTGTTAAAACCACACGAAAATGTCAGACTTCGTCAAAAACATGACTAAGACCCCTGCACTGCTGTATCAATGGCCATGCAACAATGCCCATGTCTAAGTAGAATGGCATATGACTCGGACACAAAAACGTGGATCATTGCACTTGAAAATAGTGCATCGTACATCTTCATAGTGATGACATGGCAATACTTACAACATGATACTATAAAGAGGACACTGACTCTACAAACCTATGTAAGGAGTGCAGGCAGGGAACAGTGCTCCATATTGTCGGTTGAACGCCCGGGCAAGGTCGCGGGCTAGCTCCAGATGTGTCAGTTGATCCTCCCCCACTGGCACTATGGTAGACCTGTAACATGGATTTGTAATGTGATAAACATGAATGTAAACTTGGTAACCAGCAATAACTCGCTCATAAATCATTCAAATGGAACAACCTGATAATGGTGAGCTGCATAGATCTTCAATGAGGGAACATTTACAACCCATGCTACATGTAAGTTAAAGCACACGAATGCCAAGTTTTAAAGTGACATTGACCTTAACCTGATAAATGAGCAGTTCACACTAGCTGACACAAACAGCTTATTGCAGCAAATTCCTGAGCAAAGTAATAGAATATCCTTTCATCTATGGACGAGAAATGGTCTGCAAAAGGAGTAGGCCATTGAACAATCAAGGAGAAATAACTCCCTGAAAGATAAACACACGGCTGGTAATCATGGGTGCCACCTCTTTTTTGTGATGCATTAATTAATGAGCCAATGCTACTTCTGAGGTGGCGCTAAGGACCGGATTTTTTGAAAATTCACGGATAATTCTACAGGGTGAGTAGGTTTAATATGCTTTTTCAACATATTTATCATTATTTAAAAAATCGGGCAATGTAGTGCGATTCAGCGAAGATTTATTCATCCACAAATGAACAAAAACATATAATAACAACCCATTTGGAAACGTGATGACCTTTATAAGTTGTGTCACACTGTAATTTTAACCTTCAAGTTTTGTCTTGTAGTCACACTTGGTCAGTCTATTTGTGACTTGTAGTAACAATAGTTCAAATAAGGTTAAAACCAAAAGGAAGTGTCCGTAAGGGTGACAGGTGACCGGTAGCTGCTGAATCCAACAGCCAGAGTGCAGAAATATCCTTTCATGTATCCTTTCAGTTAATGAAAAACAGTGTCTTTATGTTCCCAAAAATTTGCTCATAATATCATTAGAATTATTGTCTTAACCCTAGTTATATCAATCTATTACATAATATTTTACTCTTACTGTGTTTTAATATTGTAGCCGGCATTTTTTTATTGCTGAAGTTTCTTACAGCTTTTTTATTTATATCACACAATTTTAGATTATTAATCCTTTAATTAATGCTTCAAAATAGTATCAATCACTCTTATTTTTATCAATTTTATGTACATATATATGTTTTGCACAACGCCATTGAATATAATTATTTATCACATTGCCATACCATTTTTCCCATGTAATATAACCATTACATATATTTTTTTATTACACATGTGTAATATACTTTTTAAGCATTTTCATTGGCTTAGTTTTCGTTTATTGACCAATCGCATTTTGTTATTTTGCTGAAATGACGTTGCAACGTCAAATGATGTCACGAAATGTAAACAACATTCGGGATTTATCATTATGTTTGCGTAAATATTTATTTAATTTGCTCATTTAAAAGCATGTGATAAAAAAGATCTGACACTCGTTGTCATATCTTACCATATTTTATTAAACTCGTCCAGGAAATTCGTAATTCAGCTCGACAAAGGCTCGCTTACTTACAACATTCTTGAACTCGTTTTATAAAATATGGTATGATATGACAACTCATGCCAGATCCTATATATAAATAGGCGTTTCATCAAATTAGCAAGTTTCAAGTTTCAGAACAATTTGACAATATGCGCAAGATCACTTTCAAAAAATGAAATTGGCTTATTTGTTAAAAAGACCTTGCAGAAAAACGAAAAAGTCCTATTTGCAAGGAAAGGGAAATAACTCTCTTTGAAAATAAATGAAAGTTGAACAATCTGACAAGCAGTGAAAATTGGCCCCAAATGCAACCCCATGCAACATTTACCTGAAAATATTAACTACGAAAAGTTAAATAAGGGCCATAATTCTGCTAAGTTGTAGGTCAGAGTTATGAGCCTTAGTCGGTGACCACATGATAATCTGTAAGACAAGGGTGAAGTTAACCTGAGTTTTCCAATTACAAAAAGGGGCACAATCCTGCTAAAAAGCTGGTGAAAATAATATTTTGGTAAGTGACTTTTTATAAAGACCCTGAACAGATAGGTAAAGTTTTTTTTGTGGAAAATATAGAGTAGAAATAGAGATATAGAGTTGTTTGATGCAATCATTATCCTTAAAATGTTAAGTACAAAAAAGGGCATAAATATGCTAAATTGTAGGTCAGAGTTATGGGCCTTGGTCAGGGACCTTGATCCCAAAGACATGTTTGAATTTAAATTGAATATCTGTAGTAGTTACAGAGATATGTACTTGTTGCATGCAAACTTCAACCTGAATCTCAACTTAGATTCAAACCTTTACCAGACTTTTATAGATACAAAATGGAGCATAATCCTGCTAAAAAGCTGATCACAGTTATATGCCTTGATCAATGAATGCTCATAAAGACCGTGAACACAATCTAACATTTTATTTCAATATCGTTAGTAAATATAAGGATATTAAGTAGAACATTTACCAGAATTTGTACAGTACAAAAAGGGCATAATTATAATTAAGATCAGACCAGAGTTCTATTAGAGTTAATTACTTGGTCAGTGACCTCACATAATAACCAAAAGCACATGTGTGAAGTGTCAATCATATACCTGTAGTAGAAACAGTGATAAGGAGATGTTGCATGGTTACCTTAACCAAATTTCTAAGTATACAAATTGGTATAACCCTCATATATGGAAGGTCAAAGTTATGGATCTTGGTCAGTGACCCCACTCAATGACCCCAGACACATGTGTGAAGCTTCAATCGAATACCGGGTACCTGCAGTTGAAACAGTGATATAGAGATGTTGCATGTTTACTTTAATCCGAGCATTACACAGATTCGGACATTTAAGTGGGTAGTATAGCTCAGACAACCCAATGTCTACTTACTTGTACAGCATTATATCTGCAGACTGCAGGATGGGATATGTGTATAGACCAACTTTGGGGTCGGAGACCTTCTTTGACTTGTCCTGAAAACATAGAATATTAGAAATTGTGCTCAAATGGGTCTTAGGATATATGCGGTCAGTGTAGATCTAGACAAGCCTACACATTGGCGCAGTCTGGTAAGGAGCTACCCTGTCCAGTCAAGTTTCCTGATCTCATAAGCAGAACTTATGACTCCTCAACAGAGTATACAGATGCAGAAGAATAGCTGGAGCTTCACTGCTTAGATATGCTCTTAGACCCATTTTTGCACAAATCCCAAAGATACATACAGTGTATGCAGACACTATTTTAGACAAAAAACGAATTTGTAGTATTCTTCAGCTTTACGATGTTTGCCTACAAGTATCAGTAAACAATCATTGTTCATGATTCAAAAGCAGTTGCCTCCCTTAGAACCCTTTGCATTTTTTCTAAAATAAGTTGTTAAAAAACTGTTGCCTCACATAGCCTTTTAGTTTTCAGTAACTGGGCCCTGAATGATAGTGCTTACCCGCCACTGTGGGAGATGTTCCAGGCGAGGCAGACTGCACAGACATGCCAGGATCCAGCACAGCTCTGCATGCTCCTTTACCTGAATAATACAGGGGATATTGGTGGAAAGGAATTCAATTGAGCCTCGCTCTAGGAAAATGGAGCTTAATGCATGAGCGTAAAGTGTCGTCCCAGCACAGGCTTATCAGGGATGACACTTTCCGCTTTTATAGTATTTTTCATTAAACGGACGTCTCTACCTACCAAAAATCCAGATAAGGTGGAAAGTGTCATCCCTGATAAACCTGTGCTAACTGCATGTGCTAATCTAGGACGTTACATTACGCACGTGCATAAGGCCCTGTTTTTCCAGAGCAAAGGCTCATTTGAAAAATAATTTATATATTTCAGTTCTAAATAATTGCATATACAGTATATGGCTTTATTAACCAATTACAAAATGTACTAATAATAATGATAAATTTGTTGATTCCAGAAGGTTTAAAAATACTAAGAGTAATGTATCATTACAAAAAGTGTATTAAATGTATTATTCAAAAATACATTAAATACTCCACTACTGTCAGTCTATGATGTGGAGTATAAAATATCATCATGTTTTTCTGGTTTATCTTAAAACTAATTTTATATCTATGAAAAAAGGCAGCAAGCCTAGAACCAAGCTTTACCATAATACAAGCATAACATTTTTACAGTTTCAGTTGCTTTTCTATAAACTTAATTTAACATGTCTAATTTAAAACTTCTTTAAATCGAGTGTATATGATCTTTGTAATATTTTTTCAAAACAGATAAAATGCTGAAGAATAAAAAACAAGAATAAAAGTAAAGTTGAGAAGAAGTGGTACCACAAAAAATGTACAATCATGAACTTAATAATATACAAAAGACATGTACACTATCGGGAAATCCCCACTGTTCTGTGAAGATTTGTTCATAAAACACAATTTTCGTTATCGCTTTAGCTTTATTGTTTTGAATTTCATTGAAGTTAACATTTGACTTATGGTTCCTTTATAAAGTAGTTAATTTATAATTTATTTAACATTCCTTGCTCATATAAATGTATTGCTTTAAAAATTAGAAAGTAAAATGTCGACACTTAAATCATATATGCGCACTTTCATGAAACATTTCAACTATTTTTCAGCAGAAATGACAATTAAATTAAAGAAAAAATACATGTATATTTAGCAGTCTTGGCAAACAAATGAATAACTATCTACAAAGTATATATACATTGAGACATAAATAAGACATAAAATGAGAAACAAGTAATTACAGAAGACTGTTGAAACAAGATGGTCTTTTCTGGGT
This sequence comes from Dreissena rostriformis, assembly GCA_007657795.1. Taxonomy (NCBI): domain Eukaryota; kingdom Metazoa; phylum Mollusca; class Bivalvia; order Myida; family Dreissenidae; genus Dreissena; species Dreissena rostriformis. The sequence goes on along the minus strand of VMBQ01000062.1, from coordinate 36,325 downwards.
TGATTCCACATGCTATTAGACAGGCAGCCATCACTTGAATATTCTCTCTGGAAAACAAGTATGATGATAACATATTACCATTTGTGTGGGCATAAGTTAACAACCAAACAAATATTATAATTACCTTTCAACTGCAAACATTCTTTATATAATCTACATTAAAGTCAATACCATTAACATATTTACATACTCAGAGACACTATATAAATAAGAATACAAATAGTCCGGTTAAATTAATAAAAGAAGCAATAAAGACAACTGATTGGATTTAATGAACTTTTGTCTTGATTTCTTGTGGTTCTTTAAATACAGCTTATATATATTAGTAAATAACACTGTTAGATAACTATAACGAGCATCCCACTAGGCTAGCCAACAATCAAGATCACTGTATGTACCGTAAACATTCTCTGTTTGAAGCTTTGTGTTGACTGCAGTACCTGAGCTCAGCTGGATATTGTTGGACGGTGATCGAGTGCAGGTCGACTATACTCAGCATGATGCTGTCATATCTCTCCTGCATTCGTACCCAGTTACGTATGGCCCCGACATAGTTCCCAAGGTGGGGCACTCCTGTTGGCTGGATACCAGAGAATACTCTTTCAGGACACTGGGCAAAACTGTCGTCTTTTCTCTGAAACAACATATAAAAATATAGTCAGGCCTTTTCCTGGTGTCTCTACGGGTCCGTTAAACGGACCCATTCCCAAATTGTAACAAAAACTCCCAATTTGAAAAATATAATTTCCAATTGTCAATTTTTTTTTATTTTTTTTTTAATGTCTCATGATTAATATAACTCAATTTTATTTCAATTAAATCTAATAAAGTACATATTCATGATTTATATGATTTTTTCATCTAATTTGAATGATTATAAAGGTTATATTAAATCAGTTTTTCCCAAATAAGTGGATTTTTGGCGCGAACAAATTCCCAATCCTTAAATTGCATTTTTCCCAAAATGGCCAGGAAAAGGCCTGATAGTAATGACATACTATAAACCACAAAACCATAAATATTCACTTAATCAGTTTCTAGCCCCTATTTGTAAAACTAGACTAGATCGCTGCCTAGTGGACATGGTTTCTGCGTAGCAATCATGAGGTTACGGGTTCGATCCCACTATGGGAGCGTTCTCAAGATCTTATATTTTTAAGAAACAAAGTACTGGTTATATCCAGGAAATGAACTTAAGAGGTCGCAATGAGCCTTAGGGTTACGATGCAAATGTAAAAGAAATAAGACATTTTACTTAAATTTAGAGATACTTTTGCTAAATTCACTGGAACCAATACAAAAAGTATAACTTATTTTGCAAAATGTAATCAAGCTAAAATAAATACAAACTTTACTGGCGTTAGCGGTCAGCTGGNAAACTCATTTTTCTTATTTTTCGTACACAACATTTCCCACTTATCACAGACAATCGCTAAATGTTTTAACTTTTGACTCTCTGTCGCCCGGTTTTGAAGTCGAACTTTGCGATTCTGATGTATCCCTCTTTTTGTACATTGTTTCTCTTTTCGCTGCATTTTATGTTAACAAAGATGGATGCGCCAACGCCAAAACGAGCGAAAATGCAGAAGACTTTGACAAGCTTTTATCTCATTTACAAATAAACTATATGCACTTTTTTGGCATTATAAGAAGGTACTTCCAATGATGAAAGTACAGAAGGCGTGACATGCTCGAGAGGTTGTTGTCAAAGCCTTCAAAATCACTTAACCCCCTAGCAGGGCTTTGCCCTGCACCCACCAGGGGCCCCCGNGACTCCGAGAGCCGTCAAAGCAAAAATTATCATAGGCTCTCAGGGAGTCCGTTTATATGGACTAAGCAGCCACCTGTCTACAACAGTCACTTTGAGCGCTTACATTGACTGACTGCTGTACACAGGTTGGCATTTATCACAACAGGGACCTAAACAAACATAATACCTGTGTAAAACATCTGCGGCAATGTCTAAACTTTCGAAAATGTCTCAATAACTTTGACATTTTTATTAAACAGCCTGTCGACCTTTTTGTACTAGGACGTTTTACTATGACACCGCCGGTTAAAGCGTTCAAAAGATCGAGATGAAAATAAAACGTTAGGTAGGAACATGATTTCTTTTGCAATTATTTTGGTATTTTGAACTTATCCATTAATTTTGAACCATTATTTCTATTATTCATATGGTAAACAATCCTATTTGTGTTGGTTACTGTATTGTTTTATTCAAATTTCTTTGTTTATTAAATGTAAGTTCTACAACTAATTTCGGATGTAAATATTCGGATTACATGCAGTTTTTTTGTCTACCATTTTAACAAATCGATTTAGTACTAGCTGTTCCATGTTATATGACGGTATGTTAGTCTGCTGAAATTGATGTTATTTTCCCCACAAATGTCTTGCAGAATGGGTGACATTGATTTTGAGGAGCAGCTAGAGTTAGAGCGCCTTGAGAGAGAGAAAAAGGAGAAAGAGAAGCAGGCACCACCGGGGGTCAGGGAGGACCCAGATGGCACTAAGTATGAGTGGGACTCGGACAGGCAGGCCTGGTTCCCTAAGGTGAGAGTGGTCAACAGCAGTTTTCAAAATTCACATTTGCCTGTTTGCCAATGCAAATATTGAAATAAAGTACTATCTGGCAAGTGATAAATTCCATGAGGATCCTCTGGCTTGCAAGTGAAAATATAATAGTTAGATTCAGGCATTCAAAAATCTAAAACAGAAACAAAGAATTGCTTTTATGAAAATGAAATATATTGCTTGAAAAGTATAAACTATATATTATTGTCAACAGCATATGCAGCGATTTTTTTTCTACTTTGTAAAGTACCGGAAAACAGAACTTTTCCAATCTGGGAAAAATTACAAATTTCCAAATTGAAAAGTTTTTATTTTATTTTTTAAATAAATGCAACTTTAATTAATTTACTAATGCAGCTCTATGGCTAGAACCAACTAGTAAATATAATATTGACAACTTGACATAAGTAATTCTCAATTTTAAGGTATTGGTGAGCAAAAAATAAAATACACCAATTTCCCAATTTGAAGATTTCACGATGAGAATTTTACAAATTTAAGGGTTTTTCCCAATGTAAGGGTTTTCTCGACTTGATTTTTCACAATTGGACCCGTATGGGTACTTTTCCCATAGGACAAAAAAAATGCTGATCTGAAATAGGGCTCAAACCGGTCAAAAATATTATTCGGGTCAGTCAGCAGGTCAAAATTTAAATACCCCAGAAAATTCAGGCTAGTCAAGTCAGATAATATTAAATCTTATTCTTTCTATTAGTTTGATTTATTTCATTATGAATGAAATACTGAACACTGTCACATATTTTAACATAGTTTTCTTGGAAAAGTGATAAAAGGTGTAGAAAAATAACTAGTCAAGCAAAAAATACTTTCTTACTTTGAGGGGTAAAGCCAAAATATCTATAAATGTTAGCTCTTACTGACGTTTCAACTATTTTAATATAAAGTTTTGTTTTTAAACGTCCCCATTTTTGAACTTGAATAACAAATAATGCTTGACGTTAATGCTTTTTGTACGTCACTTCTATTATTTATGAATATTTGGAATAGGAACAACCGAGGAAGAAGATAATTTACTACCCTTAATTTATATATCTACATTTTAAATAAAAGAAGGTGTATAATGTTGTTAAAAAAAGTTGTGTAATACTTTCTTATTCATCTACTTTTCACTACTTTAATCAGTTTACTGGTATTTGATTGTTATGGAAATCAATGTGACAATTTAAAATATTTACAGATTGATACAGACTTCATCGCCCAATACCAAATGAATTATGGAGTGCCTGATGAAGCTGGTGGAGAAACTGACAAGGAAAAAAAGAACTATGAATATTATCAGGTAAATTGTATATAACACAGTGTATAAACGTAAAAGTTTCTCATTTAACTAGGTAATACAAAAACTTCTGTCAGAACATCATTGTGTAACTTAAGCCCTACATTTTTATGTCCCCCAGTCTATACTGGATGCAAGATGTTAACGGACGACTTATGACCCAATGATCAGGGACAAAATGTAAAGCGCCTTTGAACGCACATCTCGAGTATGAAAAGGGCGCTATATAAATGTGGTATAAAAAAAAATAAAAAAATATTGTATTTGCCCTATCTGTTTGTTGGTTTGTTTGTTGGTTTGTTTCCGTCAAACTTTAACATTGGCCATAACTTTAACAATATTGAAGATAGCAACTTCATATTTGGCATGCATGTGTGTCTCATGGAGCTGCACATTTTGAGTGGTGAAAGGTCAAGGTCATTCTTCAAGGTCAAAGGTCAAATATATGGGTCAAAATCGCTCAAAAGGGGACATAGTGTTTCACAAACACATCGTGTTGGTAAATGTATTGCAACAAATTTGATTAGGGTATAAATTAATCAAGATGATTTCAACTTACAATGGCAAGTGGATCATTTGCAAGAGGCATATGAAGGGCTAATGCAGTAGATTTTTACAGGTTTGAAATAATGTTGAAAATACTTGTTAAAAGATTGGGGTATGGCAGGCAGAGTCAAACAGGTTGTTTCCTGTCAAGAACTTTAGATTGCATTGACCAATCTTAATTATCTTTGTATTAGGGTTAAGTCAGGTCACTCTTTCTAAAATAGGAACATAGTTTCAGCTCAATAACTTGAGAAATGATTGACATATTGCACTGAAACTATTTGTATAATTATGTAGCTTACATTCAGACCTAGCTTGGGATTGTATTTTAGGCGAGTTCGGTCAAGGTCAATGTTAATAAAACAGTTTCTGCTCAATAATGAATTTGGATGGAGGTACTGCACTGACATTGTTTGTGTAGGTAAATTACATTCAGACCTAACTTGTAGCTAACCTACCAAGCCTTGGATTGTATTTAGGGTCAGTTGGGTCAAGGTCAACTTCACAGTTACTAAAAATAGAACAACCAGTTCCTGCTCAATAACCTGAGTTTTGATGTTAGTAAGTATTGTACTTAAAATTTTTGTATGTAGGTAGCTAACATGCAGACCATGATTTGGATTGCATTTAGGGGTCAGGCAGTTTAAGGTCAAAGTGATTGTAACTAAAAATAGAAAAACAGTTTATGCTCAATAACTTGAGTTAGGATGGAAATATAATGCTAATTTTGTATGTTTAAGTAGCTTAAACGCAGGCATACATAAGATTGCAAAATAAAGTAAATTAATAAGTTAATTGCTATATGACAGCATGCCATAATGTTTTTTTTTTGTTCAAATTTGGGGCCTGTAAGGGGACCCATTCCCAATGGAAAAAAGTATATATTTTTCCAAAATGCGACCTCAAAATTACCAATTTAATTTACCAAAAAAAAATAAAAAAATTGTCTTAACATTGAGTTCATCTCCCATCCAGCTCTATAAGTGGAAACTTACTAAATAAATATTAAAATCACTTATATTCTCAATTTTTAAGTATTTGTTAGCAAAAAATCAACAACAATAATTCTCCAAGTTAGTCGAAATTTCCCAAACCAAAAGGACCCGAGCCCATTCCCAAAATCGTGAAAATGCTGCCATATTCCCAACAATTTCTCTCCACAGAATTACTATGCGGCAGCCATGCAGCAGGAGCAGCTGTTGTCATGGAAACCGAAGGAAACTGCAGAGGATGAGAGTCACGAGGAGACTGTTCAGAAGCTGGAGCATCTCGAGAACACCTGGCAGGCAGGGGGAGGTAAACTTATATTTAAGCCTTGCTATGGGAAAACTGGGTTTAATGCATGTTCATAAAGTGTCGTCACAGCTTAGCCTGTGCAGTCTGCACAGGCTAATCAGGGATGACACTTTCCACTTTTGTAGAATTTTTCGTTTAAAGGAGGTCTCTTCCAAACGAAAATCCAGTCTAGGCGGATAGTGTCATTCCTGATTAGCGTGTGCACACTGCACAGGCTAATCTGGGATGATACTTTACGCACATGCATTAAGGCCTGTTTTCCCAAAGCGATGCTCATTTTGTTGACTCTTGCAGTTTAGAAGGGCTGGCCCCGATTGCCATAAACATTCTGATGATTGTTTTAAGAGTAACTTGACAAAGTCAATTTATAATTTATGCTCCCTGCTACATTGTGAAGGGATTTGTCCTTCCGTATCTCTGTCCATATAAAAAAACTTGTGTGAATGCATTTTCCTACACTTAACATACAACATTCAAATTTGCAGGCATTGTTTCTTATGATATGAAATCGTGCATGTACATGTGAAAAATTACAAAAGCTATGCCCCTTTTTCAACTAAGACATTCTGTGACATCATGACAATAATATTAACTATAAGTAAAATAACATCTCTGAAACCAGGGCAACAGATAAGATTTTGGGTCGATAAGTTTTCACTGCAAGCTTTTTGTAACAATTAGTTTTTTCCCTCAAAACTATTTGTCAATTAGTTCTTTTACAATTTGATCAAAACGTACATATATTTCTGGATCAGATAAGCGCTTCATTTTTGGATATTGATAATTCTCATCAATTCTTATTCCAATTAAGTCATTATAAATTCACAGTGAAAATGGTAGTTTGTAAATATTAGTACTAATTGTATATTGACAAATGGATGATGGAGTCATTTTGTTTAAACCAGTTTCAACACTCCTTCCTTTCAGTCTCAGATCATACTCACATTGCCAAACCCTCTCCATCAATGACAAGCCAGTGGAAATGACGATGTTGTTAGTTTTTGAGACACGGAATCGCAGCGGTGTTTTTAGTCCATATAAACGGACTCCCAGAGCCTTTGATAATTTTTGCTATGGGGGCTCAGCAAGCCTTTACCCTTTGCATGCTGGGTAATTTGTCGTCTGCTAAAATGTTGTCTGCTGAATTTCTAAAATTAGCATTTTCTTCGAATTTTTCAAAGAATACTATCAGAATAGCAAACAGTTTGGATCCTGATGAGACGCCACGTTCTGTGGCGTCTCATCTGGATCCAAACTGTTTGCAAAAACCTTCAAAATCCGGTTCCAGCACTCAAAGGGTTAAGGTTGCAAAGCTGGAGTTGAATTATTGCAACTACGGTGTTTTGAGCCGAATATTTCAGAATCTGTCACCATCTGCGCTATTAAATGTGATTGTATACTCTTCACAATGTCTTTTCCCGACGGTTTGGGTCTCGTAACGAATTGTAAAATATTGGGTGCGCACGCCGTTTATGAAAGTTTCCTAACCAGACCGGGTTTAACAGAGAACCTTTTCCCGAACTTATTTCGGCGGAAGTAACTTTTTATATTGAAACTGGCCCAAAACCGGTGTCTATATGAACAAACTGAAAATATTACGGCCGCACTAAAGGTTACAATACACTAATTATAATTAAACAGGGTACGGCGGAAAATGGAACAACTTAAATGACGAAGAATCGATTTCAATTCGTTTTCCAATTTCATAATCATTTTCTGTACGATTGATTTTTAAGTTCAATTCGTTTTCTGTCAAATACAAATCGTAAAAACGATAAAACGAACTTTATATGTTGCCCTGTAAAACCACAATATCAACTGGGGTTATAATTGGTATTCATTGCATAGAATAGTCCTCAACAAAGTTTTCTCAAAATATGCCCTGTTTTGGAAACTGGCTACTCTCAAGCGGTAACATTTTCTTATACTGATGTCTTGATAAATATTTTGACAAGAGGCCACTGGGTGTATAAACTATTAACTATTGTGAAAATCTCTAGTTTGAAAATGATGTTATATGACATCCCTGTTTAAGACCTAAACAATTCAGTGGTTTGTTGTTTTCACTCAGAAATCTAAAGAAGTGCTATATAAGAGAATTATAGCAAGTTTTAAATGTTGTATTCAGATGAGTCAGAAGAAGAAATGTTGAAGTACACGGATGAACAAAAGAAGCAGTATAATGAGTACTGGTCATACTACTACGGCTCGGACTTCCATGACTACTACGCTGACTGCATGACCCAGTATGCGACGGGGGACAAAGGGGGTGGAGTCAACACTGAAGGGGGCGGGGTCAGCACTGACACAGGTGGAGTCATTGAAGGGACGGGCAACACTCAAGATGATGCAGACAAAAAGAAGAAGAACAAAAAGAAAAGACCGCCACCAAGAGATGAAGGTGAAGGAATGATTTTTGTTTAAGCTCACTTGCAGTTTTCCTTTTAAGTGGCTTTTGTCTCAGGTTATTGCCTTAGGACCTTTCTTTTCTTGTTTTGAATGAATAAATGGATCGCAGTTGTTTAATGAACAACTAAGTGTCTACATTCTGACTGAGATTAACTGTTTCTAATCCTTCCGCTAGGAGAATTCACAAAGTCTATCCAAAGACTAAAGGTACTGGTTCTTCCCAGGAAAGGACTTTAAAGTGTATCCATACGTCCATGGCTTTCAATGAATTCAATCTAAAATAAATGTTAAGTTAAAGCTTACCAATTTGTTTGAACTTAAATTTCAAAAATTCTATATTTTTTTCTTTCATAATATATTGTTATTTAAGTTTATGTGTACTATGTATATTATAACAGTTGATCATATTTTCTAACTGTATCACAAAAGATATGATTATAGTAAATCTGTCAGAAATGATTTTGTGAACATCGAGAAAAGTCATTAGTATGAGCTCCACCTTCACCCTAAAGAATGTGTTCATTCATATGCACATTTTGAGATGAAATTAACCTAAGAAACAAAAGTTGTTTATGATTCTGTTAGATGACAATTTTCTCAGCAGTTGTGTATCCTTTTCCCAGGTTGGTTTGATGTCAATGATGAACACAACACGAATGTCTACGTGTCAGGATTGCCCTTTGACATTACACAGGAGGAGTTCAAAGGTGGGAAATAAGCACAGTGGACAATTATTATTTTTGTAACGAAAGAGTGTTCTTCTTGTTTTACTACAGTTTAAATACATGTACTTCATTTATGAAACGTTACAAAGAACAATGCATGTGTATACTGAATAATATAACTATATATGTTTAAACTAAACAATTAAACGATATACATGTTTACTTAAAAATATAACGATATACATGTTTGCTTAACAATATAAGGATATATTTGTAAACTTAACAATATACATATGAACTGCATGTATATATGTTTAAACTAAACAATATAATGATATACATGTTTACTTTACAATATAACAATTACATGTATACTAAACAATATAAGGATATACATGTATGCATATACTAAACAATGTAACGAAATACATGTTTAAATAACAACTTAAGGATATATTTGTAATCTTAACAATATACATATGAACTTAACAATATAATGATATATGTGTTTACTCAACAATATAACAAGATATGTATACACATAACAATATAATATGTATGTATACACATAACCAGATAATATATATATATGTGTATACATGTACTTAAAAATATAACAAAATGCATGTATACTTAACAATATCAGGATATATGCATATACTTAACAATTTAAGGATATATGTGTATACTTAACAATATAACTACATGTTCATTTTATATACAAGTACTCTAAAACTAGTCTTTCAACATGCAGTAAAGAATCCTTGGTTAAAACTTTGGCTACAGTTTCTTAAATTTGGCTGCAAACAAATTCATTTGGCTAAAATGTTGACTAAAGACATTTTTTGTTGATGGGGAGCCCTGTCCTGGACTTTTTGTTATAAATTTGATTGTTCTAAGCTAGAAATAATGTTTTTGATGGTTGACGACAGTGAACATTTCCTTATAAAAAAAAGAATGGGTAGGATATATAACATTCACAATTATTAACACTTACGGAGTGTGACATATATGTACACACTACGGAGTGTGACATATATGTACACACTGTGCTTTAACAGTTTTTTTCACCATTTTGGGAATGGGGCCGGGTCCCTTTGGTTTTGAAAAAAAATTGCTGCGTTTTGACCAAAATTGGAAAATTAGTGTTGTTGTTTTGCTAACAAATGCTTCAAAATTGATTTAATAGAAAAGTGTGTTCAATACTATATATTTACTTAGGGTCAACTTATAGAGCTGGATGGGAGATGAACTAAATGGTGAGATCTAAAAAAAAACATAAATACTTTTTTCCATTAGGAATGGGGCCGGATACCGAAAAAAAACACTGGCTTCACATCAAAATGTAACAGTTTGAAACTCAGAAATCTAAAGCTTACTTTGTGCTAATATTGAAAATAGCCCTTCTTTATTTGCTTGTCTGATCCAGAAATGATGACCAAGTACGGCCTGGTTATGTACGACCCCCGAAGCAAACAGCCCAAACTGAAACTGTACCTTGATGAGAATGGACAGCCAAAGGGGGATGGCCGCTGTTGCTTTATTAAGGTCAATAAGTTTAATCCTATTTATTCAAGTTTGATTGCATCGAAAGCCTAAGGCTAATTGAAACTAGCCTAAGGCTAATTGAAACTGTCTTAAGTCTGTTTCCTGGGTAGAACCAGTACTTGGTGTCTTTGAGGAGTTTTAAAGAGTCCTCCATCAGTGGAGATCGAACCGGTGATCTTCCGGTGGGTAGGCAGACACCAAATCCACTACGCCATTACAACCTCAAATTATAAGGTAATTTATAAGTGGATTAATCAAAGCAGGTTTATGCATTTCGTTCCAAGATGTTAAAAGAGTAGCAGCTGCTGTTATCATTTATTACTTCATTTTGTAATTGTAAAGGCATGTATACCTGTAAATGTACCACTGTATTGTTCTTTTTGGGTCACTTAAACATTAACAATCACTTCAGGAAATGGTTTTAGCTCATCTATTTTTTTTTGATAAAAAAAAAAGAGCTTTTGTCATCACCTGAGCGTCCGCGTCCGCGTCGGCGTCCGGTTAAGTTTTGTGTTTAGGTCCACTGTTCTCATAAAGTATCAAAGCTATTGCATTCAAACTTGGAACACTTACTAACTATCATGGGGGGACTAGGCAGGCAAAGTTAGATAACTCTGGCTGGCATTTTGACATAATTATGTGCATTTTTTATACTTAGAAAATTGAAAATTTGGTTAAGTTTTGTGTTTAGGTCCACTTTATTCCTAAAGTATCAAAGCTACTGCTTTCAAACTTGCAACACTTACTAATTATCATAAGGGGACTGTACAGGCAAAGTAATGTAACTCTGACTCGCATTTTGACATAATTATGGCCCCTTTTATACTTAAAAAATTGAAAATTTGGTTTAGTTTTGTGTTTTGGTCCACTTTACTCCTAGAGTATCATGGCTATTGCTTTCAGACTTGGAACAGTTGCAGACTATCATAAGGGGACAGTGCAGGCAAATTTATGTAACTCTGACTGACATTTTGGCAGAATTATGGCCCTTTTTCGACTTAGTAACTTTGAATATTTGGTTAAATTTTGTGTTTAGATCCACTTAACTTCTAAAGTATCAAGGCTATTGCTTTCAAACTTCAAATACTTTCTTACTATTATGAGGGTACTGTACCTGGCAAGTTGGATTTGACCTTGACCTTCGAATGACCTTGACTGTCAAGGTCAAAGTATTAAATATTGCTAAAATTGCCATAACTTCTTAATTTATGATCAGATTTGATTCATCCTTTGACAAAACAACACTTACCTGACATACCACAATAGACTCCACCCAAACCATCCCCCACGCCTCACTCCATTTTCTTCTTATTTTTTAAAGATCATCTAATAAATGACCACACCCCACACTCAACACTCCCACCCCNCCTCTGCGGTGCTCTTGTTAAAAGATAATGTAATAAATGAACACACCCCCACAAGCCATTACTTCTTTATTTATGATCAGATTTGATTCATAGTTTGACAAATAGATGAGCGGTCTGCACCCACTAGGCGGTGCTCTTGTTATGATTTCTGTATCAATTGAAAACCAATTTTCTATGAATAAGGATGAGTGCCTAACAATAATTCAAATGAACCCTGCTGAAAAGGTTTTTGGGGATTTATTTATTTATTTTTTCGAAAATAACAGGCACATATTTTGTTATTCATAAAATAGTATGCTATATGCAAAATATTTTCTCTTAAAGCCCCATTAACACTCAAAATCAACAAATATTTCGTAAAACATTTCATAAAATAAAGTTAACTCATAAAAAATCATTGTTCCGAAATATTAGTTGATTTTGAGTGAATGGTGCTTTAAACATTCTCCATTAATTTCCTATTGCTTTTTTGAAGATGATTAATATAGGGCAGATACTGTAAACTTTCCAAAGAAATTTCACACTAGGTGTTTGCTCACACATGATGCCCAATTGTTTTTTAAGAAAAAGAAATATTACTCTGTGTGGGTCACAAATCTACATTCTATATGTATTATGGTATGTGTACAAAAACATTTATTAAAGCATAAATTTGAAAAAGTTGCCAGTAAATACGTTCTTTATATAAAAGTAATTAACTGTCTCTCCTTCAGTGACTATTTGGATCAAAAACATTGAAAATGAAATCCAAAATCCTCAAATAATGGCCAGATTCTTTTGCAATTTTAGCTTGATTAGACTTGTTAGCATTACATTTTTTTAGTAAATAATCCTTTTTTTTTCTCAAGCTTGTATGCTAAAAGGGCAAAACATAAAACTTGATCAAGGTGTGAACAGCTACATTTCCATTAAAATGTTAAACAAATTTATCTGGCATAAGTGATTATTAACCCTTTGCATGCTGGGAAATTTGTCGTCTGCTAAAATGTTGTCTGCTGAATTTATAAAATTAGCATTTATTGAATTTTTTTCAAAGAATACTATCAGAATAGCAAACAGTTTGGATCCTGATGAGACGCCACGTTTTGTGGCGTCTCATCTGGATCCAAACTGTTTGCAAAGGCCTTTAAAATACGGTTCCAGCGCTCAAAGGGTTAACATCTTCAATAATATGAGTCTCACTCTGGAAAATGCATGAGCCTAAACTGTCGTCACATATTAGCCTGTCTGCTGAGGCTAATCAGGGACGACACTTTCCACTTTTAACAAAATCAGTAAGTTTTATGGTATTTTTTTGTTTCAAGAAAGTCTCTTGTTAGCATAAATCCAGTTAAGACAGAAAGTATTGTCCCTGATTAGCCTGCGGTCTGTACAGGCAAATCTGGGTCGACTCTTTACGCACATGCATTAACCCCCGTTTTCCCATAGTGAGGGTCATATGTCTTTTCTCTATTGAATTAAAGCCATAGATTTAACAAGATACAAAATGCTTGTTTTTTTATTTTTGTTGCACAATATATTCCATTTTAATTTCCCGCAACAATATCTATTCATATGAAACATGAACACTAACATGGTGCATGAACATGTGTTGAATATAATGTACCATAAAAAACAAAAAAGAGCATTTTGTATCTTGTTAAATCTATGTTACCAGACGACATCTAGCATTGAAATTTTGGCTATTGCTATAAGGAACACTGATTTTTTATGGGTAAACTTAATTTTACGAAATATTTTTTAAAATATTCATTGATTTTGAGTGTTAATGAGGCTTTATTTACAGAAAGAGTCTGTGGATCTCATACTGACCTTGCTTGATGGGGCCGATCTCAGGGGCCGCAAGATATCCGTGCAGAGGGCCCAGTTCACCATGAAGGGGGACTATGACCCCAAGAAGAAAAAGAAGAAAATGTCTAACAAGGAGAAAAATAAGATGAGAGAAAGACAAGCAAAGTATGTTTAGTTTAAACCTTTTTATTTTAGCTTGATTGCATCCAAAGCCATAGGCTTATATAAACGCTCTAGAGTCCGTTTCCTGGGACTAGAAGCAGTGCTTGGTGTCTTTGGGGGAGATCAAAAGAACGCTCCCAGTGGGGTTCGAACCCATGACCTCCCCATCGCTAGGTGGACGCCATATCCACTACGCCAAAGTATGTGACTTATTATTGACGACATGTTCGGTTTTGAACGCGTAATGCGGTTTGAAACCTTATATAATACAATGTATTTGCAAATGGGGAAAACTAATTTAAATTGTGAAGTGTTTGCACTTCTTTTTTTTTCTGCATTTTATACTTGTTTTTTAAGCTCACCTGAGTACAACATGCTCATGGTGAGATTTTGTGATCGCCTTTTGTCCGTCGTGCGTTGTCTGTCGTGCGTCGTGTGCCATCAACATTTACCTTGTTAACACTATAGAGGCCACATTTATTGTCCAATCTTCATGAAACTTAATCAGAACATGTGTCCCAATAATATCTTGGACGAGTTCGAAAATGGTTCCAGTTGAATGAAAAACATGGCCGCCAGGGGGCGTGGCAGTTTTCCTTATATGGCTTTAGTGTATAGTAAAACCTTGTTAACACTCTAGAAGTCACATTTATTGTCCAATCTTCATGAAACTTAGTCAGAACATTTGTTCTAACGATATCTCGGATGAGTTTGAAAATGGTTCTGGTCTGTTAAAAAACATGGCCGCCAGGGGGCGTGGCAGTTTTCCTTATATGGCTATAGTAAAACCTTGTTAACACTCTAGAAGTCATATTTTTGGTCCAATGCTCATGAAACTTGGTCAGAATATTTGTACTAATGATATCTGGGCTGAGTTCGAAAATGGTTGAGATCCGTTAAAAAACATGGCCGCAAGGGGGCGTGGCATTTTTCCTTATATGGCTATGTAGTAAAACCTTGTTAACACTCTAGAAGTCACATTTATTATCCAATCTTAATGAAACTTGATCAGAACATTTGTTCTAACAATAGCTCGGCTGGGTTTGAAAATGGCTATGATTCGTTGAAAAACATGGCCGCGGGGGGGGGGGCAGTTGTCCTTGTATGGCTATAGTGAAAACTTGTTGACGCTAAATAAGCCACATTTATGAAACTTGGTCAGAACATTTGTCCAAATTAAATCTTGGCAGAGATTGAAACTGGGTCATATGAGCTCAAAAACTAGGTGACTAGGTCAAATATAAAAAAACATGTTAAAAGTCACTTTTTTGGTCCAATCGCCATGCATCAGCTTGCATTTTTTCAGAATAGTCTAGTTCCTTTTGCTCTCAGGTGAGCGCCTTAGGGCCTGATGGCCCTCTTGTTCCAATTTATTGTAAATAAATTATCAAATTATAAATAATCAACAACTGCCAAAAATATACAAAAACAATTATAACAAAGTTTTCTTTTCTGTTGACGAGCAATGTCAAATGTAAAATGCTTCTTACTCCTTGATGTTTTGCTGTGGAACGCTAGCTATTGTTTGTGCGATTCAAGGGAACTGGTAAAGGAACTGTTTTAGCCGCGCTCTGGAAAAACGGACTAAATGTGCGTAAAGTATCGTTGCACATGTTAATCAGTGACGACATTTTCCGCTTTTATGGAATTTTTCGTTCACAGGAAACTTCTTCTAAAGGAAAATCCTGTCTAGGCATAAAGACTCGCCCCAGATAAGCCTGTGCAGACTGCACAGGCTAATCTGGGACAATACTTTACGCACATGCATCAAGCCTGATTTAACCTGTGCGCAGCTCATTTATATGGTAGCTATGTAGCATCCCTTTCAAGTGTTACAGCTATGAGTTCCCTTGATTACCTTTTTTATTATTAATTTTTAACATATATCTCAATGTCAACATACACGATCATACATATTATGAAACATAACGAATTTGGTCAGTTATATATACTTGAGTATCAAATATATTAACTATAAATGCTTAAAGTAAAAGTTAAAATAGTTACCAGAAAATAGATGTTTGAGACGATGCTATAGTAATTTTGTAAAGATTGAACAGAAGGGGGAGACTGTAGGTTAAATAGTAAGAAAGAGGGGGATTGATAAATAATTTTTTTTTAACTTGATAACTTTGCAGGCTGTTTGACTGGCGCCCCGACAAGCCTCGAGGGGCAAGAGAGAAGCATGAGAAGGTGGTCATACTAAAGAATGTTTTTGACCCCAGCCAGTTTGAGGTGGGTCACCAGTCTATATGTTAGCAAAGGATTTTTTATTTTTTTAATGAGTTATGTTCTAGGGAAAACGGGGCTTAATGCACACACGTAAAGTGTCACCCCAGAATAGCTTGTAAAGTCCGCAAATAAAGCATCTATCTTCTTAATTAATATTGTTCCGTATACAGTAAACAACAAAGTTGTTGACTTTTTTTAAATTTAATTTCTCTCAATATTCTGACATGATACATGCATGAGTTTTCTTTTGGGCCCAAAAACACGAAATATGTTAAAAAGATGAGAGAAAAAATAAAGAAGTTGATTTTTGTCATTGTTATTAAATAGGTGTTCAGGTCTAGTTAGAATTTTCATACAGCAATTGTAGAAAACATAATATATTTTTTGACAAGTGCTTAATGAAAATATTTAATGTTTGATATTCTTATGTGAGAATATGAAATATCAGTAACTTGGAGCAGATGTAATTGTTACCTATGTACAATTACTCTAATAAATCATTGTTAATAAGCTGATTAACAACTTCGAAACAAAATGAATGAGCGTCATTCCTGGTAAACTGGGCTGAATGCATGTGCATAAAGTGTCGTCCCAGATTAGCGCATGCAGTGTACACAGGACAATCATGCAGGGACAACACTTTCCACCTAAACTGCATTTTCCGTTAGAAGAAACTTCCTTTTAATGAAACACATTGTATTCGATAAAAGCGGAAAGTGTCGTCCCTGATTAGCTTGTATGTAATGAGCAGGCTAATCTGGGACAACACTTAACGGACATGCATTAAGCCCAATTTTCCCAGAACAAGGCTCATATGATCAGAGTAGCAACATATCCTGTGTGTTGACTGCAGGATGACCCGGTTAAGATCCAGACCCTAAAAGGGAACATCCAGACTGAGTGCATCAAGTACGGAGAGGTGAAGAAAGTGGTCGTGTATGATGTAAGTGCTCCATAATTGAATGTTGAAGTTAGTTTAAACCAATTTCATTTAGCTTGATTAAATTGAAAGCCTGAGGCTTATTTGAAACACTCTCGAGTCCGTTTCCTGGGAGTAGATCCAGTACTTGGTGTCTATGGGGGAGATCTAATGAACGCTCCCACAGTGGGGATCCAACCCGTGACCTCCTGGTTGCTAGGCAGACACCATATCTACTACGCCATGGCAATCATGTTGAAGTTATTGGACAGAATATCAGTGGGTCTTGGCAAATGTAGTGGCTTGTTAGCTCACCTGAGCACATAGTGGTTACCTTGTTGTCCGTCTGACCGCTCTTGCGTGCTTGTGTGCGTCTGTTAACTTTTTCCTTCTAACGACTTCTCCTTCTCAACCCCTGGGCAGATTTTAATGAAACTTCACAGGAATGACCCATGGATTACCCTCTTTCAAAGTTGTTAAAATCGGTCTGGTCCATTACATATTTAGGTAACTGGAGCTAAAAACAAATTCAATAAATAGTCTCTGAAGCCATGAGGGTTAGTGGTTTTACATTTGGTGTGTACCATGGTATAGTGGTCCTCTGGGGTCAAATTTGGCCTGCTCTGGGGATTACTTGTTTGCCTTGTATGTTTAAAGCAACAAAGCTCTGAGAGGTTTGGTAGTTGGCATGTAATATTGTATGGTGGTCTTCTACCAAGTTTGTTGAAATCAGCCCCTGGGGTAAAAACTTACCAGGCCCAAGGGTCACAAGATTTATATAGACTTATATATAGTAAATAACTTTAAACATGTTCCAAGTTAGGTTCATGTGAGCAATCTGGGGCCATCATGGCCCTCTTGTTTTCCTTATAGTTATATACAGTAGTAATTTTTTTTTAAAGAAAAGCTCGTTCTCTGAAACTGTAGGGCCCAGAGATGTTTTTTACTGTGAACAAGTAGGCGGTCTAAAGAATGTACAGGACTGGGTCTGATAATAAGCCTTGCCAGGCATGTAAAGCACAAGTTTACAAGACACCCAGAGTTTCCTTCTCTTAAATCTCCAAATCATGTATTGTTAGGAAAATCTGAAAATGCAACCAGGTTTTATTTTGACAATGCTTCCTCTATGATTGTACAATTACTCATTTTTTTCTCTCACCATTATCAGGGCAACAGATACGTTTTATCGTTTTTACGATTTGTATTTGACAGAAAACGATTTGGAATTAATAATCAATCGTATAGAAAACGAGCATGAAAATTGAAAACGAATTAGAATTGATTCCTCGTCGTTCTAGTTTTTCCGTTTTCCGCCGTACCGCGTTAATTTATTATTAGTGTATTGTAATCTTTAGTGCGGCCGTAATATTTTCAGTTAGTTTATATTGACAACGTTTATGGCCGGTGCCAATATAAAAAGTTACTTCCGCCGAAATAAGTTTGGGAAAATGTTCTCTGTTAAACGCGGATGGGTAAGAAAACTTTCATAAACTGCGTGCGCGCTCAATATTTTACAATTCGTAACCAGACTCAAACCGTCGGGAAAAGAAATTGGGAAGAGTATACTATCAGATTTAATAGCGCAGGTGGTGACAGATTCTGAAATATTCGGCTCAAAACACCGCTGCGTTTCCGTGTCTCAAAAACTTATAACATTGTGATTTCCACTGGCTTGTCATTGATGGAGAGGGTTTGGCAATGTGAGTGTGTTCTGAGACTGAAAGGCAGGAGTTTTGAAACTGGTTGAAACAAAATAACTCTTATCATCCATTTGTCAATATACAATTAATATTTATATTTACAAACAACAATTTTCACTGTGAATTTATAACCTAACTTGANTACGCGATAAACTCCACAGTTTTCATCTGATTCTTTTCAAACTTGTTCAGTGTCTTTATATTAATGAGGACTCGCACCCTATTGAAAATGGGTAACATCAGAGTAAAAAGTCCAGAATTATCTCCCCTTGAATTTGTATTGGTCCGAGGCGTTTAAGTAGGTTGTTTAATTGGTTGCAATTATTAATTTAAAATTAAATAAAATATAAGCCATCTGATAATTCATTTGGCAAAGATGAAAGGATTTGTGTTTTCAGTATTCCCTTGCATGTTGTCTTTCCATTCCATTGACATTCCAGCCAGTAGAGCGATTCAGGCCCTCATGGGCCTCTTGTTTTTCAAATTGAAAACCTGGTTTTGTGACAATTTTGTCCCTTGTTACGATTTGTATTTGACAGAAAACGATTTGAAATTAAAAATCAATCGTATAGAAAACGAGTATGAAAATTGAAAACGAATTAGAATTGATTCCTGGTCGTTCTAGTTTTTCCGTTTTCCGCCATACCGCGTTAATTTATGATTAGTGTATTGTAATCTTTAGTGCGGCCGTAATATTTTCAGTTAGATTATATTGACAACGCTTATGGCCGGTGCCAATATAAAAAGTTACTTCCGCCAAAATAAGTTCGGGAAAATGTTCTCTGTTAAACGCGGATGGGTAAGAAAACTTTCATAAACGGCGTGCGCGCTCAATATTTTACAATTCATAACCAGACTCAAACCGTCGGGAAAAGAAATTGGGAAGAGTATACTATCAGATTTAATAGCGCAGGTGGTGACAGATTCTGAAATATTCGGCTCAAAACACCGCTGCGTTTCCGTGTCTCAAAAACTTATAACATTGTGATTTCCACTGGCTTGTCATTGATGGAGAGGGTTTGGCAATGTGAGTGTGTTCTGAGACTGAAAGGCAGGAGTTTTGAAACTGGTTGAAACAAAATAACTCTTATCATCCATTTGTCAATATACAATTAATACTTATATTTACAAACAACAATTTTCACTGTGAATTTATAACCTAACTTGACTTAATTGGAATAAGAATTGCTGAGAATTATCAATATCCAAAAATGAAGTGCTAATCTGATCCCGAAATATATGTATGTTTGATGAAATTGTAAAAAAAAACTTAATGGCAAATAACTTTGTGGGAAAAAACTAATTGTTACAAAAAGTTTGCAGTGAAAACTAATTGACCCAAAATCTTATCTGTTGCCCTGCCATTATGGGAATGGGGTCGGGTAATAATTGCATAAATGTTATCCAAAATTGGGAAGTGTTGTTGTTTTTTGTAACAAATACTATACAATTGAGAATACGAGTGTTTTCAATAATATTTTTATTAAGGTTCATTTTATATAGCATATTAAGTAGATGAACTAAATATTTTCATACACAATTTTTTTTTTAAACCTTCAATTTGGAATTTTTAGCAGTCATTTGGAAAAAAAAATATTATTTGAGATTGGGAATGGAGCCAAATTTCTTCTCCAAATTTATTATAAAAAAAAAACACCATTACTGTTTGCAGAGACACGAGGACGGTGTGGTCCAGGTTCACTTCTCTGACGCAGAGGAGGCGGACATGTGCGTGGAGTACATGAACCAGCGCTTCCTGGCCATGCGGCGCCTCCTGGCCGCCACCTGGGATGGCACGACCAAGTACGAGGTGCTCGAGTCGGAGGCCGAGAGGGAGGCGAGGATCAAGAAGTGGGCGGAGTTTCTGGAGACGGGCGGGGAGGGTGGAGCTAAAACAGCCGGTGAGGAAGGAGCTAAAGGGGCAGCTGGGAATGGTGCTGTTGGAGGCAGGGTTACTGGATCTGGCAGTAGTTTGACGGCTGACAGTGATGTCGTCAATAAACACTCAGGAGAAGATGGTACTGTTTCCAGTGGGAATGCAGTGTTTTTGGATGCTGAAAACAGTACAAGTGCTGATGCTGTGTCAGAAACTGATGGTGGTGCCATTTCTACTGCTGCTGCATCTGATGATGATATCACCTCAACTGGGCCCGATGCTGATATGGTTATCAGTGCTGGAACTGCTCTAGAAGGCAGTGGTTCAGCTCAGGCTGACGTTGATGTACAGAGGGTGGCTCTAGATGCAATGTCTGATGGAGATGCAGTGGATCAAGTAGATGATATGGATCAGGTGACAAGTACAACGGCTAACCAAGAGGGTCACATTGGCAGTGAAAGTTTGGCGGACAACACATGAAATATTGAGTGCATTTTTTGGAATTCTATTTAGATCTTCATTCCATGAGAACTTTGTAACAGTTCTACTTGATATGTATATGAATGTTGGATGATATGAAAGGTTTTCTTGGCAATATTACCCATACGTAAGTACCTATGTTAAAAATCAAATCTGAAGTAAAGCAATTGTCACGTGTCTTAGTAAGATTAAATGATAGCATGATCACTTTAATGTGAATGAAAATTGTATTGAATTAAAACATTTGGCAATATTAATTAGATTAGTATTGAAACCCCGGAGACATACCCAGCAGTGAAACACTTCTCACTGTGCAAAATTCCTTTATTTAATGAAAGTGACCAATGCCTAAGACAGAAATCTACAGGTAATACTACTGAAAAGGTACACACAAACATGCTCTTATCTGGTGTGACATAATGGAAAAAGTAATTTAGCTTTAAATATATGTTATCTTGATGAAACATGTATTGATGAGAATGAAATAAATTCTATTCAAGATGTGTAAAAGGTGTTGAGTTTAATCCTGTATTGGACATGTAACCTTGTGATTACTATCTACCTTTGAAGGTGTTTGTTTAGCATCACTTTTTAAACCGGAATGGACTGTCAAGCTTCTTTTAAAATGGGCATTATTTGAAGAATTGATCATGTGAGTCAACTAAACACTTTCAGCGCTTGTTAATTTGTGATCTTTATCGTTGTGGTATTGCTCTTCATAAAGAAGAACCGTAGCGTAAGTTATGAAGAAATTGTACCCGGTAAACGATACAGTTTGCATTGTGGGAAGCTAGCGGGAGACAAATACTATGTTAAGGGTTTATTTAATACTAGCAACGTCATGCAAAAATGGGTCTTAAGCCATATGGGCCAGCATAGCTCAAGACCAGCGTGGCATCCGTTGTGAAGTCCCACAAGGTCTCCGATCTCATTAACGGTCAGTGTAGCTCCTGACCAGACTGCGCGAATTCGAAGGCTGGTATCCCTTACAGAAATGAAAAGGTTGCCACTATGTTGCGGCTACAAAGCCGCTACCATTTTTGTAGCAACAACTACTAGCCAGAAAGTATCCAATAGTAGCCGCTGGCGGCTACCTTGTGGCATTCTTATGGCTATTAGTGGCAGCTAGCGGCTCTTATAGCCACTAGCGGCTCATAGAAGCTGCTAGCGGCTCATAGTAGCCAGAAGATGGCCAGAACATATTCTTGTTAAAAAAAAGTGCAATTATGAGCCAGAAGGTAGCCACAACCAATACTAATCTTAAAACCATAAAGGGCTTATAGTAGCCACTAGTGGCTCTTAGTAGCCAGAAGGCGGCCAGAACATTTTCTTCGTCAATAGAATGGCACTTGAGAGCCAGAAGGTAGCCACAATTGTAGAATGACATCATATTTTGTAAGACAAAAAATCAAAATGACTGTTCTAAGAATCTGACAAACAAAAATAAGTTACTGGGGAAGAGTTAAAGTCATTGAAAGTAAGCTGTGGTGATTTTAATACAGTTTCAATTGGTGTATAATAATGAAAAAGCATGTTTTTGGAAATAAAAACCTGCATTATTGAAATATTAAATTTGATTTTTCATACCCAAAAAAGGACATTTCAAGTTTTAACACTGACATTTTTCTTTGACATTTTGCAAAAAAACAAAGGATTTGAATAAAAATAATGTTTTCATGCATGTGTTGAAGGTTTATATCTATACTTATTTTTTATAACATTATGTATTTTTACATTTCAATTGGTGTTGTTTTTTAAACAAAAGCAGTATAATTAATTATCAGAGCAATTTTATCTCTGGATTATTTCAAAAGTTTGTCATGATGTTTTAATTCTAGCTGTTGGGCTGGCCATTTGTCAAGTCAGCCTAAAAGACAAAAGCAATCCGTATATATTCTTTCTAAGAGGGTTTCTGATAAAAAAAGATAATGTTTCAGTGTTTCAGATTGGCCCCACTTTCCTCAGGACAGGTGTCCTAAATGGTCAATTTTTTTCTGAACATTTATCCTAAATCATGGAAAAACTTTCAGACAGTTTTGTTATCGTAAAGTTAATACAAAAAGAAGTCAAAACTAAATCCAATAACATTTTACTTCAAATAACACTTAACTTAGGCTAATTCGGGACGACCTTTTACGCACAATTATGCCTATTCCTCATGTTTTAGTAAAAAAAAAAATGCCTGTGCGGACTGCACCGGCTAATCCGCACAAGCATTATGCCCAGTTTTCTCAGAACAAGGTTCAGAACATATGACATATATGGCAATCTGGTTATATTTTTTATTATGGTGTATCATAGAAATCAACACTTGTGAAAAGAATAGTTATTTGTCAATTTGTTACATATTTTAATAAACATTTTCTTCGGTATTTGTCAATTGTTGTTGTTGTTTCCCAAATTTCAATGATAATCAGCGAGGTATGCCAAGTGAGAAAATTTAGCTAACTCAATCGGTCTTTTAGGTAGGTCGCCATTGTGATTTTGTTTCATGGTATGATAACTTAGACGAGCTGCTGAAGCAGCATCGTCAAAAAGGAAGGCAATATTCTTATAAATATTGCATCACAACATCATTTTTTATTAACACAATTTGATATCGCTATTGTTTTAAACTTTCACAATAACATAACAAATAGGAACACATTTTATAAACAATGCACCAATGAATTTAGTACTTGTTGTAAAAGATAGTATTCTTTTTGATCGATCATTCATGAATACACGTGCACTGCACAATACGCTTTAATTGATGTTAATGCCCGGGATTTTCTTTCTATGAAACATCCACGGGATGTA
Source organism: Dreissena rostriformis (assembly GCA_007657795.1). Lineage (NCBI taxonomy): Eukaryota > Metazoa > Mollusca > Bivalvia > Myida > Dreissenidae > Dreissena > Dreissena rostriformis. Next base: position 12,661 of record VMBQ01000062.1, on the reverse strand, counting down.
ACACAATTTGATGAAAACAACCGATGTTTACTTTAAAAGACCATGTATTTCAGTGTATAAGTCGTTAGTGTATTTTCGCTCCCTGATATACTGCGTTCTTTAAAAAGTTTGTTATTGAAATACTTAATTGTGTTCTGTCTTCCTTCAAACAGCTGTTGCTGCGTGTTCCAATTGACAAAATTCGTCCAATTGTTGAGTGTAATGTTTCATTGTCAATGTGTTGCCTTGCTCAAATTACGTTGCATTAGCTTCAATCATATTGCGGCGTTACAAATGTCGCAACATAGATATCATACTATACCATTCTTAAGTATTGTTATTTCATTATTACTGCGTATGTACCTTTATATATGTTTTTTATTTGTAAAGGTGTGCAACGATATTCCTTTATATGCGAATTTTACACAATACATAACATATCGTACGTTCTCATGTCCGATGTTACAAATTTCACACTACGTGCTCATCTCGCTATTTGTTCGTTGTTTTCGTCGCTCCACTGTGCTAATTCGCTTTCCAACAAAATATTTCAAGGCACTGTGAAGTAGCAAGTTAAGCGATTCTGGTTCCCGCTCATAAGCGTGCATTATGGGCACCATCGCAAGCGCGTAAATCAAAATAGAACTATTCCGCCAATGGGATATCACTCCCCATTCTTTCGCCCAAAGGTAAACGGCATATAAAGTGTGTGGTATAAGAAACAGCGACAGCTCCCGACGTCGGTTGGTTCTCTCAAAAAGCACGCCAAGCCCTGCGACTACTCCGGCTGCGGCGGGGATCCAGCCCGGAAGTGGTGGTGGCGCGTGCCGGAAGTTGCGCAATATGCAGATAACATACTTTGCTAGCATGACCATTGTAGCGAGGAAGGCGGTGGAGAAGACGATGTTCTTTAGGAATGCTTTCAGTAGTCGCATTGGTCTGGGGATGATAACGAAAAGATAAAGTGGTAATGAGGTATATATATATGTGTGTAATATACAAATACATGCATATCGTAATTTGTAAGGTTAAGTTAAGCCTAGTATGCTCATATTTGTACGTCAGTTCAATTTTCCGACGACACATAAATGTGACACGAGCAATTACCGGACCAAACTAGTGCTAGTCACAAATCTGACGAACAAACACTCCCTTCCAGAGTTACCGATTGACTAATTATGTTGCCATTCTAAATAAAAATGCTATAAAACTTCTGGATTAAAATGCTTAACACTCAAGCAAATTTAAAAGTAGGATAATACAAATCACAAACACAACTTCATATGATAAAGAATATATCTGGGTTTAAGCACTACGTTAAATAAATTGTTTACGGACAGACTAACCATGATGGTGCTACCCGGTATTGAACAACCGTCTGCTTCGTTGCGAGTAATATAAAGTACGGTATATATTGGGTGAGTATTTTTAAGCACATTTGTTTAAATCCTAATAATGTCATGTTTATGGCATATAGCAGTTGAACTGTCAGTCCGTCTGTCCGTCCGAAAACTTTAACGTTGGCCATAACTTTGCAATATTGAAGATAGCAACTTGATATTTGGCATGCATGTGTATCTCATGGAGCTGCACATTTTGAGTGGTGAAAGGTCAAGGTCATCCTTCAAGATCAAAGGGAAAAAATACAATCCAAGGGAAGTAATAAGCTTTAAAATGGAGATAATTTCTAAACCTACCAAATTATATAATTTGAAATTTTATTTCAAAGCAGCGCAATAGGGTGCATTGTGTTTCTGACAAACACATCTCTTGTTCAATCTGATGTTTCTCTACGTAGCAATAATATATTTGATACAATATTTTAACAATACACTTTAATAAACCTTATACTTTATAAAGTAAAGTACCTTTTCAGAAATAGTTTATATTTGAAGAATATGATAGGAGCCAGATGAATGGGCAGGTACAATTTGGCGAACGCTGGAAGGCTCCGAGTAAAGTCCATCAACGCGTGTCGCATACAGCTGCCCTCGTGCAGCTCCACGTCAGCGCACGTGAGGAACATCCGCCCCGGCTGTCGGAAGAGCGTGGTCAATTTCCGGTCAGTGTAGTCCCTTGACCACTTGAGCACGGACTTGTAGTATCCGGTTAGCAGGTACTGCGGTTTGAGCGCCGTGCAATAGACGAGAAAGGACGTGCACGAGCAGAACAGCATCGTCTCGCTGTATGGCACGGCCGGAAGTAGGCCACGCCTCACCAGGGTGCTCACCATGGCGCCTATGGCCCGAGCGATAGCGAATAGGCAGTATATCCGACGACGTGTTCGATCCTCCACCACAATGGCTAGGCCGGCGATACCGCCAGCAAGAGCGCTGTTCCAGTCGTCCTAGAAAAATAGCTTTTTACAGGATACTTGCAAAATCAAGAACATTACTAGTATCACAACAATTTAATGTTTTATGTGAGTGTGATAACATGCATTAAAGCACAATCGGAAAATGAGACAATGGGCATAGTGGGATAATCGGCGAAATCCCATCAACGTTAAATGATAAAATAAGGCAATTTACATTTTATCTTGGAAACTCAATTTAGCAAGTGCACGTGGCAATATTGTCTTTATCTTCGAAAATGCAATGAACGCAATATCTTTACACAACAAACACTGACAATTTGCATTTGTTTTTTATTCTATAAAGTTGATGTGATTCAACATTTGAAAGGTTCTCTCATTACGGCGTTTTATATTAAATAGTTCTCGTGTAAATACCAAAGATATACATCAAATAATGTTAAGAGAGAATTTATTTCATACTTCCGTATTTAATCATTAAAAACATGTAAAAAAACAACATGTTTTCGTCGATCTTTATCGTTAAAATTTACAATTGCTGTCACGCCCTCGTGGTTTTGATTCTGCCTCAATAACTGTCTAAATCGTTGTTTATTGATCAATAAACAACGACACATCGGACATTCTAAACGATATCAAAAAGCTAGAAATGAAATACGATTAAACCTGTTCAGTTAATGGCTGCATGCTGAACAATGTTTGCTGTCTGAATGGACGACTGAATATAATATCACGAGTTGGTGAATGAAAACAATCAATTATAAACCAACGCTTAAAAAAATGGTTATATACTTCGAATAATGTATGTATTCCATCATTTGATGTTTTAATGCAGTTTCAGTCATTTTCTTTTGTTTGCGTTTGAAATGAAGACATACAAAAGCAAATATTATGGAATATATAGAATACGAGGTTCGTGTTAAACACTGATCAGTTTATTTGCTCGACACGAAAACCCGAACCTCTTGCTCGTAGTTTACATTTTCAAAACCTGCGATATAAACATATCTGTGTTCAACATTATCATATTATTTTGTTTATATCAACATTTATATTAGTTCATTCAAATATTTAATATAATGTATTGTAAGTATGTGGCAACTCAGTTTTCGATGAACGTCTTTGTGAAACATGTGTTGGTGTTGTTGATGGCGGAAGTGGTGACAGTTGCAACAAAATATGACTGTTGTTGTGATCGCTTAAAGCAATATACATACATTCGTAGTCCGTCGTTATAGTTTCACGTTGCGTGTATTGACTATTTAGTGATGCGTTACGTTTGAACATGTATTACACTGAATATAATAATAATCCCTCGGTACGACCAATAATGCATTTACCTTTTAAAGGCACTTGTTCTTAGTTTGGTAAATTGACGATTTTGAAAAAAATTGTGATAGATTCAAAAAAGAATATATACTTTATGTTTAAAGAAGCAAAATAGCACCCCTGATTAAGAAAAATGTTAAAAGTATGGGATTGTTAATGGGCTAACATTATTCGATTTTCCTCTATAATTTGAAAAATAAAATATTCTGTAATGGAATGTAAATACATATCTATATTTAAAAATCAAATTCATGGCCTACAATTAAAATAGTAAGAAATCCTTTATAGATACGACGAAAAATGTAGTCGTTTATATGCACATTCACAACAAAAGAGCAAAACGTTTTGCGATTTAACCACCATTTGACAAAATAATCTACGGGTACTATAATAAAGATTACTTTTTTAATATTGAAGGTTTTCATCGCGATAAGTTGCTAAATTGTCATCAAAAAATCGTCAAACATGTGCGCATGTTACATTAGAAAAGCTACAATCGTTTGTCTTAAATGTATGTTTTCGAAGTTAGATTCAAAAACAGTATATCGAATAGTGTATATGAGCCTCGCTCTGTGAAAAGGGGGTTTAATGCATTTGCGTAAAGTGTCGTCCCAGATTAGCCTGTGCGGACTACAAAGGCTAATCTGGGACGACATTTTACGCTGATGCATTTAATCCCGTTTTTGCACAGCGCTACTCATATGTATATAGGCATACACATCGTCGAAGCTCTCTGTATTTACTCGGTTATCATTACATTACATACCGTGGGCAAATGGGCTTAAATAATATCGTTTGTATGAATATTGATGATCCGCATTATGGTACCCATTTTCAAATTAAATTACACGAACCATTTACATCTTTTTCCATAATTAAATTTAATATACTACGGTATAAAATGGGACACACGCTAACACTGAACACTGCTTAAACAACTGTTTTAATTTCGCGCGGTTTAATTGGTTGAAATTCCGTGATGAAACGGGCACGGAACCAGGCAAAGGCCTGATAAATACATCGTGTGAACAAAGTTTACCCACCGTGTACCCCGCGGTCGAATAAACACATTGGTATTTGAACGAACGTGGTTCCCGACGATGCACGGAGACGTACACCGTGTCACACCTACCCTCTTCTTCCGGTACTGTTCCAGCAATTCAAGAGCCAGGTCATACATGCTCGGGTACAGACCAAGGAACGCAGCGAAACGGAAACTGTCCTTCGCCAGCAGCTCCGCTCGGATGATGGGGAGGCTGAAACATAAAATGTAGACAGGACTCGTAAAGGTTTGTTCAAACATAACCTTTATCGCTTAATTTCAAGAAAATTGCTCTCTTTCAAGATAACTTAACATCGAACGCCACATTTACGATACTTTACATTTTAGAAGAGACATAGTTTATTAGCGCCAACTGTATTACTACGTTAGTTTGTTTGCAGTTATTGGGTATCTTTCACATGTTCTCCACTTTAGGAACATTATTTTTTGATGCTACGAAATGCGGCGATAACGTGCACCTTTCGCAAGATCTTTGATTAGATAGGGTTATGCTTATTGCGATGCATAAGCTTCAGCGTGATAAGACCGAGATATGTGAAAAATATACTCTATACGTATGATTTATTTCACATAATTATGTATACATGTAATTCTTGAGAGTCCTTGTGGATATTGTGCTTTTAAAAATGTCACATTTGCGCGAACAAATGTTTTGGCCAATCGCATTTATCACCATACAAATGGTATTTAAATGAAATCGTTTTCGTTCATAGTGTAACAGTTATGAAGAATATGATCCAACATTGTGTCTTTCTTAAGGATAAATGCTTCGTTTCATCGAATATAAAAAAACTTTAACGTAGATGAGTTGTGTCATTCATATATAATTTATGTCTTATTTCAATGACTAGATACACAATTCCAGAACGTAGGTAAAATAGAGTAGATAGTTTGGCGATATTTATTGATTATTTTTTATGAAAAACTCATATTTTTTAACCTCGCTCTGGGAAAACAGGTCTAAATGCAGTGCGTTAAGTGTCATCTAAGATAAGCCTGTACGACACTTTCCGCCTGGACTAGATTTTCGTTTATAAGAGAATTCCTTTAAACGAAAAATGTCATTAAAGCGGAAAGTGTCGTCCATTATTAGCCTATTCAGACTGCACAGGCTAATCTGGGACAAACTTTACGCACATTCATTAAGCCCCGTTTTTCGAGAGCGACACTCACTAACACTTTAATAAGTGTGTGTTCAATGGCACTTCTCTTCCAGATCTAAATGCTACATGTGTTTTCTACATATATAAAAACTAATTGATTGAAATTAACACCAGTGATGGAAAATACAATAGAAAAAAGATTCAGTAGCAAAAACTTTGCGCGGGTTTTTAGGAAAACAAATCATATTCACGCCTGTTTACCTTTGCCGGAAAGGGTTCCGCAAGAGGGCACTCACGATCTTGATACCGGAATAGACCCCTAAACCGCTGGAGAATCCTTTCAGGAACCGCCCCAGGAACTGTCGCGCCCTTTCGGAAACTAAGTCAACATAACCGTCGTCGTCGACATCGTCGTCATCGGTTGTTTCTCCTGAATTATTCATAGGCGCTTCCGCCGGAAACACTTTTGATTCACGCGTATGTTCACGAATTGTCTCCAATGATGTCATATCCAGAATTTGATCCGTCCACAATCGAAAATGTATGAATCACATATTCTAGTACAACATATATATTTCGCTCATGTGTGTCTGAATGTTTTCGTCAAATGCACTCGCTGATAATAATCGTAATCATTGCGAATCAGCTAGTTATGGTGTAAATATTACTGATGTAAACAGGACACACTCCTACTATCACATGGACTTATTTATGTTATGATAAAATCGTAACAAATGTACAACAAGACTCAATGTTGAACTCAAGTTAGTTGTTAATGTCCTGAATATACTTGCTTGGGGATGATATGTCATAAAACGCACTTGATTTGCAGAAACTTTTTCACAATTGTTCATATGTAATTAAAATGGCCATTAAAATGTTTTCTCACTTATTGTAGTTTTTTTAGTTACATCAGCAAATGAATGTTATCAAGCGGACGGCTTTCATCGTTTTATCACAAACTCATATACTATCTTTATCTATTTATATTGAATAAAAGGGAGACACTATATTAGTGTGATCAATGTCGAGCGCACTAGGAACATATTGTTCGATACAAGAAAAGCTTTAATTACCTGACGGTATGGTTAATATATATGTCAATAAGTGATTCTTATCTTTTTTTCCAGTATGAGGGAGGTATAGTAATTGTTTTTAAGGCTAAATGGTGGTTACTGTTCTACTTAATTACGATGTGAATCACTAAATAGCCCATTTTGTACGCGAAACGAATTCACAATAAAACAATCTATCGAAATTAATATTGCAATTAAAGCCAAACCATCCGAATATTGTTTTTGTTGCAGAAATCATTTTAATTACCACCTTACAATACAACAATGCACAATCAAGGATTTGATAAATATTATAAATAATTACTGTACGCGCGATTGCTTATGATGCATTTGGCGAAATACGAATAAGTACACTATGTTCGTAAAACGCGTCGATAATGAAGATAACAGTCGCATTGAGCGCATTCGAACATAACACATCGAAACTGCAGCCAGTTAAAATAATTATTTATTTACATATAGGCTCATGCCCTGCACCACCCTTTGATTTATGTTAGTTGGACTGGAAATGTTGTACAAATCAACGTTGTAGACTCATTTTGGTATACCCTATTTCCTGATATCGCATGTGGGCGGTAAATGTTTACAAAAATAAATGAGTCGGTCTATGGGAAAACCGTGCTTAATGTATGTGCCTACCATGTAGTCCAAATTAGTCTGTACAGTATTCACAGTCTAATACTTCCCGCCTATACTGAAGTTTCGTTTAGAAGGGATTTCCTTCAAACGAAAAACTCCATAAAAGTCGAAAGTGTCTTACCAGATGAGCCCTTTTGAACTGCACATGCTGCTCAGGGACGATATTTTAAGCGCATGCCTTAATCAAGATTTTCCAAGAGCGCTATTCCTATATCATCATATTAAATAATGCTATTTTAAATACACAACGCTTTATTTTCAGGTAATTTCGTGGAATAAAGTCAAATATCTAAGACTATATAAACATAATTACGGTTTCATACATTGGTCAGGGAATAGATGCTGCGTGTTTGATTGTACATTTTATGAAACATGCCCGGCTGAATCAGTTTAAATTGTGTATGGTAACAAGCACACATAACATCTGTCATATACTTGAGACGATATAAAGGAAGGATGAAAAGATTTACGAAGGTGTGTATGATAGAAATGCAATACTGCTGCAGTTTCTGGAGTTTCACTTCTTTATATTAACGGAGGGCACCAAACATCAACATAATGGCGAGATTTCACTTTCTTCTGTAAATATTGTGTCCTCAATGTTAACAAACATCTGTCAAACTCAGTCATGAACATGAACTTGCTGTTAAAATGTTTCAATCATATCATTTTTAGTATACGTATATATTAAATGAACACTAACCGTAAATGTTTCTCTAAGTATATCAAATTCAATGAAATACACATATACAACCACATTTATATATACAAATCTTTAATATTCAGTGCAATTATGAGTGACGCAGATTTAACAATCCACCCAGTATACATACATAAAGTACAATATTCATTATAACAATACGAACAACGTATTCACTTTTGTGTACACTGTATTATTTATTTATGTGGAAAATGGTGTACAGATATATATCACACATAATTTGACGCATTTCGTTAACCTTTCATAAAAATACCGGATGGTAAAATAATTTATCTTCTTATAATGTTTCTAGGTTTCATTATTTCTATATTGTTTCTGTCTGATATTAAACTCATTGTTTTTAATTTGTAGACGTATTTGAACACGTTCGTGATATCCAGCCAAAAAATAAAGAAATACATGGTGATATAATTATATGCTCCGCATTAAGTCATAGATAATGACGACATATTTTATTTTACTTCGAATATAAGATTGCGATGGTTTTTTCCACCTTAAAGTTTGCAAAAAATAATAACCTTTGTTTTGTAGAATTAGCAAGCAGTTTCCATTTGTTACAATACAATGTACCGTTCAAGAAGATTAAGACTTCTTCACTTATATTAGCAAAAGTCACGATATCATCAGCATACACAATTAAACATACTTTGCACATTTTGATGTCAATACGTGTATACTGAAAAGTTCTATATGAACATATATTACATCAATGTCGTTCAAAAAAATGGGAAACACAAATGAGCCTAGACCTTTGCCCTGCATTACTCCGAACATACATATAAAGCTATCACACATTTTGAATCAGTGTTAAACCTGCAACCGTGTTGAGCCATACATATAACGTTTAATAATAAGAACCATACCTCTTTACATAATGTTATAAGCACAACCAAATGTTATCGCGAATTACTTAATACATATTTTAAATCAAACATTGAATGCACAATTCAGGAGGTTATCTGTATGTATAATGCGAAATGTTAAACCATGCAACACAAAATATTGTCTACACCTTTGGTCTAACTCGAGACTGTTCCTAAATGTTTACATATTTACATATTTAATCAAATTATTAGAATATAATATATGACATTTATTTGTGTTATACCATAATCATTTTTGTATATAAAGTAATGTACAAAAAAGCATTAACCATATATTAACAGTAACAATATCAGGAATAATAAAATTAATATGACAATAATTCAATCTATTATATGTCTAAAGAGTTGATGTATTCGTTTTGTTTGATTGTATTGCACTTTTCGACGTACAACAATTGTTTGAATTTACGGTAGTGTCACTTGACAGATGGAAATGTTTTTTCAAGACACCCAGCACACGTCTGTTACAAATAAATGCAACGAAAAGGAAAACTCCTTGGCTTGCGTTCAATATAATAAATATATAGGCAAAAGGGAAAATATCTACTACAGAATCTATTAAACCGAATACCCATGTCAAACCAGTAAGGGTAGAGAGTTTCACAAATATGTCAATTTCGTTTCTGTCATTGGCTACATGTCTTTGAATGCTTTGACCTTGCCGTATATTAATAACCACTTTGACAAACATCAGGGCATTTGCAATAATAACCAATGCTACGGGGAGCGCGAAAGTTATATAAACCAAAGTTTGTTCATTGATATAGCAGTGTGCGTTTCCATAACCTGTATTCTTATGGAGTATTTCAGACAATGTAATATTGATGCAAACCCAAAGAGCTGAGGAAAATGCGGCATACACTTGATACTTACAACAACGCATCAATCCCGTTCCTCCAGACGTCCGTCTGGTCGCACCGAGCATGCGGAACATGTGGTACGTGCACACGTTCATCTCAAACATCACCAGCAGCCATGCATAGTGCAGAATAATGCCAAGGGCAACACAAGATGCGGATTGATGCCTTACATTCACGACACTACTTATTAGATACACTGTCTGAGCCAGCAGCAGAGAACAAATTAGCAACATGGCATTTATACCTGGAATTCCTTTACGGAGTTGACCAACCAAAATGTAGATTATTAAACTTATAGCTAAAGCTATTAGCGATAACCCTGAACAGACAATAGAAATAATAGATTTGTAACCATAAATGGGTTGAGATACATCTAATAACATGATATTATTTATATACATTTCATAAACGTCCTCACACACCGCCACAGTTTCTTGGTCGAGAAAATAATATTGGTCCGTGTCTAAAATGATTATTTCGCCAATGCGCAGTACGCCGTCGAATGATTTCTCCCACGATATGTCGTGATGGGACAACGCTATAAGTGGACAGACAAAATGGTCAAACACGCTAAGTTCATAGGCAGAGTCATAACAGTCATCAAACGTGTACGGGAGTGTGTCCCCGTACTCAAAACTCGTTCCGTTCTCATATTTTGGTGTTTGCAAAAAAAGATCACTGTCATATTTTACTTTGTAAATGAACAGTTCGCTCGATCTATTTTCCTCCGTTCCTGATCGGTTTTCTAATGTAATGCATTCCGTACAAATCGTTAAATATTTATTCTGAAACAATGACATAAACAAATCGGTAATGCTTGAGTTAAATTCACCATTTAAACCCACTTTCAATACAATATCTAATGATGTGTTTTCTATTGGTGTAACTGTCACTGAAGAATTAATATCCACGAGATTGGACACTTGAGTACGAATGCCCCACCATTTATAGTCTATACATACATTCATCAAAGCCTGATTTTGATTAAGTACACCGCTGATAGCCATCAGTATTTCATTTAAATTATCTTCTATTTCTGATTTTTCTGATCGTTCTTTAGGAAAAATCCGCATCGGTAGTTGGATGAATATATCGGTGTAACTTTCATTTCGGAAAACGCATTTTCCGTTTACCAGTGTTTTCCTTTCACCACAAAACACGTTATTCTGTAAAAAAGAGAAAGTAATACAATAAATTTACAAATTCGTCGACTGTTTTCATAACTTAAATGTTATAATTACATGTAAAATGTAATTATTGAAGAACATCAGTGTGTCATATATCAAGCTGAAAATAACAATTGTATAAGGTTATATCGAGGATGGAGCAACATAACCAAGGATCATCGAAAGGTTAAAAAAGGTATTTTCATTAAAAAGCAAGGTTCACCAAAATATTACATGGTTTTAAATAATTATCGTGTATAAGCATGATAATAAACTTACCAAATGTTCGTGTGTATCGGTAGATGGTGTTTTCTTTCTCACATTCAATAAAACACTTAAATCATCGATAAGCGACTTGTTTCCCCTAAATGCAATTTGTTTACAGTATGAAATAATATGCGTTTCGTTGAATCCATTGCACAGAAGACAGAATATATTTTGAAAACTGGTTTCGTAAATAAACGAGGGAAGCAAATCGCCATTCAAAAGCATTACAGGTGATTTAAAAATTTGGCAAGCACGTTCTATTTCAGCGTCATATGATGCCCATTTTCCCGTAACGTTGCATTCGTGTATTAATGGGGAACATTTTCCGAATTCAAAGTCATACAAAGTTTCATTGGTAAAGTATTTAATATAACAATCATCGTTTTCCCACACTGTAGAGAGCACATCACTCGCGTTGTTACTAACACCTGAAAAGTTATTACATATCAGCATTGGCTCAAAATATGCTAACTTGTTTTCGCTTAAGCCGTGGCAGTACGCACAAAACTTGTTTCTGTATATTGTGAACGTTTTGTTGTCGTAAACTGGCGTTATATCTTGCAGATTCACACTTTGAGTGTATGTTCGCTCACATAACAGTGTATTCGTATCCTTAACACGCAAAGGACAAGATGTTATCCCAAACAGCCCATAGTCTGCGTATTTCCGACCGAAAGTAAATGCGATGCACTGTTTTAAAGACACGCTTATATCTTCATTGACATCAAAATATGCGTAGTTGATGATGTCAACACAGCAGTTGCCTTCGTCGTCACAGGTTGTTACATCACAGCTGCATTCCTTACAACACGTTTCCTTTCTTGCACTTATATTTCCTGTTGCATCATTAGTATCACCATCGGTTGTTTGTGCAGACGAAATGTTTGCCTGTAGTATACATTCCAACCAAAGCAGATAAAACAAAACGCAGTGTTTATTCCAAATTTGATACATTATGGACAACGCAATATTAGCGTATTAGCGATCTACACTGACTATAAGCTGAGACGAAGCCGTTTATAAAGCTGCTGCACTTATTTTCCAATATCGGACACACAGAACGAGCGACAATCATGGTCTGTCGGTGGTTCCTTTCGTAAATATCAAATAAACGTTCAGCATGTGTTATCCATAACTATCATAACAACCAATAGCGTTTCCACGTAAACCCACTTTCAATACAATATCTAATTGTTAAAACATAGTGGGCCCGTCTCATAAACAATTCTTAAGTTTTTCGTAAGAATTCTGCGATGTTTA
>VMBQ01000061.1:107535-469984 GCA_007657795.1 Dreissena rostriformis | reverse complement strand
TAATTGTTAATTCCTAAAGAAAATAAAATTGAGATGAGCATAGGAGACGTCCCCTTTTTTTCAGTGTAACTTATTCGCCAAAGATATGTCTTAAAGCGAAAACGAAAATAAAGACATAGTAGGCGAATATACTTAATATAAGTCACAAATTTTGCCTTCCACGGAAGACTGCTATACAGTGTTAAGATTCACTAACATAGATTCGATTGACATGTCAACATCATATTTGTCAAAAACCTGGCTCAGAGCGTTCAACACAAGTTCAGGATGCTAACAGCAGCTTTGCACAATGTAAAATCCACAAAATATGAGTCAACAGTTTCAGATATCATTTTCAGCATCAACGCAACTTTTTCCGTTATTTCGATGCATTCAATTAGAATAGTCCATACATGTTTTCGCTTATCCTCTAGCAAGTGACAATAACACATCTTATGAACTACGAGATTAACGGTTTTCAAGCAACAGTGTCTGCATTCTCGTAGAAACTGTCTAGACACAAACATACCTATGCTATTCAATATTGTTTTACACACGGTAAGTATTTTTGGATTGTCCTTGCTACTCTCCATAAAGAGGAGTAATTATTGGAGTCTATTACATGCGCAGTTACTCATTGATCGGTGCCTTTGATGCGACTCTGTATTTCGTTCTTTATGTTCATTTCGACTTTTCGCTCAACTATTGAACTTGATAATTATGAAACACCATTAAGATATCGTTTCAAATATCTCACGTAAATATTTTATTCGCGTAAAACATATTAAAACACGCATTCATTAGTCCGAAAGTGGTTACCCATCTTCATGTGCAAAATGTTCCCGTTTGTATGAAATACATGTTTCAGTTTAAAACTTTGTGTGAACATGTTTTGCTTGTAAGTAAAACGAACACAAGTAACACATATGGTTTAAAAGCACTACATAAGTTTGAAATTCCCGGATTACAAAGTCTTAAAAAAGTATAATATGATTGTGTTTGCATAAGTCAGTAAATATTGTTTTCAAGGACCCCGTTGGAACTAAGTTCGCCAAGGCTGTCCTAGATTACTCATATCCACTATAACATTAGAATTGTCGTTCGTCTCGTAATAGTTTTGCAAGTTCAAATGAGTCAACTACTTGTATAACATGGAAAATGCACTTCGAGCAGGAAATCATTTGGGTTAAACGTATAGTGTTTTGTTGAAATACAGGATATGGACAGTGAAAGATAACAGCACATGTTGAATTTTACCGAAACAAAAAAAATACATCCGCTTTGTAAATGAACAAATTGAAACAGTCCGGCAAATAATTTGAGAACATCACACTCGAAGGTATGTGCGGTTAAGCAAGATGGAAATATTTAGAACCACCGTGTTATTTTGCTCTCTGACAATATGGAATATATATAAAACAGGTATTTGATTTTTTAGGTACAAAACTACACAAACTAATAAACTTATAGTTAATGTCTTTCAACTGAAATGCTACTCATTTGTAAACTATACAAATAAGAAACATCAAACACCTTTAGTACGATCATACGCAAATCAACTTGTTAGCTTATTTTTTTACACATAAACTCCTGTTCAGTTGTTATTAAAATTTTGACACTTTTACTATTTTATGTCTTTCAAAGAACGTTCTTAATCGTGAACAATTTTATAAGTATGACAGCAGAGAACAAAACACACAACTTGTTGTCCCTTTAACGTAAGATGGTGTGCTCTTTACGTGGAGACCTCACACTAACCATAAATGTGTGACCCTTACGTTTTGAATGCGAATACTCATCAATATTGAGAATTACTTATAATGCATTATGTTATCGATTGGCTAATAGTGTAGCGATTTATTTCGTAAAGCAAATAAGAAAACATACATAAATCGGAAGTTTGACCCGTACTATGTACACGTAGAGAAATATGATATGTGTTCGTCCCCGTCTTTTGCACATTTTGCGCATCTCATTTAAATTTAAATGATTCGTCCCACACATCTTTGAGTGCGACATAAATCGCTTCTAAACAAATTTGAAGGTCTGGCAGCTTAACATTTTTTTTTAATTCGTTATACTTTATTGCAATACTTTCAACACTCTGGCCCACATATTGCTAAGCACAGTTCACCCTCACAATACCATAACAACATTTACTCGAGCACAGTTTAAAGAGGATGGTATAGCGGTACCATTTATACTTTCAGAGCCCATCTCAGAGCTAACAATTTTCCCGAAGGATGACCCGGCATTGTTAATTGAACACGAATTTTCGTAGTTCACATTTTCCAATGACTTTGGTGTAGCTTCCCCATTCATTCACTGGTATAAGGATAACGGTACACAAGATACAACAGATGACATTAACGTCACCACTTCATCTTCAGTCGAAACATGTCAGCACATTACCGTGAGTACTTTGACAATAACACCATCGTTGTCGGACAAGAACATGCGATTATACTGTACATGGAACAACGGCGAACGAACTGTTACATCACAAAATTCAATTTCGTATTTAACGGCTGTGAAAGCAGACTATTTTATGTGCTGTCAGTAACTTTACGAGCGACGTTGGGAAACACAAATTTAATGTTAAGACACACAATCTACATTTTCTGCATTGTGTACGTCATAAGATGTAATCATGCGCGTCTTTTGAAAACATGTGATGTGCATGTATGTTATGTTGCTGTGACAATTTGAAATAAAACAGTTGTTGTGGAGAATATTTCGATGTTTTATGGTAAAGAGATATACAATAAATGGAGTACTACAAGACTGCGATGTTCCGATGTATTGAATTATAATGATTTATTGTTTAAAATCGAATACACGATGACAAATAAACTCGCGCGAGGAAAACCACAGCCATTTTATGTTATTTGTGTATATATTGGTGAGACCCGAAAGTCTGCGATGTGGCATATGATTTTTTTTTTTATATTCAACCATCGAAATGACGCTAAAACCACATTTTAAGAGGTTTAAGACGTGCCACCCACCCCCAAAATACAATGCAATGACAGTTGGAATGGTTGTACTTTATTTTAGATCATTTTTATGTCCATTATGTTGAATTATTTTCTGGTATTGTATTCACAACCGATCACTTGCATTTCATAAAATAACACAAATGGTGATATAATTTGACCTTGCTTGTATTTTCTAAAATATGGTTTTATATGTGAAAAGTCAATCCAACAGTGTATGATTCATCGAGTGATCCAGTTGTACAATTAAATTATGGCTATGCTATATTTTTCAATGAATGATTGTAGTTTTAATAACGCAACACATGTTCTTTCAGCCAAACGAAAACTTGCAATTTCTTATTAAAAAATCCAGACATACAAGCATATAGATACTGGAAAAAAATCGTAAACAAATAGTACTTAGCTAAAATCGAATCTATAGTTAATGAATTTACTATCGATATATCCACTCTGGATCAGCAGACGATTTATTTCATAAATCAATCTCTGGTATAACAGTCGCCGTTTTAAATGAACTACTTCCAATTTGGGAAACAACAACAACAATTGGCAAATGCCGAAGAAAATGTTAAAATTATTAAGAAGCTCGAAAATTACAGTGGAATACGATGTTAATTGCGCAAAGTAGAGAACTTTACTTATATGTGGTACAGTTCGACAGTGGAATGGTGTCATTTTCAACATTGTTCGAAGTCATTGAACTGGAAGTGGAATTGTTACGAATAAAAGATCAGAGCATTCAAGAAGAACAAAGTGGAAATGGAAATATCTAATCATGCATCATCATGCTGAATTATCATCAGCATCATTTCTGTGGAACACTGCTCTACTAGTGTTTCATAGTTACGGTGCTATTGACCTAGTTTACTTGCGGTTGAATAGCCACCAAGATTGGATTTGGAATAGTACAGGTAGTCAGGTAAAATAAATAATTTTGCAGACTGTTTATTTTAGTGACATGTTATTATTAAATATCACAATTTGTTTTTAATTTAAACCAATTTATTTAAGATATAATACACCGAAAGTCTGAGGCATATTGAGATGCTCAAGTCTACTTCCTATGTAGAACCAATATACTAGGTGTCTTCAGAGATCTTAAGAACTCTCTTCAGTGCCAGTGGGCATCAAACTGGGACGTTCTGGCCGACACCATGTCAAATATGCCAGCTCAGTCTTTTTTATAATTTATGTTTTACACTTAGTGTCTTATTTACTTCAAGAACATGTGAAACTAATTACTTTTTGGCTACTGCCCTCTTCTCAAAACTTGATGTATCTTCATGTGCATCCAACTTACTCAATAAATGTCATGTTATTTCAGTAACTATGTTGCATTCAAACCTTTCAGGACAAAACAGTATTGAAAACAAAATTAAAATTGCATTCAGATTGTTTTTGTTAATTATAGGCATTTCACTAAATCATTATACAAATTATGGGTCACATGATCTATGAGAAATTCCAAAACCTCACCATATCATCTCAGAATCATCAATGATTCAATCAAGTCACATATTTATGTGATTTTTACTGCCATTTTTTCTAGAACATTTTTTTTTTACATTTTATACTGATCCTGTTATAATGTTGTATCTGAATTCATAAAACAATCAAATAACACTTTGGAACAGAGATGAATATTTACATAAATTGAATAATGCTGGTGGTGACTGTATCGAAGTAAGATTTGCCGAACAGTAAATCAGTTCGGGAATTAAATTAAATAAGAGTAAAAATTAGGATTACAGTTAGAGTTAATTGGCAATGCTGCCTTCGGCAATATACATTATGGAAATAATTACCGCCAAGACATTTTTGTATTGACCAGAAGAAGGATAGCAAGGTGGAATTAAAAAGCAGCATGGTGCATCAACCTGCTTATTTTGGTCTTGATCTTTCAATTGAATTGTACCAGTAAATTTCAAACCACAAAACACATGATTCATACAAATAATAACGTGTAATAAAAAAAGCATATGCTCACAAATTATATTTCATACTGTTGGTGCTAATGTCATTTAAGTGTCACAGTTCAAAAGAAATCGCATTTAAATGGTCATTATTTATTTAAAAAGGTAATCACCAGGTAATGTTCTGTATAACTATAACTTAAGAACTTTATTTTACAACCTGATATATTTGTATATATTAAAGTGCACTTCTCAAAAAAGTGTATTTAATGCAAATTAAATGTAGCGTATTGTCATTGTTTTTTGTGTGTTTTCATGCTTATTTAATTCACTTGTAAATGAATACAAAAACCACTTAACAGAAAAAGTGCTTTTTTCTGAATTTTCCGAGCATTAATACTCTTAAGTGTGTTAAAAGTGTATTTCTCTTTTTGAATAAATACACTTGACCAGAAAATAAGTATGTTAAATTGCATTTTAAGTGTGTTTTTATGAAAATTTTCAAATTCATTACGGGTAATACACTTTTTGTAAAATAAATGCAGAAAAGGTACAGAAAAATACACATGTGCATTAAATAAAGTATTGCAGGCATATCAATGTCTACTGGTATTTATGAGCATTACACCTACTATGGTTAACGCGTGATATAAATAATGCATTTTGTAATGGTATTACTTAAAAATATAGCTACCTAGCTGTACAGTTCCATATAATTTTAAATTAACCACACTATGTGAAGTTGTTATAATACATCAACCTGGGAATAACCGTTTCCACACTGTACACTAGTTATATGCTGTTTATCTATTGTTTTTATTAATTTAGACAAATTATAATTAAAAAAGACATAACAGTACAATTTTATTTTTACACAAAAATGAATGTTTGTTTAATTGGATTTTTTAAATTCTCAATACATGAAACCATGTCCATGTGTTGATGAACACAGTTCATAAATTCAGTCAGAATTCAAAAACATGGCACCACTTTTTATGAAAAAGTCTTGGAAAGTGCTTTTTGTACTAAAAGTATAGACAAAGAGTTACACAAATACTTTCACAACATAAAATGTACAGTTTTTTGTTTAAGAAAAATATCAAAATGATGTCCATTTCAAGTTTGGTGTCTTAATTCGAATTCACATAATACATAGTTTATCATTATTGGTATAGTTCGAGGACAGAATATTACTTTTAGTCCCTACATACAGTTATGAAATAATTTCACAGTTCATATTTTTTACTGATCATTTATTTATATCTATATAAACATTTATCAGTATAACCTTGATGCATCTTCAATATAAATATAAACATGTAAGAACACTACTTTACACCAATAACATTTGAATTTAGGCTTGATTTCTAAATTTCTTGCACAAAAGTATGGAAAACTACGGTGATATTGTTTTAGCTAACGTGATAGTACTATTTGGCTCCAATAGTGGCAACTCAAATCAAAGCATAGCTCTTTAAGTTTGACTAACATTGATTGATCATTGATCAAAACGTATTATTAGATGTATACAATATACTTGTAAAACAAATAATGAAATTATCAAGACAGAAAAAAAAACGAGAAGCTTAAAACAGTATCAAATGATCACAGTAAATATTGGGAATATCAGCCTTTGAACTAAAACTATAGACAGAATGTTAAAAAAAACAATCCGGACATAAAATGAACAGTTTTGTTTTAGAAAATGACACAAAATGATGTCCATTCAAGTTTGATGTCTAAATTCAAATTCACATAATACAATTTGTATCATTATTGGCATAGTTCAAGTACACAATATGACTTCTGCTCAAATCCCTTCATACAGTAATGACATATTTACAAAGTTAATCATTGTTATTGATCCTGTATTTATATATACATTTATAATTATAACCTTGATGCATCTTCACTATAATTATAACATGTAACATCACTTTTTTACACCAATAACATAATAATTTAGACTGACTCAGAAAACAAATAAATCCCTGATCTCTAAAAAACTTGCACAAAAGTATGGAATACTACCGTGATAGTGATTTTAGCTTAAGTGATTTTTGGCTCCAAAAGTTGCAACTAACGGTAATATCAAAGCATATATCTATTAGTTTAACTAACACCGATTGATCATAGGTCTAAACATATTATTAGATATGTATGTGTGAAACAAATAATGTGCATTTTTTTATTACATCATCATAGGATTTTTTATTTTAAGACAGAGAAGAATGACAAGCTTGAAACAGTATCAAATGGGCACAGTTAATATTGGGGAGTATCAACTTTTGTATAATTTTTTTTCATCAATATCATAATTTATGTAACATGTATATCAAAATTGAAGTATTTTTATATTTAATGATAACATTTGTTTGGTCATCCAGAATTGTCTAAATGCGGGGGTGTTTATACACTGCAGTTTTCTCACTGATTGTGGTCTTGCTTGATTATGAGCCCCACAAGGTATTACCAGGTATGTATAATATACACACCTGGTATTACAGAGGAGATGAATTGATGCTTATCAGTCGTTTAAAATCCAGTACACCTGTAAAAAGCCATCTTGCAAGTAATAATCAATGACAATCAAATGTAGTTATCACTCATGCATATGTAGAAGAAAGTACAATTAAACATGTAAGCAGTAAGACTTATTTAGTAGTGCACAATGTGCACTACTTAATAAGTATAAATGCTTACATGTTCAATTGTGCTTTTCTAGATGATGAATCATTTCCTAAATCTTCATTTTTGAAGCAACATTATATTACATAATGCTGAAATACGAACAGCCTGATTAATACATTTTATTTTTATTTCAAGAAAATGTGGACAATAATAAAAATTAATGAACACACTTAACAAATTATAGTATATCTAAATAAAGAATAATGATAATTTAATAATATTTAATACGGATAATTATGAATTCCAGTCATAAAAAAAAATAATATACAAAATGATGATTTACTTAAAAAATAATTTAAATATGGCATTTACAAATAAAGACACCGAATTATAACAAATTCATGCATTAATAATATGTTTACGATTCAATTATCAACCCAGTCATTAATTTGATAAAAAACAATATGTAAACAATATGTATACATGCCCTGACATTCATAGGTCTTTTTGGCCAGTACTACAATCGGCAATGATAGTCAGTATTGCATTAATACGCCATTGTGTTTTTCGATTCTCTTCCTCAAACTCAACAAATATAAGTGTTTACATCGCAAAATGTAATATGAATCTATTTCTCACTTTCGGTATGGATAGTTTGGTTAACATCGTAAATTATTTTTCAATATTGGACAATAACAGAGGAGGTTATCACGTGATGATCTAAGGGAAATCAAGATGTCGACGTCAATGCCGAAACAGGTATTTTTCGCCTTTTTATACCCTTTATGACTTTTATTTAATTATTTAATGCCGCTCAGTTTCCAGCCATATCAGCAAGAAAGTGATTAGCGTTTATTTCGTAGAAATATTTGCTCTATATCTCGACTTAACCCGGTTATAAATTTCTTAGCGGGAGCTGTTCGCCATGTAATTTGTGATCGTTGTTGGGTTTCACTTGTAAAATATCTCTTCTGCATACAAACAGAGAAGCCTTTGTATTTAAAATCCATAAACGACTATTCTGTGAATGTTTCTTACTGTGTTTGTTAAAGTTCAGACGTGTACGAATCGTTTTTCAAGTAGTACGAACTAAAAAGGTTGTACGATCTGAATGGGTCCCGCTTTTGAGATGATCACAAAGGGTTCCCGATTTCGGCTGAAAAACTTAATGCCTTTGAATGCTTTTCTGGTGTAAAATTAAACATGATAGAAGAATGCGGACACGATACATATTAGCTAGGACAAACAAAGCATCTCTAATCAATCAATTACGAATGACTTTCAGTTTTTTTTAAATACTTTTTACAGGAAAACGTGTGACCGATCAAAGGGCATCCACAAGAATCATACTTGCAAAGGATGTAAATATGAATACGTTGCATATTATTCTTGTCGGCATTTTATTAAGCTCCATTAAAATGCACGTTTTATTTTAAACAAACATAATTTAGACTATACATGCAGTATATTTTCAAATAATTCTCATTTTTCGATGCAAAGACGTTACCTTATAAACATTTTACTAAATTAATCATCAGAAGCCGACACAAAGTTCCATTTTTTGATGCCTAAATTACTGATACTATAAATTGAGTTCTTCAGAATGGCATTCAAGGACTTAACATAAAAAATGTAATACTTATCCGACATGAGATACAGGCTCAGTATATATATATATTTACGAAAAATGACCCTTTTCCCCGAAATATTTTTAATTATTATCTTACCGACCAAAATGCCGTTTATTCGACTGAAAACTATTACTGGTATACGATAAATATGATCGAAAGCTCTCTTCAGCCAAACAATACCGGTGCAATACAATTGTTTATCTAAGCTTTCTAAAATGTTCTTTCATGAGTAAACAATGATGTAAATGTTGCATAATTATGTCATTCATTTTATTTACCTCATCATTAATCCCTTTTTAAACTTACAATGAATTAATCCCTTATTTTAACTTATAATGACAGTGACAACGCGTTCGATTTTCCTGTAAGGAAGCGATTGTCCGGGCTTAAAAGAATTGACCATGGCGTCACGGAAAGAAATGCTGTTCAGAGAGGGGTGCTTGGAGTGCGTTGGGAGAAGGCCCGAACTAACTACAGCAAAATGCTGCCAACCAAAAGAATGGGCATAGAGTAAAAAATGGCTGTGACAGTATTTAAAGAATACTTAAGTGACTTGCCGGTGGAAAGCCTTAAACAAATATGCAATATTTTTGCACCGCCCTACATGTACACCGTTTCATTAAACTATTCCATGTTCAAGTGTCACTGCAGTTTTATGTACATTTTAGGTTTATAATATTAAAAAAAAAGTATTAGTCCCACATTGTAAAATGTGTATACCAACTTACATATCCATATCTTTAATTAAGACTTTGTGAATAACTAAAGTGTACCATTAACAGTAACTGACCATTGACATCTGGTGAAAAATAAAGGATCGTACATCTTAAAATTGCCGTTTATGTGTTTTGTTTTTATGAGAAACACTAGTTTATCATTTGGTGTTTACCATCTGTGTTAAATTTAGGTGGTCAATTTAAATGTCTCTGTATAAACTACGAACGATTATACTTTCTGATAATAACTGTAGTCTGTATGCGTAAAGTGTTTCATAATTATGAATTTGATAGGTTTGTTTAGAACTGTCAAACACATCTTCATTGTTGTTTTTCTATCCTCCAAAGAATGAAACGTCCATAATACCTTCTCCCTTTTGCTGAATGATGCCCTTATTTTAACTTTTAACTTCTTTGGTATTCTTCACCTGATATTGACACCACTTATTCATATGTGATATTTTTATTTTTATTTCAAGGATATTTCAACTCTATATTGGAGAGGAAAGGAATTACATCGAACCGTTTACTTCAAATTTGTTGCCCGTAAAGTGGTTAAGCAGTGTGAATTGACATTCATGTTATCTTTATTAATTGTATTAATTGTTACCTTTGCTAAATTATTTATATAAACAAGTATGTTCAATTATGCATCTTGCTATCAGCCTGTGTAAGTTATATATCAAGAAACAATCAGTATGTTTTATTATTTTAATTCGTTTCTTTAATCACATCATAATATCAAATATTTAAAATAACATGATATAACACGGGTAGTATTTCAGAAACATTTAACAGAATAAAATTCTCAACAACAAACTGACAAGAAGTTTTTAAAACATTCGACATATTATTTTTAGTGTTTTTGTAATACGACCCCAATCAATATTTTAGTATTATTGGTTGTCAATTGCACAATATAACAGTAAATCACAGTTTCAAATCACAAAAATTAATATATAAATGAGATTAACTTTAAATCACAGCTTAAAATCACATAAATCAATGTAAATGAGATCAATTATAAATCACAGTGTTCAATAACATTAAACAATGTATGTGATATCGATTAATTTAGAGGCAGTTTACATTAATTAACATAAAAGGCGGATACATAGTTTTAAATGTCTATACATATTATATGTTTAGTGTTTTTGTTGATTGTTTATGCCTGTAAAGGTTTGTGGCGTGTTTGTTTTCTTTAACGCAAGCAGGCATGCGCTGCATGACACTCGTGCTGACTAGCTTTGTGGTCCTGGAGGCCCTGCGTTGACGTGTACTTCGAACCACACGTGTCGCACGTAAAGTTTCCTGGATTCATGTTGTGCACAACAGTAATTCTGCAATTCGCCCCATAGGTAACATACGTATACCGAAGAATAAAGTCCGTTACTGCAATTAATCACTTTGCATCCAGATTCTGCATTCGCAAACAAAATAGCTCCGATTGCATGGTATAAGTATTAATGCGCACAAACATTATCACGTGACCAATTGAACAATACAAATGCTCATCAATAAATCCAGTTCAATCCAGTTTTGCCCGCCTTCACGGTGTTTAAACACTCGTTGTTTGACAAACACCCTTGGATTGTAACAGTTTGACATCATCAGCTTACAGCGCGCGTTCCATCCATGGCAACGTCTTTTCACTGTAGCATTAGCACCCGAGTTACATGCAGTCCTCATGGCAGCTGTATACAGCGACGAAATATCGGTTCAATACTATCTACACTTAAAGCCGGCCGAGTTGATTTTCTCACAACAATTTGGTTTTCTCAACTGACCAGAATTGATCAGTATTCGTCAGAAACATTCTAAAGCTTAACTCTTCCATACTGATTTTCGCAAAAATTGTTCCGAAAAATGCCAAAAGCATCACAAATACGAAACCTAATCATGTACATAACGGAATCCTCAAGACTATTATTAACCTGTGACGTATGCACGCTTTGGGTCACGTGAGCGCCAATTTCACGTGTTTTCCACTTCCGCGCTCTTCATAACAAAGAAAAGCTACTAAATAACACGGTTTCTCCATGGCAAATGGCGTTGTAAACAATGATGCAATGGTCACGTGGTTTAACATGTGACCCGCACGTGTTTATATTTAGATCATTTCTGTCTATGGACAGAAATTGAAAAGCCCTATCTTTGTACTGAATTTGGGCATTTCTTGACCGATTTTGACCATTGTTTTGCAAATCTGACATAAATACCATCACATTTTGACTCAGAATCACTTTTTTTGCGACACATAACAAAAATGGGAAAATATACCAACATCAACTCGGCTGCCTTTAACCGATACAACGCATTTATGTTCTTTCGTTTTAAGAAATCAACTGCGTTCGCGATATGGGCGGCACAATTGAATTACCACGCGCTACATTTTTTACTGTCAAAGTAAACATCGCAATGTTCTCTGCGCTACAAATGTTTTATATGACAATTCGCCCGTGCTTTTTAATGGCTGTGTTGAACTTTTTCCTTACACACGAAAAACATGTTGTGGTTGTCACTTTCACAGCAGCTAAACTACTCTTGTGTAATTCAGTCCTACATTTAATCAATCAGTGTTTTCATTTTGCTGAGAAACAAAATAGAATTATCATAAAACTATTAACTCGGTGTGCGTACTTTGTCCCCATGACACATGTTCATAGTGTTTTTACGACCACAAAATTTGAGCAAAATCGCCCCACCAGTACTTTCAGTACTTATATGTTACCTGTTGGCGGGTCGCAAATAGTTTCCCACACTGGAAACATGCCTCGCGGGCCGCCTCTCCGTGAATATGATTTCTGTAAAAACAATAATATAGAGTGTTAGATGTGACGTGTAAGATATTGTCCGATTTTCAACAACTCGCTTATTTAGCTTGTGCGCTAGCTATTTACATTTGTTACAACTGTATGCCTGGAATTCCTCTCACTGTACTCACATAATAATCGATTATAAAATATGAATGTTAAGCTCACAAGTTTATAGACATTTAACAACGAAATAAAATTCATCGATTATCATCATACACTCTATGCACAAGGGGTACAAGTAATACTATTTATAGAGTTGGTAGCAGTTTGTTTAATGTATAAAAACGCACCAACACATCGAGATCTACTTCACAAGATGGTTTTAAATACCTGTGCATTTTTAGTTTGTCCTTGTCAAAAATATCTTCCCGCAACACCGGTATGGGGCTTGTCCTTTGTGTTGTCTCACATGGCGGCTGTAGCCACTCCTGGACTGGAACTGTCGGCCACACTCAGTGCAAAGACGCGTCGCTTCCATATTCACCTAAAAATGTCGGCTTGATATTTGAAAACACATTTTGTTCATTATTCATTTAAGCGTTTACATCTAAATTTTACATGAAATATTTGTAGCAACACATAGCAAGATGAATCAACAACTATGGGTGACATTTCAATGTTGCAATACTATATGTGTTATATTATTGCCTAAATGCCCACAAATTTACACAAACACACACACACTCGCATATATAGCTGCAACCTGTGTGATTACCGTAACGTACATGAGCACATCAAAGATAAGTATCAAATGAGGATTTCTGTTTTCCTATTAACGGGATCCCTTTTTGATCATATTAAATGTGAGACCCATTCAGATCATACACAATTTTGGTTCATACAACTTTATAAGACAAGTTTTAGATGTCTACTCCAAACAAGACCGCTGTATAAACATCAAAATAATATTCGTATACGGATTTTAAATAAAAAATATGTCTCCTTTTACATGCAGGACGATAATTTAATAAGTGAAACCCAGCAACGATCACAAATAACATGGCGAACAGCTCCCGCTAAGAAATTTATAACCGGGTAAAGTCGAGATATTTAGCGAATATTACTACGAAATAAACGCTAATCATTATCTTGCTGATATGGCTGGAAACTGAGCGGCATTTAATAATTAAATAAAAGTAATAAAGGGTATAACACGGCGAAAAATATCTGTTTCGTCATTGACGTCACCATCTTGATTTCTTTTAGATCATCATGTGATTACCCCCTCTGAATAACGTGGCAAAATCATGTTGGAAAAGTTAATCTTTTGAATAACATGTCAAAATGCTAAACAACTGAACGTTTACAGTGATCTTTACATCAAAATCTCGGCAGAAATGTAAGCGCTAGTTTAACCGCGTCGTATACAGCCTCATTACAAAAGACGGATCACCATTTGGAAGGTAAATGAATACAAGATGGCGACTGATATGCTCGAGACCTATCTTGCGGAGCCATCCGGAGATAATCGATGTAACACGATTGTCGATATATCGATTTAAAAGACAAACGCGCCGAATACAAGCACATTTGTTTTGAATGATTCAACGACTGAAATTTAAGACATGCATTTATAGATCAATGCTAAAGATTGCGCCCTTGATTTTTCAATACGCTATAGAATTTAAACCATGCGAACAATAGTTAATTGTATTTCAAATATCGTTGACATGATAACCGATAATCATTATGTGTAACAGTGATACTGGAATAATAAATTGCCGTAACAAAAATATCTCAAGGTTTAACCATTACAAGTGGTTATATGAAGTGTAACGGTTCAATTGCATAAGCAATATCATACAAACTATATTCATTTACAAATGTGTATATATAACGTGTGGTTAAGCAGTTACTATTACTAAACAATAATCTGAAACGGAATACTGGAAAGAACATATTTTCATGCGATTAAGAATGGTAAAACTATAAACGGAATAGCATAGCAATAACAAAATGTCACTTTGAAATTTTAACCGCTTATAATTACAGATAAAGTCGAAGAAGAATTAAAATAAGTACATGTACTGCACTGCACGCTACTGTGAAAAAACATGGTTGAAGCAAACCAGATTATCGGTTTTGTAACCGTCGGATTAAGCTGTCTGAATGTCATCTTGGCAATACTGGTATTTGCTGTGGCAAACTGGGTCGTCGAATGCCGTTTCTGGGCTAGCGCGAGTCTTTGGCATGTGTGTATTTTTGGACAGTGTGTTCGTCTAAGCCCAGGTATAACATTACACGTTAACAGTTTTGTTTGTAAAAAATATCTTGCAAAATATGTGGCAGTCGTTCATTTATGTCTTTGTTATATTTTGTGTTGATTAAATGCCGTAAGGTTAAACAGGTGTCGTACTAATATTAAGAAAAAGGTGTGTTTTTAGTACTCCAGGACTAGTTAGTTGCTATCGTAAAATACTTTTAATGCATTTTCAAAACAAACTATGTCGTTAAAATTAATAATTTAATAATTTGCTTTATTGCATCATGACTGTTTAAGTGAATTGGACAACAGCCGTGAACGTATGTGAGAAATAAAACAACCATTTATAACCATACCATAAAACTAACATTAATACCAAAAAGTAGCAATTTAAAACGAGTTATGTCGAATATGTTAATTTGGAATTGATAAAAACAGATTTTATAAGAGTCTTTAAATAGTGACTACCCCGTACGCTTTTGTATTATCAATCCTTAAGTTTCGCTTCTTTATATTAAAGTTCGATTCATAGTGTAGTGTATTTTAACGATAGTATAGAACTAGAAACTGAGTTGTATATAATGTGAGATTCGGCTCATTCGGATCCGATACTATATGCAAATCTCGATTATTTTCTTCAGTTCAACAATTATGCCTAGCCTGAAAAAACATTTGCTTATATACAGTACCATCGTGAAATGTACAGTACATTAACCAACAACGAATGTAATAAAGTATAAGGAAGAATATAACTTTGTGAAATTGGACAGTCCTTGTATACAATAGGTATTCATGAAATTGTATCATAGCAATTATAAGAATTATGTGAATGTACTTGTAATTACTACAAAGAATTGTTAGAACATAGCTGTCTGAATGCGGACATACATAATGCACAATACGCATGCATACCACAGAAGATAATAATAACATTATGGGAGTTCACTTGTAATTACAACAACTTGGTATGTCGTTTTCAGTTTCTTAGAAAAAATATATTTACTTTGTTTGCATTTCTCAGCAAATTGGAACTGATTTGGTTCATGATTGTTATTTAGCTCCAGGAAATTTGAATGAAGTGCGCGCATTGGTTTTCCTCGGGATGTTCGCCATGCTAGGCGCCACTGCGATGACTGGAGTTCATGTATTCTTAGTGAAGGACAACCGCCGGGTCATGTACGCCAGCATTTGTCTGGCAGCTGTAGCTGGTAAGCGATTTTTTACAGTTGATAGGTTCTCCTCGCAATTTNCGCACAATTATAAACATTAATCAAACGACCGTTGTATTCAATATTTTAAGCAAACAACACAATTTACAATAACACTATTCTATTGATCGACACAAAGTTTTACAATTAACCAGTTTGGTAGTTCCTTTTCTTGATATTTGGTATTATATTGAATTTCATATGATACGCAAAAATAATTATTTATACCCCTTATTGAAGGTAATTGACCCTTTCTCTGGCAAATAAATATATTCTTTTTAATTTCAAGAATAAGAATATTGATATCATTCATGTTAGTACTTGTACACCCAAATAACATTGTTTGACATGAAATCTCAGTACATTTTTGCACATTATCAGGATTTTGCAAAATTATCTAATATAGTATTAAAAAGTAATATTCATATCTATTCATATCTTTTTTTTTTAAGTTTCGCTTTATTAACAAATCGAATGCATTGCATGTATGTTTTGTCTTGTTCAAGGGTTTTTCCTTATGTTCGGGGTTGCCCACTACGCTGACAATCCAAAAATGTACGAGGAGGAATGTTCCGTTGGACCTGGTTTTATCTTGTGCATCGTAGCAGGGATCTTTGCTTGGATCGCTGCTATCTTAAACGGCATACTGGTCAAATACTTAGACCTTATTTCACACCGACCAGAATGGATATCGCATCGACATAATTGAGTGAATTGAAAGGAGTGACAGCGCTATCTTGTAAAAATTAAATATCATTTAGCTTTGAAATTATTTGGGCTGGACAATCAATTGAAATTGGTAATCTTATGTAGGACTATAAAGTCGTGCACTTTGTATAGTGAAACGTTTTTGAGTATAACACTTTTAATAAGATAATTAACTTATATTAGATCGTTAATCCATTTGTTGAATATGATTAATACCGTTTAATTAAATGTGAGTATTCCAAGTGTACTTTAGGAAGTGAACATTAAACGTCGACCATCTAAAAGTTGACCTTGGTATCTAGAAGTTCTTAAAGAAAATCATTCAATAAGGCATGTACTTATCACCCTCGTGACAAGATTATCGTGTATAAATATTTTTACTAGTTTCAAATTTTACATTCCGTTTAAATGGGTATGTAGCTACTTTTGTTTCAACCATGTCTTCACGAAACGCAGATTAACCTAAAATGTGCATGGAAGTTGAGTTGGCATATTATTTTAATCGTATTTTGGGTTT
Source organism: Dreissena rostriformis (assembly GCA_007657795.1). Lineage (NCBI taxonomy): Eukaryota > Metazoa > Mollusca > Bivalvia > Myida > Dreissenidae > Dreissena > Dreissena rostriformis. The sequence goes on along the minus strand of VMBQ01000061.1, from coordinate 452,663 downwards.
GTCCAATGGTACACGTCCAGGTTGATACTTCGCATCAATAGTTGACATTAAATATCGAGCGAAAAATAAAATGTACAACATGTACAATAAGATGAAGCAAATGAGCTCATGGGATATAAATTGATATCGTCGAACAATTCTTTGGAAGGATATCTAATTTGTAACTATTTTTTGTCAATAAAAGTCAATGTTTTATTTTTATGAAATTTAACTTCTTCTATATGGTATACAATCGAAAATGTAAATCTAAATAATAAAAACAACAACAAAGACATCATATAAATACAAATGCTATTTAAATCGAACATCACCAAGTATGAAGGGATATGATAAAGATATATTCGGAATCAGTCATATCTCTTCGCGGAAGTTGTGTTGTTTAGTATATTATGTATATTATGTACAGAGATAGAGTAAATCGATTGGATAATGAAGAAACGTGTTATTGCTTATTACTATTATATCGATGTATAACATGCTCATGATTTCGTTTGACACATATCTATTGGCCATGTATAATTCCACATTTTTTGTTACATGAAAATCGTCATCAAGCATTGTACTGATTCAGCACGACATTGTTTATATATCCTTAAAATAAACTTTGAACCTTATTTAATTTAAGACGGTCAAAACGTTCTCGAGTTCGTGTCATTATTTATTGTTTTTTGTTTCATTTAATTTTGCTTTAATTTATTTTATTTAAAATAAAGACATATGCAAATCGGTCCACATATTTGCGATAATAAACAAAAACATTACACATTTTCGTGCGGAATATATAACAAGTACAATGTATTTAGGGCTTTTACCGTGTACTTTTGTCATTACATCCATGCATGCATGTACATTTATTGGAAATATTCGTATTTAAGTTCGAGAGATCCAATCATGTTCCATTGGAATCTGTATTGTGCTTTGCTTATTCGTCTACGAGCGTACTGGACACAAATTTCATCACATACAATAAAAAAATGCAAGTAATTACGTGTTTACTGTTTTCTGAATTCACATCAACCCCAATGTTCCAGCAAAAATTCATCAATATTTATTTCTCAATATCACATACGTACACATGTATAGACAGCTTAATAAACCTAGCAGAAGAATAACTATTTACTTATTTATGTCACTGTATATGTTATACGAAATTAAAATAACCATTAAATAAATGAAGGTTGTTTTCCTATTCTTTAATCAACTACAGTTTCTTACTATTAGTCAGTCTATTCATTTTAATAACAGCGTCTAGTAAAGATTGAAAATAGTGTGAAGTATGTTGCATTTTAATTAGGTAACATTTGAGGTGAAATCCATATGGAGGAAGTTGTTTGTTTTAGAAGATCTTTATTGCCTTGGTTCAAATAGGATTTTAATTATCTTCTTAAATAGGCTAATAAACTACTAAAAAAAAGAAGATATTTATGGATGATTTTTCCCATGAAAGAAGTATGCTTCCAAATGTACGTCGAAAGTATAAGCGATACAAAAGTTGAATCGACTATTTGATTCCACAAAACTAGTTTAAACAAACAAAGTATTTTAAAAGAAAATTGGCGTTAACATCATTATTGGAAATGCTTATTGAACAAAACAAGTTTTCAACAAAAAAAAGAAAAACAGGAGAAACTCGTTTGATATATAAATGTTTAATGTATATTTTATTCCTGTCAAACATCTTTAGAGTCAATGTGTGCTGTCATGCTGATCGTGTGGTATCTCTATTTCTTTATTGTTTACGCCTTTTATGTTTTAAAATAGACAGTAACTTAGTAATGTTTTGCAACATAGCGAGCAAACCATTTATACAGATATTCTTTTTTAAGTAACAGTCTGTTTTAATATGCGATTCAAGTTTTTAATTTATCGTTATCGATGCCCTGACAATTAATGTTGACGTTGTTTTCAAATGTACCTATTTTAATACATAGATATAAGGTTAATTAAGTGATGCGTGTCGCTCTTTATTTCGTGTGAAGTATTTGTATACAATTTAAATTCAGTATAAATCAACACACATTCATTTATATAATAATCAGACTTAAGAAAATAAAACAATAATAATATAGTTCATGTACGGCTAACCCGTAATTACTTACTCGTCAACAGAAAACAAACTATGACTAAATGACCCACTATCTCGTGCATGTGTTAAATGCTATAAGTCAGCGGTAAAATGATACACCCACTTAAATAATGACTATTCACTATTGCGTGCTATATATTAAAACAAACGCTTAAGCTGTGTACATACAATCTGAGGCGGATATTAAGTGTTTAAACAATTTGCCTGATTTATAAGAGTCGATAAGTATTAACATGGACGTTTGGATTGTATTTCTGTGCTGGATAAATGTTGCATTACAAGGTATTATTTATTTGTTAAGTAGCAAAACAGGTAGGCATAAATACAGGTTTTAATACGCATGTTCAATTGAAGAGCTTATGTGCAGCATTATTTAACGATGCAAACGTATCTTGTTCCGTGTGTTCTTGTCTGTACGTTTCGTCGTATTTAACAGTAGTTCAGTCATAAACAGGTTGCCAGTAAAAGCAATTTGCATGGGAAAGCTTATTCGATCTTAATGGTTCAGCAGTTCTTAGAGCACAATGTTATTTTAATTATAGCTGTCAGACCTGAATCAGATGAAGTTATGTTCAGAATTATCAACAAAGGGAAGTAAATTCAAGTATCCAGGACATTTAATGTTCAGCACCATAACAGTCATTCCGTTAAAAACTTAATTTGTATAGCTCATATTGTATCATATTTATGACCCGCATTCTGTTATTTATTTATTTCCATTTATACTAAGTGATTGTACATTGAAACTTATTGGATAAATAATTCCCGATAGTTTTCGTACTTAGGGACTACTATGTTGACAATTTCAATTTGGTTTAAATTGAATGTGTATTAAGCATTGTGGTAAATCGTTACAAAGAAGTGAATATCCTTCGAAGTTAATGTAAATAGTGCCATAAATGCTCACAAATGTTGATTATATATACGAATAAATTGGAAAAAAATAAAAGATAATTATTTTAAATATACCTTTCTTTTTAAATCCATACGGCTCTTGACTCCTTAGTCGTATTGAGCAAAGGAAATACGACAAAGGAGTCGAGGGCAATCAGACAATGGTTCGAAGGTTCTTATTAAAGGCATTGGAGCTGGTCATCTATGTGCACACTTTATTTTAAAACCCAGTGTATTTGCAATTCAAATGTGTGCTTATCCGAGTCAAACGTCTTGTTTTCAAGGCCAACTACGCAATTCAATTTCGTTGATATTTCGAAATAAAGATAGAATAAAACAATTAATACACATTAATAATCCTGTTCAGAACACTTTTCCTGTATACATCTAGGACAGTTATACAATAAAAAGAGCATACTTTTTAAAATCAAACATGGCGTGAAGTATTGACTTTTTAACCTAATTACTACACATCAATAAGAAAATAGTACGGGTATAAAACGTTTTAAAAATTATAATATGAAAAGAATAATTAAGAATAATTAAGAGTATTTAATAAAAAGAAAAAACTAATTTGTTTCGGGGTAATACCGTGAAATTTTCTCAGTAAAGTGGACAATAATTCACATATGTATTTTCACAATTTCCTAAGAAAATAAATCACGATATTATCTCCGAAAATTAATAATCTTCATTTTCTAATACTATTAATGTTAGCTCTATCGTAGCGACATCTATGTTCTCAATCAGACAACATTGCGTCGGTTTCTTGGACAAACAGTCCCTATGTTAACATTCTGAGAACGTATGCAGACAGAGAATCTAACCTGTGATAGAATGGAGGACACCAAATTCGGTACACCACTTCGACTTTGTTTTATTTCATTTGTATCATGTGTTTACAATTATATCCTCAGACATCGACTGCAAAGTTGTCCTAACGGTCAATGCAACATTGCAAACGGAACACTCTTCCCTCCAGCTTACCTGTACATTACCAGCCAACGTGTCCGATTTTGTCCACTGGAGAAGAAGAAATGCTGGTGCCGTGTCGGAGTATATGCCGTTGGTAGCAGCCGTGAAAAACAACACGCAATGCACCACAGAACCGGCTACCCCACCCAGTTATATGGAGTGCAGTTGTAGGTCCAGGGAATATACGTGCGTAATAAAGAACCTGACACGTGACCAGGACGGAGATCAGTGGCGGTGTATAAGTGCTTATGGAGATGGACTCGAGGTGCCAAGCAACACAATTATCATCACAATTTTAAGTAAGTAGCTATGTGTATATCCGCATTTATTATGAGTCATTATGATCTCTACATAATCCATGTTGTCCGCCATTTTCATCAACTGTTAATATTTGACTTAATTTACCTCGTTTTGATATATAACTTACATCCTCGCTGAGCTTTTGTATGTTTCAACAAACGTGCTATCGGCTTAAATATATCATAGCAGTTCTGCTTACGACATTTTATCTACGTCACCTTAACCTAGCTTTGACACATTTGAAAACCGTCTTTTGAAAATTACATTGTTAATATCTATGTTAATATAGTTTGTCAAATAAATTATCAGAATCTAAAAAAGAATTACATCTTGTTAAAATTACATATTTATTTGATTTTGATTACTTATAAGTGTACATTTTAAAATTGTGCTATCAAAGTGTAACGCACTATTTTAATAAGTAATTGCAATGGTTGCGGCAATTTGCTTTGAGACGTCCTTTTGTAAAGTGCGTTGATTTGAAAGAACCATTTATGAAAACGTTAACCGTACATTTGTTATTTGCAATTAATTATTATATCTACAGTGTAAGTTAAGGAAACAGATATACACCGAGTGGTATATATATTTGGGTCGTCAAAGTTGCAAAAAGCAGATAAACGCGATTTTAAAACTTAACTTAATGTACATAAGTGACCTTTTGCACATAAAGGCTTGTGTATTATCTTCTGTGTCGGTTATAATACTCTAAACAATATTTTTAAAACAAATATTTTGACTTAAGTGCGTTTTAGCAGAAAGTTTCTAATGTCATTGCAATGGAATTATATATTTTATATAGATATACGTAGCATTCGTTCTTTTGGACATCGCAAAAGAAACAGGTCAGTAGAGTGTTATTTAATACATAAAATTATATATAAGCGTTTTCTTAGTTATCCTGTGGTATGCAAGTATGTTCAACTGAGAAAGAGCAGTCATTTGCATTAAGCTATTAAATGGATTGTTTTTATTGTTAAGAAAATAACTGTAAGTATTGGTAGTTGTAGCAGTAGTAGTTGTAGTAGTAGAAGTTGTAGCATAAGTGATAGTAGTACAATTAGTAGTATTAGTAGTAGTAGTAGTAGTAGTACTACTAGTAGTAGTAGTAGTAGTAGTAGTAGTAGTAGTAGTNTAATTTACTCAGTACTCAAGAAACTATTATTCCCTTTACAAAAATCACAGTATTCAATTATTTGCCCAAATGTATAACTCCCCAAATAAAAAGTGTTTTATAGAACTGAATTGCACTATCCACACAAATCTATCGTTCGCAATCACTCCCTCCCTTCTCAATTCGCCCCGAACAAAGGTGGACCGTCGTTCACTTAAATCACTCGAGTCGAGGCTTTATACGTACCTTTCATCCCCCGCGATATCTCGCGAAAGTCGCAAGCCAGTATACATAAAGGATAGGTATTACAACGCCATGGTAGTGATTGAGAAATCGAATTGTTGAGGTGATGGTTTAAATCAGGATAAAGAATGTTTAAAAGTCTGCGTTATTGATTTCGGGCAAATATAAAATCCGCTATATCTAATATAGGATTATTTTAACAGATAGTTTAGGACTTTTTTATATTTTCTTATTTTTGATAAAATAAAATGTTTAACATGAATTAGGTATTACATCAGTATCTGTTCGTATTTTATTTCAGAATGTCGTCAAAAATTAATTGTTTTACTTTGTTATCCTCATTGTCGGAATAAAAGTGTCAGTATACAGTGTTTTTATTAAACATACATATCTTTTAGTTAAGGTATTTATTTACTATAGATGTCGCTAATATAATTGTATCGTCGTCATTGTCTGGAAACATCATGCATGAACGTTTATAACTGCCTTTATTAAAAATAAACATGCAGCAGAAGAAACTTTCTCAACAGCCAATTTACTTGCTCACACAGACTTTACAGACGTTTGTAAATGTAAAGTTTGTGAAATCCAATGAGCCATTATAATATAGGAAGGTGTGTGTGATCTTATACTCTCTTATCAGAACCCACTGTTTTAATTAAAGGAACAAAATTACATCTAAATTCAAAGTGCAACTTTTGTACAGTCTGGATAGTGTGTCGTTTAATCATGTGTGTGTTCCTCTAAATCAGCTTTATAATTTAAACCAAACAAACAAACAATACAAATAATTAGCTTTATATCTACGTATATTGATATTTTTTTTAATGAATTTGTGTAATTTGTTGTTGTTGTTTTTTTTTTCAAGATAAAGTTTCATTTTGTTTTCCAGTTTATTCGTTTTCAAACACAATACGTTGAAATCCATCGTTTAAAAAACATTTGCTGTTCTGATCCTTTTACTATTCCTTTATTTTATAACAGTGTTTCAAAATCCTTTGTTTATGTAATCAGAATTATTATAATTTGCTAAAGACAAGGAAAGCTCTGTTTTAATTGGTAGGTCACTATGGAAGGTTGGAGGACAGAATCCATATATTTGATATGACCTAAGGGCTACATTTTGATAGATTCTTTCCTGTGCATGCTTTAAAATTCAATCTTAAATTAAAAAAAACAAACATGCATTGTTCTTACTTACATCATATACATTAAGATGGCATTATACATATTCATAGGTTTATTATATTGTAAATGATTAATGGAAACTGAGTATAGGTACAGCAGTGATGTACTACTGTGATTGAATGATTTGTTTGTAAATACGATAACGCCTAATATTGCTACTTGTGTCGGATAATTAATTGTTAAAAGGCGCCCCTTTGAAGCTTTTCATCAAAGGGTTTTATTGTTTAATCTAAATCTAAAACATACATTGCTTACGGGCGGATCTTTGCGACTATTGTACTGTTGTTGCAAGCTGGTGTTTTGAGTGTATTAATGAACTGTATACTGCAATTAGAAAACTGTGTTATGAAAATACACTTCACCTGAGTACATAATGGAAGCCATACTTAAACTAATCGTACTTATTATCTATAGTTATTTGCAATCTGACGTAAAAATCCCATTTGTTACACATCCAGAAATCATCAAAACACAATTCAGCGTGATCAGCAATTCTTACGCGCACGTCAACTTGAAGTCAGCTGAAGATAATAAAATCGTATTTCTTCCTTNACACACACACACAAGAACACACTCTAATAAAATGTCAAACCAAGGTAACAAATAACATGCAGTTCAAAATAGACAACAAAACAAATATTACAAAAATAAAACCAAGGTATTTCACTAAAAATATGAACAGCACTTTTCACCATCCCGTTGCTGATGAAAAGAGGCAACAACAAAACAAACCCAAATACGTGTAAATCATGTGCTTTAAACAACATTGGCCACCCCATCGGACAATAACCTGACGTTTAAGCAAAGAAACAAAAATAGAACATGCGGCGAGATCAACTGAATGATAAGTACATTGATCTTGTGGACAAGCAGCTCCTTTATTTCAAAACTGCTAAAGATTTCCAAGATGAATAGAATGTAATAGTCGACAAATGTATTGTCCTTAAGTTCTGTTTCTTTTTGACGGTCTTCATTTAACTGTTAAATAAGATAACAATGACAAGCACGATATGTAGGACAGACAGAAACAACAAAAAAATGCCCCGGTCTACCTTTTTCTTAAAATATCACTACATATAATCAAATGAGGTAACCTGGCAATGCGTATCGATTCTGTAAAGTCTACACAAATCTGCGCTGTACCCTAATTATTAATGTTTGTTCCAGCAGTATTAATTGTCGAGATTGATTCTTCTTTGACAGTATTATTTGCCTTTATTCAATTAAATGATCGTGGAATGAGAACACTACAAGGCATATACTCCATTATAGAGTGGCATAAAGCAGAGTTAAGCAACGAGATTTGAGAATACAATTGTCGAAATGTGTTAATGCTAGGTTTCCAGAGAATCCTCCAAGAGAGCGGATTATAAAAAAACCCGTTCAAGTCTTAAAATCTACGATAAATACAATCATACATACTAAACTAATGATTGTTCTTATTTATGAACATGAATTAATTTTGAAAGTCTTTGCGAGCATAATCATTTATTAGTCTCAGTTTGAAAGCTATTCGTTTCTAAACGAATGCTTTGTATTGGATGTTCCATGCTGTCGATCCGAGTTTGCACCCTTTTTACGGGTTGATATGTTGTATGAATTGTCCTGAAGTATAAAGGACATTGGCTACATATCTTAAACGATGGCGATGTATGTGGAGTTTCAATTTTCCTTAATCTGTATTATGTATGAAATATTAGCCGCGATCTGTTAAAAAGGGGTTTATGCATGTGCGCTAAGTGTCGTCCCAGATTAGCCTGTGCAGTCCCGCACAGGCTAATCAGGGACGACACTTTCCTCTTTTATGAAAATTATCGTTTAAAAATCTCTTCTAAGCAAAAATCCAGTTTAGGCGGAGAGTGTCGTCCCTTGGACGACACTTAAAGCATGTGTATTAACCCCCTTTTCACAGAACGTGGCTCATATAGTAAAACGTTGAATGAAATAAGTAAAACACTTGCGACGGAGTTGATACTAATATTTCCTTTGAATTACACCCCCTTGTGTTATTAATAGAAAACGATATAGTTATTAAGAAAACTAAACAAGAACATGATTGGTTTTAAACGTTTATAGTATTAAACAAAAATGTGTTTTGCTTTACATCTTGTTTAAGTAATGAAGTATTTTTTCATAATTTACTATTGCCAGAAATTGTCAAAGTATGGGGATACCCGGATACTTACCTTATTATTTGTTACAAACTTACATATTAAGCAATCGTATGCCTTGCTGGTAATTCGCTTTTAAATGGTACTGCAAAAGTATTTCGCTTTAAACATAGATGAGTTTGTAATGATAAGGATCTATATGTATACTGATGTACATCCTACAAGAAATATGATTCTCAGATGGACTATTATACAAAAAAATGCTTGAACAAATTTGACCGCTATGAACTTAGCAAATTCTATTAACTGATAGTAATCAATCATGATTATCAAAAATATATTGGTGTACATCATACAATAACTATGCTGTTCAGATTGCCTATTATACAAAAATGCTGCACAAATTTGACTCATATGAACTCAGCAAATTCTATAAGCTGATAGTCATCAGTCATGATAATCAGAAATATCGAATCAATTAGTTTTTTTATGCCATATTAACTAAAATTATATGCGCATGATTTCGTTCATAGCAAATACATATTGGCAGTCACTTTGCTTTATATTTATATGAATTATTGTCTCCGAAATACCCTTTAGTCATAACATCTGTTTACGATCAGCCACTATCAGACGCCATCTGCTATTAAGAATTAGAATGATTGTGAAGGTATTATGACAGAACACGAGCCGCTGAGGAGACTGTAGCATCTGATAAGCTTTTATAAAAGGTCACTTGGCATGTTAGAAGGAAACGCGTTATGTGAAAAGTATCTTTGCCATTGGCATAACGAATGAATTCCTTTTGTATTTCAGAATAATATACATCATTCAGTGCCCGTTGCTTTAATATATGTTATTATATTCAATAAAATTGTTGACAATATAAAAAAGTCTATACAAATTACAAAAGTTCGTGTTATCACTCATTTGTTGCATGACATTCAGAGTAGCGGACTTGCAAAAAAGGTGAGACACTATGAATAGGAACGACAACGACAAAACAACGACTTAAATCATACAGGACACTTTTAAGATCATGACATTATTTTAAGATTGAAGCTTAAAATAATTGCTTCACACCCACCCGGCTATTATTCCCTTTAAAAACAAGATGTGTTTGTGAAACACTATGTCCCCTTTTGAGCGATTTTGACCCATATATTTGACGTTTGACCTTGAAGGATGACCTTGACCTTAACATTTTACCACTCAAAATGTGCAGCTCCATGAGATACACATGCATGCCAAATATGAAGTTGCTATCTTCAATATTGCAAACGTTATGGCCAATGTTTAAGTTTGACGCAAACAAACCAACAAACAAACGAACAAACCAACAAACAGACAGGGCAAAAGCAATATGTCCCCCAGTATCGACTGGGGACATAAAAATGTATAATTACTCCCAAACTATTTAAGAATCCATGATAATCGTAGAAAAAATGGGTTTATAAATTGTTTACTCTTAAATGTTGCCCTATATATATATATATATATATATGTTTACTCTTATATGTTGCCCTATATATATGTTAACTCTTATATGTTGCCCTATATATATGTTTACTTTTATATGTTGCCCTATTGTTTACTCTTATATGTTGCCCTATTGTTTACTCTTATATGTTGCCCTATTGTTTACTCTTATATGTTGCCCTATATATTTGGTATGTTTACTCTTATATGTTGCCCTATATATTTGGTATGTTTACACTTATATGTTTCCCTTTATATTTGGTACTTGTCATTTACATGCTTAAGGAGATATTATCGCACAGAACATTTTAATCTAGTTTAACACCAGTAGCGTTTGAAGGAGTGATCTTCTAATATCACTACGATGTCGTTTATTTATTGCCACTGCTGAATAGCATTCGGCATTATCTTTTAGAATCGTTTTTTAAGCATTGTTTATCGACTTCGCTGCCCAAAGTGTTTGATTGTTACTTATATAAATTTCCGGTTTATTTAATATAGATTCATGATCAAAGTGGGCGTCGTTCAATTAAATATGCGGTCTCTACATAATAAGATTTCGGAGAACACAATTTGGAAAGTTGGATGTTCGGTTATCACTCATAATAAAAGGAACTCTTATTGTCTCAGCACGGCGACTTTTCTATGTTTACCTAAATATACAATCATATATTATATTAAAAATATAGTTTGTGCCCATAGTGCTGATATGGAGCTTTATGATACCACGCTTTACGTTATCCGTAAGTCCGTGCGTTAGTGCTTCCAGAAAGTGTTTATTCTAAAGACTTGCAATGGTAATGCAATTGGGTTGACATTTACCCAAGCATGATATTTCTCTCAAGTAGTTATGGGGTTGGTTAAGTCTTAGTTGTTATAACATGGGCGTATTTATCGAACGTTTAAGGGCATACATTTATTGCAGCCTCGATCCATAAAATAAATTAAAAACTAACGGTTAATTACATAGTTATTGACATTTTTATTTTACATGTTAAGGTATATTTATAATTCGTATAAACCAAAAATACACACAAACAATGTGTGAACATATTTGCCTAGTATGGCCTCAAGACATTTGATTACACAATCCGAATATGATTTTTTGAAAACAGTTTGTTTGTTTATTCCATGTTTATGTTATATTATATATGATTGTATTTATTAGACTTTGGTAAAGTTATTTCTTCATGACTTGTATAGCAGCTATGTTTGACAGTTCGTTTGCAATATTATATGAACTGTTTAAATAAAAGCATGCGTACAAGCATCTGTACAAACTCAGCCACTCTATGCTTTACATAAGGGAGAGCGTGAACGTATAATATGCAGTATACGCGTCTCTGAGGACATTGTGCATTTAGTAAAGCTTATATCAAAATGCAAATATTGAAGAAAGGACACATTAATAACAATGAAACTGTCAATGCAGTACATAGGGGATGTACTAAGTAACGGGTGTCTTAACTTCACAGTCGAAACAAAGTCTTCAAATAGACATTGACAAAGTCTTCATATATACATTTACAAAGTCTTCATATAAACATTTACAGAAGTATTCATATTAACACTTACAAAAGTATTCATATAAACATTTACAAAGTCTTCATATAAACATTTACAAAAGTATTCATATAAACAGTTACAAAGTCTTCATATACACATTTACAAAAGTATTCATATACACATTTACAAAAGTATTCATATACACATTTACAAAGACTTCATAAAACATTTACAAAAGTATTCATATACACATTTACAAAGTGTTCATATAAACATTTACAAAAGTCTTCATATACACATTTACAAAGTCTTCATATAAATATTTACAAAAGTATTCATATAAACATTTACACAATTATTCATATAAACTTTTACATAAGTATTCATATACACATTTACAAAGTCTTCATATACACATTTAAAAAGTATTTATATAAACATTTACAAAAGCATTTATATAAACATTTACAAAAGTAGTCATATACCCATTTACAAAATCTTCATATAAACATTTACAAAAGTCTTCATATACACATTTACACAGTCTTCATATAAACATTTACACAAGTATTCATATACACATTTACAAAGTCTTCATATGAACATTTACAAACGTCTTCATATACACATTTACCAAGTCTTCATCTAAATATTTACAAAAGTATTCATATAAATAATTACAACGTTTTCATATAAACATTTACAAAAGTATTCATAGAAACAGTTACAAAGTCTTCATATAAACCTTTTACAAAAGTATTCATATAAACAGTTAAAAAGTCTTCATATACACATTTACAAACGTATTCATATAAACATTTACAAAGTCTTCATATTAACATTTACAAAAGTATTTATATAAACAGTAACAAAGTCTTCATATACGCATTTAGAAAGTATTCATATAAACATTTACAAAAATATTCATATACACATTTACAAAGTCTTCATATAAACATTTACAAACGTATTCATATAAACAGTCACACAGTCTTCATATAAACATTTACAAAAGTATTCGTATTAAAAGTTACAAAGTTTTCATATATACATTTACAAAATTATTCATATAAACATTTACAAAGTCGCCATAGAAACATTTACGAAAGTATTTATATAAACAGTTACAAAGTCTTCATATACACATTTACAAAGTCTTCATATACACATTTACCAAGTCTTCATATAAATATTTACAAAAGTATTCATATAAATAATTACAACGTTTTCATATAAACATTTACAAAAGTATTCATATAAACAGTTACAAAGTCTTCATATAAACCTTTTACAAAAGTATTAATATAAACAGTTAAAAAGTCTTCATATACACATTTACAAACGTATTCATATAAACATTTACAAAGTCTTCATATTAACATTTACAAAAGTATTTATATAAACAGTAACAAAGTCTTCATATACGCATTTACAAAGTATTCATATAAACATTTACAAAAGTATTCATATACACATTTACAAAGTCTTCATATAAACATTTACAAACGTATTCATATAAACAGTCACACGGTCTTCATTTAAATATTTACAAAAGTATTCGAATAAACAGTTACAAAGTTTTCATATACACATTTACAAAATTATTCATATAAACATTTACAAAGTCGCCATATAAACATTTACAAAAGTATTTATATAAACAGATACAAAGTCTTCATATACACATTTACAAAGTCTTCATATAAACATTTACACACGTATTCATATAAAAATTTACACAAGTATTCATATACACATTTACAAAAGTATTCATATAAACATCTACAAAAGTATTCATATACACATTTACAACGTCTTCATATACACATTAACAAAGTCTTCATATAAACATTTACAAAAGTATTCATATACACATGAAAAAGGTCTTCATAAAGATATTTACAAAAGTATTCATATACACATTTACAAAGTCTTCATATAAACATTTACAAAAGTTTTCATATACACATTTACAAAGTCTTCATAAAAAAATCTACAAAAGTATTCATATAAACAGTAACAAAGCCGTCATACAAACATTAACAAAAGTCTTCATATAAACATTTACAAAAGTATTCATATACACATTTACAAAGTCTTCATATAAACATTTACAAAAGTATTCATCTGCATCTATGTATACATTTTTATAAGTTTTAATTCGATGAGGACCTCGCATTATCTTCTCTCCCTTTGACCAGAGTTCCAGTAGATGGTTCTATCTATAGCACAGTAATAATTACAGCTCATACGACATTTCAGACATTTCTTCCCATACTCATATTGAAGCTTCAGGTGTGCATAACGCATCACACATTACACATAACACATAACACATTATAAATAACACATCACACATAACACATCACACATTACACATAATACATAACACATAATACATAACACATAACACATCACACATCACACATCACACATAACACATCACACATCACACATTACACATAATACATAACACATAACACATCACACATAACACATTACACATTACACATAATACATACTACATAACACATAACACATCACACATAACACATAACACATAACACATAACACATCACACATCCCACATTACACATAATACATAACACATTACACATAACGCATCACACATTAGACATTACAGATCACACATCACACATTACAATTTACACATTAATTACACATAACACAAAACGCAGCACCACTGGTGTCTCATGTGAAAAGAGTATATATTGAGCCACGTTCTGTGAAAATGAGGTTTAATGCATGTTCGTAAAGTGTCGTCCCAGATAAGCCTGTGCAGATTTTCGTCAAGAAGAGTCTTTCTTTAAACGAAAAATACAATTAAAGCGAAAAGTGTCGTCCCTGATTAGCCTGTGCGGACTGCACAGTCTTATCTGGGACGACTCTTTACGCACATTCATTAAACCCATTTTCACAGAGCGAGGATCATTATGATAATTTTAACATTTTCAGGAACTTTGAAAATTGAGATGTGAGCAGATAATTGTGTTGCATCGACGTCGAAGTTGTTAAGACGTTGTTAATAGTAATGGAGACCATGGATTCTATCGCGAAATGGTTTTGCTGAAAGGATAATGTTTCTAAATCAGAATATACAATATGTACATGTATTTCCAAACAAAAACAACACAACACAACTGTTTATATATCCGCAATACAGTTTACTAGTTTCTATAAATAGCATGTCATTTAGTGTGTTCACTTAAAGACACATTTATCGAAGGAATGTTTGTACGGCTATTTAAAATAACAATTCCATCCCCACCAATCAGACCTTTGCTCCTCCCCCGCCCGATGAACCATAACAGTCATGTTTGGAACCGGCCTTGAGGAAGGTTTTGTGCTAAGTCCAACATTTATTACCATTCCTTCTAAGCAGTGTCATCATAAAACCTCAGGTACTTAAGTGCAGAATGGGTGGTTACTTGTTGGTTCAACACCATCCTTTCATTATCACTTCATTGTTAAAACATAGCTAAATGTCAAGTCAAGCAAACAAATAACCACTCCAATGCAGTTGAAACACGAAAGCACCCACACACACACGCAAAGGTTTGTCACACGAAACACAAACAACAGCATTTACCACCCAAAAGGAGTTGAAAAAGGAAACCACTAAAATAACGCAAAAGTATGCCATCCACACATTAAATAAACGCGTAGACCATCCGAGTGTAGTTGACAAAATGAACAACACAAGTAACAGAAGGCATGCCATCCCCGAATCTATGACGCTTTTTACAATCCCGATGCAGATAAAGTGCAATCACCTGAACCAACTAACGGTTTGCTACCCAAAGAGTAACAATATTTACCATCCTGATGCAAATTAAGAGAAAACTACTAAAATAGCATAACGGCGTAGAACCCCAATGAAGCAACCATATTAACCATCCCGATGCAGACGAAGAGCAATCACCTGAACTTACATAATGATATGACACCCCACAAAATTACAATATTTACCATCCTTTGCATATTAAGAGCAAATAACTTAAATAACATAAATTTGGGCCGCCCCATAAAGTAGCCATTTTTACTTTCATGGATATGAGACATGCAACCTCCAAAGCAACAAAAAACGTATATCTATGTCAACTCGAAGCTAAACACAACATCAAAAAATTTATCATGTCCGTCTGATGTAAATCCTCAGGTTGAGCAAAGAAAACAGGAGGAGAAAATGCGCCGCGATCAACTGAATGATTTATACCTGGACCTTGTGGAAAAGCAGCGTCTTTACTTCAAAGCAGTCAAGGATTTCCAAGAGGTACTGTACTGCGTATTTGCCGTTGTCAAATATAATTACTTTTGCTTAAAAATAAATAAAGTACCCAAGGAAAATATGTGCACATAAACACTGCAGATTGTAAATACAATACATTAAGTATTATTAATCATTTCTTTTGACAGAATTATAAATATATGTGAATTATATTATTAAGTCAGACAATTTCATGCTTTGAGCACATTTTGGTGTAAATTAACACGGTGTTTTTTTTCATATGAGCCTACTGTACATTTATTCAGTTACTATACTCCACCTATTTTATTTATTTGAAGTATTGTGTTTTGCTGTTACTTTGCAATATTATAAATGATTCATGGCAATGTGTTTGTTTTCACATATGCGTTACTAATTGCAGGAGTGCCGTAAAAACGAAATTCTTTTTGCGAAGATGCAGTAGTAATATTGACACGTATTTATGTGTAGTGTGCCCGTACTGTGCATTTACATGTACATGGATAATATGGAACGCACAAATGTTAGTACGGTGATTCATGATTGAAAGACGTATCAGTAAATCATTTAACAGCGTGGTTATCTAAAAAGTGTAGAACGTGTATAACAATACTATACAATAAATTTTTTATCGGTCCACGTGTATCGTTTGGTTGCTAGCTATTTATGTGTTAATCACCGAATCTGATTTCTCTTCGCCAGTAATTGATAATGAAACTAAAATATTAACGCGTTATTCGAAATTTTCTTCACAGAAAACCGCCGCACAATGACGAGTATATAACTCTTAGCAATGTGACCTGATTTGTAAGGCAAGTGCTTGTCTAAATGTATGCTTTGTATAGACCGCTCTAAGGCGGTGATCAGAGTCTTAACCATTTTAAGCTTTGTTTTGTTGTATATATGAGCGGCGGTCTGGGTAAAAAAATGGGCCTGATGCATGTACAGTCCGCACATGGTCATCAGGGAAGACACTTACCACTTTTATAGATTTTTGTGTTTTAAGAAAGTCACCCCTTAACGATAATGCATTTTAGGCGGAAAGTGTCGTCCCTGATTAGCCTGTGCGAACTGCACATGATAATCTGGGACAAAACTTTACGCACAAGTCCGGTTTCTCATTATGAGGCTCATATTGTCGTGCAGTATTAAAGTAATTGGCCGCAAGTCTGAAAAGGCTTTCGAGTGAGGATGTGTCTGGCGTTTCAATATTTGAACCTCGCTCTGTGAAAAGGGGGGTTAATGCATGTGCGCAAAGGGTCGTCCCAGATTAGCCTGTGCAGTCCGCACAGGCTAATAAGGGACGACACTTTCCGCTTGTTTCCCGATATTTTTCGTTTAAAGAAAGTCTCTTCTTAGCAAAAGTCCAGTTGAGGCGAAAGTGTCGTCCCTGATAAGCCTGTGCGGACTGCACATATTAATCTGGGACGACACTCGCGAGCATGCATTTAACCCAGTTTTCACAGAGCGCGGCTCATATAGTAAACCGCTGCGTGAAATAAGTACATTTCGCCGTGTCTGGTATTTCTTGTAAATGGCACCTCCTTGCATAATTAATAAGAAACGGTTGGTTTATTAAAATAGAAATACACATGGATGATATTCTAAAGTCGAACGACGAAATATACTTAATTACCATAAGCAATACAGTGTTTTTTTTTAATTTTGTGTTAGATAATGAAGTATCCATGCCCCCAAAGGTGGGCATATAGTGATCACACTGTCCTTCTGTCTGTCTGTCCGTCTGTCTGTCCGTCCGTCTGTCTGTCCGTCTGAAATTCCGTCACACTTTGCGTTTAGGTTTTGAAAAATGCTCATAACGTCTACGTCGCTTCAGATGTAACCTTCATATTTGGTATGCATGTGCATATGGACAAGGCCTTTACACACGCACACACATTACCCCTTTCACCTTGACCTTGAACTTAAGGTCCGCGTTTAGGTTTCGAAATCTGCGTTTAGGTTTCGAAATATGCTCATAACTTCTTTGTAGCTTCAGATGTAATCTTCGTATTTTGTATGAATGTGCATATGGATAAGGCCTTTCCGTTCGCACACACATTTTTCCCCTTTCAACTTGACCTTGAACTAAGGGTCCGCGTTTAGGTTTCAAAATCTGCGTTTAGGTTTCGAAATATGCTCATAACTTCTATGTCGCTTCAGATGTAACCTTCATATTTGGTATGAATGTGCATATGGACAAGGCCTTTCCATACGCACACACATTTTTCCCCTTTCACCTTGACCTTGAACTTAGGGTCCGCGTTTAGGTTTCGAAATCTGCGTTTAGATTTCGAAAAATGCTCATAACTTCTATGTCGCTTCAAATGTAACATTCATATTTGGTATGCATGTGTATATGGACAAGGCCTTTCCATACGCACACAAATTTTGACCCCTTTGACCTTGACTAGGTCAGTGTGTCACTTAGTGCGTTTTAAACATTCAGCATGGTGTCCGCTCTCTTTTTCAAGTAGTTTTCATCCGATCTTCACCTAACTTGCGGCATATAGTCAAAAACATTTACACAGTTATGCTTTTATGTAGTGACAAAGTTACAGTTGGGGGCATCCGTGTCGTATGGACACATTTCTTGTTTTTTTCTTAATTTTCTATTGCCATAAAGTTGCGTGTTATGGGTGTTCACGGATACTTGCCTTATCATTTTTAACACATATGTAAATTATAATCAAATGTCCTATATGTTTATACTTCCTTCACCATTTATATTAACCAGATAGACAAATGTACACGCTGATAATAATTAAACTTGGCGATCAGGAACAATAGAAATCAATTGAGTTATTTATAACAAATTTGTATCGAATACTTTGTCTTTGATAAACAAAATAGCAAATACCTTTTGGCATCCCATTTGCTAGATAAGAGTAACAGGAATTATTGTCGATCGTCCCAACCCTTCCGACAAAACATCTGTTCAAGCTCATTCAGCAATAAAATTATAAAAAGTATGCTATCACCAGGACGATCGTGAAAGTGCAATGACAGAATACGAGTCCATGCGGACACTGTTCAATCAGCGAAGCCTCCATCCAATGACTTGCTGGCATGTGTGTAGGAAACGCGTTTTTTTATGTGTGTGTATGGCGTTCATCAATGCTCTATTATTGATAGGCTATGTTATGTGATAATATAAAACAAAGATATTGGGCTGTTTTTGTTTACAGTACCCGTGGCATATTTAATATTCTATCTGTTCCATGAAACAGTCGACAATAAAGCCAGTAAAAGCTACACAAGTTCGACGTATTACTCACTGGTTGTGTGCAGTCCAGAGTCGAATAATTGCAATAAATGTGACGATCGATGAAATGAAAAAAGAAGAAGAAGAACAACAGACATAACATCATATATACGGCCGTTCATCTCTTGCATTAATACAAGAGCAAATGATAAAACTGAGGTGGCGCTAATGACCGGAAGTTATTGTAAAATCATAAAATCATACGTAAATTAAGTAGACGCGTATGTATTTTCATCCTATATATTTTTCATTTATTTTAACATCGGGCGCAGCAGTGCGATTTCGAGTGGAAAATGTACAGAAACATACAATCACAGTTCATTTCAAACCCTTTTTAGTTGTCATATTGTGAACATTGAAACAGTTAAATGATGATTTAATAAAAAACCTTCCACATATCTGTCTTTTTCTTACATGACCTCCATGAAAATGGTTTTTCAAATATAATTTCCTCTCATAATACGTAGAATGCGTGCATGTCAACAGTAACACGTGGCCAAATCACGATACTTTCTATGATGATGTTTGTATCAATCTAATTGTGAGCGCCAGAGTAATTACAATTGTGTATAATACGTAACGAATCACCATTTGCTATACAATGCAGTATATATTCAAATGGATCAGAGAGCGTTAATATTGAGCCCCAACGCAAATGTGGCTCGCTTGACGTGTCCAACCCCCACTACACATTCACGAAATTATCACAGAGGATGGTATCTCCCAGTACGTGTTAATATAGTTTAACTCCAGCTGCGCAAGTAGGAGGGATCTTCTATTATCACCAGGAGGTCGTTTATTAATGGCATCTGTCCATTGCTAAACGGTATCCGGACAAACGGCATCCGGACAATCGGCACCCGATTAATTTGTCGACCCGGACAATCGGCACCCGATTATGTTGTAAACCCGAAAAACGGCACCCGATTAAAGGCGATTGATAAAACCCGTTAGCACATTGTTGGACTTATTTGTCTAATCCGCTAATTGGTTTGGTAAAATAGATGATTGATAAATCCCGTCAACAAACTGTTTTATCAAACTAATTTGAGTGTGTATTGATTAACGTAGTCTGCTAATTAGTTTAATAGTACCTGACCACAATTTACATACATCAAATATATTAAAGCATTCCTTAACTTATGATGTTCCCCGAAAACAACAAACTGCGAATTAAAATAAGTTTAAAAAGAAGAACGAAAATGGAATCATTATTCGTATTAACATGAGTATCGCGATTTTCACTATATATCGCATGCCGATGTAGTCAGCCAAAAATAAATATAAATCGGTGCCGTTTGTCCGGGTTTACAATTTAATCGGGTGCCGATTGTCCGGGTCGACAAATTTACAGGGTACCGATTGTCCGGAATTGTAAAAATACGCAGGGTGCCGATTGTTCGGGTACTGTTTGTCCTACAATCTTGCTAACAACAGATAGGCAGACAAGCAGATAGTTTATTCAGACTTATACAACGGTACATCGTATACATACTCAAATACGCACCTTATTTTATACGCATCACAACATAACATTATATAACATACAAAGTCAATTACAAATAAACTCAATCTTTGACAAGAACACGTAAGTTTTATCGAGGGGTGATGCAATCAATTTAACAGTTTTATTTAGGATTGTATTTCTTATAACTAAAGCTTCTTTGATATATAAACATACATGCTAGATAACTAATCTATCACACGAAATCAATAAACTGTGGATTTTATATACAGATGGGTTAATATAAAATATACGGCTAATATTTATTTTTTCTTAAATCAGTGTTACAACAACACTCAGCTTTATCTCCGAGGTTTCCGAGTGTGACCCTTAGTTATCCCAAGGGTGTACTTTATTGTCCCCTACCGGTTTCGCCGGAGGGGACTTATGGTTGCGCTCTGTCCGTCAGTCAGTTCGTCAGTCTGTCAGTCTGATGTCACACTTTTCTGGATCCTGCGATAACTTTAAAAGTTCTTCATGATGAAACTTAAAACATGAACAGGTGGCAATATGGAGATTATGCACGTCATTTCATTTTGTTCCTTAGTCAAGAATTCTGTTTGCTATCGCAACAAATACTTAAAAAAAAAATAAAAAAAAATCTGACAATGGTGGAGCCGGTAGGAGACATCATTGCTTGGCAATAGTCTTGTTTCTCAGATCTTTGAGCGCGTCATTCGACATTTCAGACATTTCTTTCCAGATTCATATTGAAGCATCATGTGTGCATAACACATAACGCATCACACAAAAGGCAGCACCACTCGTGTCTCATGGGAATCGAGAATATATAATTTTGACATTGCCAGAAACTTTGAACATTGAGGTGTGAACAGACGATTGTGTTACATCGACGTCAAAATTGTGAAGACGTTGTTAATATTAATAAAGACCATGGATTGATTTGCGATTCCTTTTGTGGACACGATAATGTTTCTAAATAAGAATATAAAATATGTACATGTATTGCCAAACAACAACAACAACAACGCAACTGTTTATATTTCCGCAATACAGTTTACTAGTTTCGATAAATATCATGCCATTTAGTGTGTGCATTTAAACACACATTGATAGAAAGAATTCATGAAGTATGGCTATTTCTAAAACAATGCCATCCCCACCAATCTTACCTTTGCCCCTCCCCCGCCCGATCAACCATGACAGTCATGTTTGGAGCCGACCATGGGGGATTTTGTCTAAATCCACTCCTTACCATTCCTTCTTAGCAGTGAAATCATTAAAACCTCATGTACCTTAGTGCAAAACGGGTGGTTACTTGTTGGTTAAACACCATCCTTTCATTATCACATGCTTGTTCAAAAATAGCGAAAAGTCAAGAAAAGCAATCAAATAACCACTCCAATGCAGTTGAAACACGACCCCCACACACACGCAAAGGTATGTCACACCAAATACAAACAACATCATTTACCACCCAACAAGAGTTGAAAAAGGAAACAACTAAAATAACAAAAGGTATGCCATGCCCACAATAAGTAAACGCATTGACCACCCTGATGTAGTTGACAAATACATGTAAACAAAAAAGTAACAGAAGGCATGTCATCCCGAGCCCCGAGTCATGACGTTTTTAACAATCCCGATGCAGACGAAGAGCAATCACCTTTAATAACATAACGCTATGCCTCCCACAGAGTAACAATATTTACCACCGTGATGCAAATTAAGAGGAAATACCTTACATAACATAACGGTATGCCACCCCCTAAAATGAAATATATCCCATCAGAGAGATGAGGAGAGCAAACAACCAAAGCAACAAAACATATCTAGGTATGTCAACTCCAAACTAAACACAACATCAAACAATTTATCAGTCCCATCTGATATCATTCTTCAGGTTGAGCAAAGAAAACAGGAGGAGAAAATGCACCGCGATCAACTGAATGATAAATACCTGGACCTTGTGGAAAAGCAGCGTCTTTTCTTCAAAACAGTCAAGGATTTCCAAGAGGTATCTCACTGTGTATTGGCCTTTTTCATATTAAATTAATTTTGCTTAAAATAAATAGATAACTTACCAGAGGAAAATATGAACACCTATACACTGCACACACTGTAAATACAATATTATCATTTTAATGCTTTTGGAAGAATTACAAATATATGTGCATAATATAATTAAGTCAGGAAGTTGCATGCTTGGAGTACGTTTATGGTAAAATTACTTCGGTGTTATTTGCATATGTGCCTACTGTACATTCAGTTACGAATAATTCGAATTATTTTATTTGTTTAAAGTATTATGTTTGTTGTTTCCTAGCAATATTATTAACGATTCATAGCAATGTGTTTGTTTTCACATATGCGTTACTCGTTGAAGGAGTGCCTTAAAAACGAAATTCTTTTGGCGAAGATGCAGAAGTGATATTGACACGTGTTTATGTGTTTTGTACCCGTACTGTGCATTTACATGTACATGGATAATATGGAACGCAAACATGTTACGTACGGTGATTCATGATTGAAACGGCTTTCATTTAACAGTGTGTTTAATCAAAAAGAGTAGAACATGTAAAACACTATTATACAATGAAATTGTTATCGGTCAATGTGTATGGTTTGGTTTCTATTTATGTGTTTGCATGCATTAATTTCTGTCGGTCAAGCATTTGATCTTTTCTCGATCGCCACTACACTTGGAGCCTGCACGCAAGGATAAAACGGGTGGTTTTCATTTAATGAATAATATAGAACAAAAACTTTCATAAACATACCCCTACTCATTTCTTATCTGACACATCCGTATACGATTCTATTCATGTTCACGAAACAAGGTGAATTTTATTTTCAGTCACGCTATCATCTTGTTATTTATATTAAATGATTTTTACCGATGATGCTGTCTTGTTTAACTTGGACCCGTATTCATCAACCAATTCTTAGACTTAAGTCTAAGAATAAAGAATATTCTTTAAATTGGAAAGTATTGCTTTAATTTTGAGTCAAACTTGGAACTAAACATCTCTTTCTACATCGTTCTTCGTGAAGAACATTTTGTTAATGACATCCCACCAGTGGAAGCCTGTATATATTCAAATGCTGGACGTATTTTTCTTGGTTCTAAGTATGTTCTTTATTCTTAAGTCTAAAAATGGGTTGGTGAATACGACCCAGGTTTGGTCGCTGAAAATACTGACTGTTGAAACTGTGAATGAAATATAAAGGTCGGCAACCTCATCTTCATGCTTCATCTTATCAAGCTATATTTCTTGGGGCTAGTTTTAGGTTACTGATATGCAAGATCATCATGACACACAGATTATATTAGACGCATACAATTATTAGGTAAAATATGAGTTGATGAATGCGTTTTTAACAAAAAATGAATGCATCGGTCTTTCTTTTATGAGAGCATATTGAAGTATTTGTATGTATAATAAAGTAACACGGCAATGTAAAGTGATTATGCAAGGTTTATAAAGAACTTATCCGTACTGGAATACTAATTTATTTATGGAATTGACTACAATGTTTATCGCCGAGTCTGGTTTCTCTTCGCCAGTAATTGACAATGAAACTAAAATATTAGCGCGTTAGTCGACATTTTCTTCAGAGAAAACCGCCGCACAATGAACGAGTATATAACTCTTAGCAATGTGACATGTTTTTTAAGGCAAGTGCTTGTCTAAATGTATTCTTTGTATATACCGTTCCAAGGCGATGATCCGAGTTTCAACCATTTTAAGCATTGTTTTGTTGTTTATAGGAGCCGCGGTCTTGGAAAATTGGGCTTGATGCATGTACAGTCCGCACAGGCTAATCAGAGACGACACTTTCCACTGGTATGGAATGTTTTATTCAAAGTTAGTCTCCTGTAAACAATAATGCATTTGAGGCGGCAGGTGTCGTCCCTGAGTAGCCCGTGTTAACTGAACATGCTAATCTGGAGCGAAACTTTTCGCACATGCATTAAGTCCAGTTTTTTCAGAACAAGGCTCATATTGTCGTGTAGTATTCAAACCATTGGTCACACGTGACTGGGACGACACTCACGAACATGCATTTAACCCTCTTTTCACAGAGCGCGGCTCAATTATATTAAACCGCTGCGTGAAATAAGTACATTTCGCCGTGTCTGGTATTTCCTGTAATTGACACCTACTTGCATAATTAATAAGAAACGATATGTTTATTAAAACAGAAATACACATGGCTGATCTTCTTAAGTCGAACGGCGAACTACACTTAATTACCATAAGCAATAAAGTGTGTGTGTTATTTTTTTAATTCTGTGTTGAACTATTTTTTTCTCTATTTTCTATTGCCATAAAGTCGCATGTTATTGGTATTCACGGATACTGGCCTTATAATTTCTATCACATACGTAAACAATCAAATGTCATATATATGTATACTTCCTACATCCTTTATATTATCCAGATACACAAATGTACAAAATAATCTTTTCATTTTTTTTTACTCGTATGCACTCAGCAAATATTAGACGCTGATAATAATCAAACTTGGCGATCAGAAAAAAATTAAATCAATTGAATTATTTATAACAAATTGTTATCGAATACTTTTTCTATGATAAACAATATAGCAAATACATATTGGCATCTCATTTGCTAGAAACGAGTAACAGGAATTATTGTCGATAAAATCGTCCCAATCCTTCCGACAAAACATCTGTTCAAGCTCACCCAGCAATAAGCTTTATAAAAAAAATATGCTATAAATCACCAGGAAGATTCAAAAATAGCTAAAAGTCAGGTCAAGCAATCCAATGACCACTCCAATTCAGTTGAAACATGAAAACACTCACACACAAACGCAAGGCATGTCACACCAAACGCAAACAACAGCATTAACAATCCAAAAGGAGTTTGAAAAAGGAAACAACTGAAATAACAAAAACCGTTTGCCATCACAAAAATGAATAAACGAGTTTACCATCCAAATGCAGTTGACAAATAAACAATAAAAGCGAGAGGAGGCATGCCATCCCCAAATCAATGACACTATTTAATATCCCGATGCAGATAAAGAGCAAATACCCAAATTAACATTTCTGTATGCCAACCCACAAAATAACAATATTTACCATCCTGATGCAGATTAAGATGAAAGACCTAACCTTACACAACGGTATGCCACCCCTTAAATGAAATATTTACCATCATAGAGATGAGGGGAGAAAACAACCAAAGCAACAAAAAATGTCTAGGTATGTCAACTCCAAATTATCACAACAAAATACAGACAATAAGCAATTTATCATGTCCATCTGATGTTAATCTCCAGGTTGAGCAAAGAAAACAGGAGGAGAAAATGCGCCGCGATCAACTGAATGATAAATACCTGGACCTTGTGGAAAAGCAGCGTCTTTACTTCAAAACAGTCAAGGATTTCCAAGAGGTATCGTTCTGTGTATTGGCAGTTTTCAAATTAAATTAATTTTGCTTAAAAATAAAAAGACAACGTACCCGAGGAAAATATGTACACATTTACACTGCAGATTGTAAATACAATACATTAAGTGATATTTATCACTCCTTTTACAGAATTATAAATATATGTGAATTATAATATAATATAATTATAATAAAGTATTATTAAGTCAGACAATTATAGGCTTTGGGCACATTTTGGTTGAAATTAATACGGTGTTTTTTTGCATATGAGCCTACTGTACGTTTATTTAGTTACTCTACTCGACTTTTTTTTTTATTTATTCGAAGTATTGTGTTTTGCTGCTTCTTTGCAATATTATTCACGATTCATGGCAATGTGTGTGTTTTCACATATTCATTACTAATTGCAAAAGTGCCGTAAAAACGAAATTCTATTGGCGAGGATGCAGAAGTGATATTGACCCGTGTTTATGTGTACATGTATTTTACCCGTACTGTGCATTTACAAGTACATGGATAATATGGAACGCAAACATGTTACGTACGGTGGTACTTTATTGAAAGGGCTATCAGTAAATCATGTTAACAGTGTGGTTATCAAAAAGTGTAGAACATGTATTACAATATTATACAATAAAATTGTTATCGGTCCATGTGTATGGTTTGGTGGCTAATTATGAGTTTTCATGCATTTATATCTTCTGCGCAAATGATTTCCGTCGGTCAAACATTTGATCTTTTTTTCTCGATCGCCGCTTCACTTGGAGCCTGAATGCAAGGATGAAACCAGTGGTCTTCATTTAATGAATAATATGAATAAACAACTTTCAAAAACATACCCTTACTCATTTTTATCTGACGCACCCGTATACGATTATTCCCGTGTTCACGAAACAAAGTGATTTTTTTTTCAGTCACGCTATCTACTTGTTTACAGTTTTACGTACTTTTGACAAGTGCCATTAAAGCCCCATTACTTTTCAAAAACAACGAAAATTTCGTACGATATTTCGTAAAATAAAGTTAAACAATTAAAAATCAGTGTTCCTTATGGCAATTGCCGATGTGGTCTGGTAACATAGCTTTTTGTAGATACAAAATGCTCGTTTTAATTTTATATTTGCATTAAATGCTCGTTTTTTTTTATTTGTCACACAACTAATTCCATTTTTATTTTCCACAACGATATCTATTCATACGACACATGAACACTAACATGGTACCATTTTAGTGTTTGTGTGTCGTATGAATAGATATATTTGCGGGAAATTAAAATGGGATTAGTTGTGTCACAAATAAATAAAAACGAGCATTTTGTATCTACAAACATCTATGTTACCAGACCACATCTAAGATCAAACGTACAAATTTTGGCTATTGCTATAAGGAACACTGATAATTTCAATTTTAACTTTATTTTACGAAATATATTACGAAATTGTCGTTGATTTTTGAGGTTTATAGAGGCTTTAAATGAATTTACTACAGGGACGACACTTTCCACTGTTATGGATTTTTTTTGCGGAAAGTATCGTCCCTGATTAGCCTGTTCGAACTGCCCGGGCTTATCTGGACCGAAACTTTGCGAACTTGCATTGAGGCCAATTTTTTCCAGAATACTCATATTGTCGTGTAGTATTTAAGCAATTGGCCACACGCATGAAAAGGCTATCGATTGATGATGTGTCTGGCGTTTCAATATTTGAGCCTCGCACTGTGAAAAGGGGGGTTAATGCATTTGCGTAAAGCGTCGTCGCAGATTAGCCTGTGCAGTCCGCGCATGCTAATCAGGGACGAAATTTTCCGATTTTATGATATTTTTTGTTTAAAGAAAGTCTCTTCTTAGTAAAAGTCCAGTTTAGGCGGAAAGTGTTGTCCCTGATGAGCCTGTGTGGACTGCACAGGCTAATCTGAGCGACACTTTACGCACATGTATAAAACCCCCTTTTCACAGAGCGCGGCTCAAAAAGTGCGTGAAATAAGTACATTTCGCCGTGTCTGGTATTTCCTGACAATGACACCTCCTTGCATAATTAATAAGAAACGACATGTTTATTTAAACAGAAATACACACGCGCGCTGATCTTCTTAAGTCGAACGACGAAATATACTTAATTACCGTAAGTAATATAATGTTTTTTTTTTAAATGCTGTGTTATATAATAAAGTATTTTTTTTCTTAATTTTCTACTG
This sequence comes from Dreissena rostriformis, assembly GCA_007657795.1. Classification (NCBI taxonomy): domain Eukaryota; kingdom Metazoa; phylum Mollusca; class Bivalvia; order Myida; family Dreissenidae; genus Dreissena; species Dreissena rostriformis. Next base: position 424,154 of record VMBQ01000061.1, on the reverse strand, counting down.
CCATAAAGTCGCGTGTTATGCGTATTCAATGATACTGGCCTTATCATTTCTTACACATACGTAAACAATCAAATGTTATATGTTTTATACTTCCATTTATATTATCCAGATAGACAAATGTACAAAATAATCTTTGCATATTTTCGACTCGTATGCACTCAGCAAATATTATACGCTGATGATAATCAAACTTGGCGATCAGAAAAAATAGAAATCAATTGAGTTATTTATAACTCATTTTTATCGAACACTTTGTCTATGATACACAGTATAGCAAATACATATTGCATCCCATTTGCTAGATAGGAATAACAGGAATTATTGTCGATAAAATCGTCCCAACCCTTCGAACAAAACATCTGTTCAAGCTCACCCAGCAATAACCTTTATAAAAATATGCTATAAATCACCAGGACGATCGTGAAAGTGGAATGACAGAATACGAGTCCATGCGGACACTGTTCCATCAGCGAAGCTTCCATCGAATGACTAGCTGGCACTTGGGTAGGAAACGCGTTCTTTGATGTTGGTGTATGGCGTTCATCAATGCTCTATTATTGATAGACTATTTTATGTGATTAAATAAAACAAACTCATTGCACTATTTTTGTTAACAGTGCCCGTGGCATATTTAATAATCTATATATTCCATGAAACAGTCGACAATAAAGCCAGTACAAGAAACACACGTTCGACTAATTATTTACTGGTTTTATGCAATCCAGAGACGAAGAATTGCAAAAATGTGAGGATCGATGAAATAAAAAAGCAACAAAAACAACAGACATAACATCATATATACGGCTGTTCATCTCCTGCATTAATACAAGAGCCAACGATATTACCGAGGTGACTCTTATGACCGGAAGTCTTTGTAAAATCATAAATAAATTAAGTAGGTGTGTATGTTTTTGTATATTTTTGCCTTAATTTTTGTTTACCGGGCCATTAAAAGATTAAACTGTACAGAAACAAACGATCACAGCGCATTTCCAAACGTGAGATCCTTTCTTAGTTGTCATATAGTGAAAATTGAAACTGTAAAATGATGATTGTGAAAAAAAACTTCAATATCTGTCTTTTAATTACATGGCCTCCAAGAAACTGGTTGTTTAAATATTAATTTCCCTCATTTATTTGTGCATAGGTACAGCAATCAATTATGATACTTTCTTTTTTCCTGATGATATGTTTATCTATTTAATTGTGAAAACAAGAGTTATTACTATTTAGTATAATGTGTAACAAAGCACCACTTGTTAAGCATATACATGGATTAGGGAGCTTTAAGATTGAGCCTCAACGCAAATGGGGCTCGTTTGACGTGTCCACTCACACATCATTACTTAGGACTTGATGAAGAAGAAGAAACGGGTTTAGTATGCGCCACTGAAAAAAGTATTGCCGATACAGTTGTTAAGGCAACTTTCTATAAATATAAGAATTCTAGGTCGAAAAATAGTGTATTCAATGCTTCTGAGAAACAAACCACCTATGTTAAAAAAGCGTTGTCTGTAAACATATGTATCTTTTACGGTACGTTTCTTTTAGAAGTATGGAAGATGTTTACATTTAAATTGAAAACGTTCTTTAAAACTTTCATGTCAATGCTAAGTTCATTGACCGTTATTTAATGTAAAACCCTTTCACAAAGGTATACGCTGGGTTTGTCATTTATTTACACATGCACAAAGACTGTGTCTTACGAGACCAATGATATTTGTGCATCCGATTTTTCGAAGGTGTTTTCTTCTTAAACCTTTTTATTCCGACGTCTACGATCTTGAAACAAAACCCAAGAGAACAACGAACTTGGTAAAGCGGAATGAGCGTATTCATAAAAAAGGAATATGAATATAAAGTGGCATACTGGGTGAAAATATCCGTTTTTTTCTTACATAAAAAAACAACAGTTACAACTAACCCCACTAGACACAGTCAGTCTACGTACACTCAAGTCCCCTTCTGTCGTGTTGAAAGCGAAACATTTTTATTGAAATTTGATAAAAATTGCAAAATTGCAAAGTCATCTTTTTGTTGGACTCGTAGCTCTTGCTATAATATAAAAGCTTTCACAACAACCACACTCTAATTATCGATACAAAATCGTATAACGCGGTGATTATATTATATGCATTTGTATAACCAAACTAGTAACACATTCTAAGATGACCGGTGAAAAACGGGCTTTTTGGTCCTATAAATATTCGTGTACTTATTTTTTGTTCTTGCTTTACCCTTTATGTTTATTAAATGATACAATCACTAAATTTTCACAGTGGATGTCATCGCCAAGTACGTGTTAATATAGTTAAACTCCAGCTGCGCATGTAGGAGGGATATTCTATAATCATCATGAGGTTGTTTATTTATCGTGTTATGACATCTGTCCTCTGCTAAACAGAACTCGGCTTTATCATTAGATTTATTTTGACAATGTTTATCGACTTCGCTGCCCACATTTTTCGCTTGTATCTAAGACTATAGCCTGTTTATTAAATACAGGTTCATGAACAGTGTGAGCGTCTTTGAAACAACTAATTATGCGGTCGGTACATAATTAGATTTCGGAGAACACAATTTGTAACGTTACATGTTTGGTTATGATTCATAATAAAGGAACTCTATTGGTGACAACACTTCAAATTTGATGCGTTTACCTATTACATATAACTATTTAATATTCAAAACAGTTTGTGCACATACTTATCCATCATCTTTAAAAAATACATTGTATCATTTTTCAAACCAAGTTTTTGTTTGCAACGGAATTCTTTTGATATATCTTTATATTTATATCTTGGCGTGTACCTTTTATATCATAGTCCAGACATTTCAAGTATCCATTTCTACGCAATACACCGAATTCGTGAAAATAAAATGCGACTTAAATTGTGCATGGCTGCAAGGAATGTATTTAATTATGACATTGCTTTTGTGAAATTCCATATCCAATAATTTAGCCTCGGACAAAATTGACGTTTTGCACATTAACACAAAATTAAAAAAAATATTGAATGCCATCGCTGTTCAGGTTCACCAAAGTTTCTTTAACAGCGATATACAAATAACGAGAAATGATAGTTTATGTTTGAAGTAAAACAAAATCGTGGAAGGCACATTAACAAAACAGAATGGAAACAAGCCCAAACACGAACAATTTAGCTGTTTCTTTTTGTTTGTTTATAAATGTCCCGTGACATGTGAAAATCGGTCTTATGCTATAGGCAGGCGGATCTCCAGACCAGCCTGCGCATTCGCACAGTCAGATCAGGGGCTACCCTATCAGCTTATGAGACCACGAAACATTGCGTGACTTAATAGCGGACAGCGTGCTGCTAACCAGACTGCACAATCGCACTGGCTGGTCTGGAGCTACGTTAGCCGCATATGGCATACGCACTGGCTGGTCTGGAGCTACGTTAGCCGCATATGGCATACGCACTGGCTGGTCTGGAGCTACGTTAGCCGCATATGGCATAAGACATATTTTCGCATGGCGGGGATAAAATGTCATTTTCAAGAAAAAATGTCCGTTTTAGTAATACACTATTTGTCTGGATTAGTTATTGATATTGTTGAAATTGTTAATGAACGTTTTGTAAAACTGAGGGTTTCATAGTTACTGGCACAGAACAGCCACATTATTCTGCTGATCATTTATCGTGTCCGTGCATTAATTGCATTTTTTTAAAAACAATATTAAAGAAAATTGTACGGCCAGGCCCCGTGTTCACAAAACATTTTTTGCAAGTCAAGTCAAGTCAAGTCAAGTAATATTTATTTATAAAGTCGGGGGTTTTAAACATGATAAAAACACAAGCTCTGAAGAGCTTTTAAAGCCGACTTATACATAACATTACATGATAACAACATGATATATAGCACATTCAATGAACACATAGTTATAACAATCCTGTAGTTGAGAACAACAGAGAATATGAGTTTGAGTAAAATATTGCTTTAAAAGACTAATCGAAAATCGATTTTGCTTGTCATTGAAAATGGATTTCCATTGTAGTTGATAGGCAAAATGAAAATCGATGTCAGTTAAAATCGATTTTCGATTGCAAAATCATTTTGTGAACACGGGACCAGATTTAATCAAATGTATAACTGGCATCAACTCATCTACTACAGTAAAAGACACACCCGTTTTATATATACAAACTAATGCAGTATACCGAATATACATACACATGACCAGTAAATGTACGCCTTTACCTTTAAGACATCGGATGTAATTACGAATTCCCTGCCAGCGCTTGACTCTGTTTGATCTCTATTTGCAAGACGCTGAGGATCAAATGAGTCGCGTCATGCGAAAATATGCGCATATGCGCAGTCTCGTCAGGAGCAACCCTGTCCACAAGGGCTTTCAAATTAATGAGAAGCTTATAAAACATTTACTTAAAGGCACATTAGTTGTGGCAAATAAAATGAACAATATTTATTTAACGAATGTTTGAACAATACATAAAATGAGGCATTATGACCAGAAGACATATACATGTATATCAATTCAACGAATTTGGTTTATGTGTTTTCATGTAATTATAATTATGAAAAACTATTCCAAACAGTTCAGTGTTTTTTTTTAATAACAATAAAATGTGGACAAGTCCCTTTAATTGAAACCATATATTTTCACTTGCATTCAATAATCATGTAAATATTTTGAATAGTTCCAATTCGATGAGGACCGCGCATTATCTTCTCTCCCTTTGATCACAGTTACAGAAGGTCGCTCTATCTATATCACAGTAATAATTGTATAAATATATCTTTATTGCCTCCATTTTCTGAAGATGTACACGATACAACAACGATACAAATATATCACAAATACAAATGACAGTCAATGTAAATAAGTTAAGATTAAGTTAAATGGTGATATAAATACGTGCATAAATAGTTTCCGAGTGTGACCCTTAGTTATCCCAAGGGTGTACTTTATTTCTCAGATCTTTGAGCGCGTCATTCGACATTTCAGACATTTCTTTCCAGATTCATATTGAAGCATCATGTGTGCATAACACATAACGCATCACACAAAAGGCAGCACCACTCGTGTCTCATTGGAACGAGTACATATAATTTTGACATTGCCAGGAACTTTGAACATTGAGGTGTGAACAGCTGATTGTGTTTTATCGACGTCAAAATTGTGAAGACGTTGTTAATATTAATAGAGACCATGGATACTATTGTATATTTTTGTTTTTGGCCTGTCTGTCTGTCTGTCATTCTGTCATTTTATCCAAAAACTTTAACCTTGGTCATAACTTTTGCAATATTGAAGATAGCAACTTGATATTTGGCATGCATGTGTATCTCATGGACCTTCATTTTTGTAGTGGTAAAAGGTCAAGGTCAAACTCGCTCAAAAGGGGGCATAGCGTTTCTCAAACACATCACTTGTTTTTTGCTGACACGATAATGTTTCTTAATCAGAATATAAAATATGTGCATGTATTGCCAAACAACAACAACAACGCAACTGTTTATATTGCCGCGATACAGTTTACTATTTTTGATAAATATCATGCCGTTTAGTGTGTGCATTTAAACACACATTTATCGAAGGAATGCATGTAGTATGGCTTTTTTTAAAACAATGCCACCCCCCACCAATCTGACCTTTGCCCCTCCCCCGCCCAACCATGACACTCGTGTACGGAACCGGCCCTAGGGGAGTGTTTTGTGCTAAATCCAACCATATATTACCATTCTTTCTAAGCAGTGACATCATAAAATTCTCAGGTACTGTTGTGCAGAATATCTGCTTATGAGACCACGAAACTTTGCGTGACTTAATAGCGGACACCGTGCTTCTGACCAGACTGCACAATCGCACTGGCTGGTCTGGAGCTACGTAAGACGCACTGGCTGGTCTGGAGCTACGTTAGCCGCATATGGCATAAGACATATTTTCGCATGGCGGGGATAAAATGTCATTTTCAAGAAAAAAAATCAGTTTTAGTAATACACTATTTGTGATCATTAATCGTGTCCGTGCATTAATTGCATTTTTTTAACAATATTAGAAAAAATTGTACGGCCAGATTTAATCAAATGTATAACTGGCATCAAATCATCTACAAGAGTAAAAGACACACCCGTTTTATATATACAAACTAATGCAGTATACCGAAAATACATACAAATGAAAAATAAATGTACGCCTTTACCTTTGAGATATCGGATGTAATTACGAATTCCCTGCCAGCGTTGACTCTGTTTGATCTCAATTTGCAAGACGCTAAGGATCAAATGAGTCGCGTCATGCGAAAATATGCGCATATGCACAGTCTTGTCAGGAGCTACCCTGTTCACAAGGGCTTTCAAATTAATGAAGAGGCTTGTAAAACATTTACTTAAAGGCACATTAGTTGTGGCAAATAAAATGAACAATATTTATTTAACGAATGTTTGAACAATACATAAAAAGAGGCATTATGACCAGAAGACATATACATGTATATCAATTCAACGAATTCGGTTTATGTGTTTTCATGTAATTATAATTATGAAAAACTATTCCAAACAGTTCAGTGTTTTTTTTAATTACAATAAAATGTGGACAAGTCCCTTTAATTGATACCATAAATATTCACTTGCATCCAATAATCATGTACACATTTTTAATAGTTCCAATTCGATGAGGACCGCGCATTAACTTCTCTTCCTTTGACCACAGTTACAGAAGGTGGCTCTATCTATATCACAGTAAAAATTGTAATTCAAATTTTGAAGACCAGAATGGGTTGTTTGTTGCTGGTTAAACACCGTCCTTTCATTATCACTTCCTTGTTCGAAAATAGCTAAAAGTCAGGTCAAGCAAACACATAACCACTCCAATGCAGTTTTAACACGACCCCCACCCCCACACACACGCACGCAAAGGTTTGTCACACGAAACACAAACAACAGCATTTACCACCCAAAAGGAGTTGACAAAGGAAACAACTAAAATAACAAAAAAGTATTCCATTCCCACAATAAATAAACGCGTTGACCATCCGAATGCAGTTGATAAATAAACAACAACAGTAAGAGTATCAGTAAGATGCCATCCCTAAATGAATGACACTATTTAATATCCGGATGTAGATGAAGAGCAATTACCTTAAATAATATAAAGCTATGCCACCCAAAGAGTAACACTATTTACCATCCTGATGCAAATTAAGAGCAAAAACTAAAATAATATATCGATTTGCCACCCAATAAAGTCGCCATTTTTACTATCATGGATATGAGGCAAGCAAACAACCAAAGCAACACCGTCAACTCCAAAATTAAGCACAAAATTAAACACAACAAACGATTCATTATCCTCATCTGACATTGATTTTCAGGTTGAGCAAAGAAAACAAGAGGAGAAAATGCGACGCGATCAACTGAATGATAAATACCTGGACCTTGTGGAAAAGCAGCGTCTTTACTTCAAAACAGTCAAGGATTTCAAAGAGGTATCTTGCTGTGTATTGACCGTTGTCAATTTAAATCCATTTTGCTTAAAAATAAATAGATACCCGACGAAAATATGTACACATATACACTGCAGATTGTAAATACAGTACATTCAGTAATATTTGTCACTTCTTTTGGGAAAAGTATAAATATATGTGAATAACATTATTATGTCAGACAATTACATGTTTTGAGCACATTTTGGTTGAAATTAATACGGTGTTTTTTGCATATGAGCCTACTGTATATTTAATCAGTTAATAAACTCCACTTATTTTATGTATTCGAAGTATTGTGTTTTGCTGTTACTTTGCAATATTATAAACGTTTCATGGTAATGTGTTTTTTTTTAACATATGCGTTACTATTGCAGGAGTGCCGTAAAAACGACATTCTGTTGGCGAAGATGCAGAAGTGATATTTACACGTGTCTATGTGTGTTGTACCCGTACTGTTCATTTACATGTACATGAATAACATGGAACGCAAACATGCTACGTACGGTGATTTATTATTGAACGTGCTATCAGTGAATCATGTTAACAACTTGGTTATCAGGAAAAGTGTCGAACATGTATTACAATATTATACAATAAAATTGTTATCGGTCCATGTGTATGGTTTGGTTGCTATTTATGTTTTTTCATGTAATACTATCTAATTTGCAAATGATTTCCGTCGGTCAAACATTGGATCTTCTACTCGATCGCTGCTTCACTCGGAGCCTGGATGCAAGGATTAAACGGATGGTATTCATTTAATGAATAATACAAAAATATACCCCTAGTCATTTCTTATGTGGCACACCCGTATTAGATTATTTCCGTGTGCACGAAAACATGTGAATTTTATTTACAGTCACGCTATCGACTTGTTAAAGGGACTTGTTCACAGATTTACGTACTTTGGACAAATGTCTTCAAATGAAGTGTCGTCCCTGATTAGCCTGTGCGGACTGCACAAGCTAATCTGGGACGACAATTTACTCACATGTATAAAGTCCTTTTTTTTACAGAGCGTGACTCATATAGTAAACCGCTGCGTGAAATAAGTAAATTATTCCGAGTCTGGTATTTCCTGTAAATGACACATCCTTGCATAATTAATAAGAAACTGTTTGTTTATTTAAAAAAAAATATACATGGCTTATCTTCTCAAGTTAAAAGACGAACTAGACTTAATTACCATAAGCAATATATAGTTTTTTGTAATTTTGTGTTAGATAGTGAAGTATTTTTTCTTAATTTTCTATCGCCATGAAGTCGCGTGTTATGGGTAATCACGGATACTTGCCTTATCATTTCTAGTACATACGTAAACAATCAAAAGTCATATATTTGCATACTTCCTACACCATTTATATTATCCAAATAGACAAATGTACAAAAGAATCTTCGCATATTTTTTACTCGTATGCACTCAGCAAATATTAGACGCTGATAATAATCAAACTTGGCGATCAGGAAAAATAGAAATCAATTGAGTTATTTATAAAACAAATTCATCGAATACTTTGTCTATGATAAACAATGTAGCAAATACATATTGTCATCCCATTTGCTAGCTGGCNTATACCGATTTTCACAATTTCAAAGTATATTATTTATAAATTTGGCATAAAATCTAAATGTCTCACAGAAGTTATCTTTCAAGCCTAGCCGAATCTGTCTAATACAAATTTTGACTCTCTTTTTATACTAAATGGTTACCATTGGATCGGGTCTCCACGACAAACAAGTTACTCATAGAGATGGCCTGCAATATCGTAACACTTTGTTATGAAATGGGTCAATTTTTGTTTGGTGTTTAGCTTTATTTAATTTTCTTTATTGAACCTTGTGCTATGATCGCTGTTATGTATGATCTTTGAGTTTCCGACTATAGGGTTTAATTCCATTATGCAAAACTTTCTTACATAAAAGGTCTGTTATACAACAATGATTTGCGTTTGAATTGATTGTGTCAGATCGACCCATTTTAATCAATGTGTTACGTTACATATGCAATTCAGAGCCGAACAATTGCAACAGATGTGAGGATGGATGAAATGAAAAAAGAACAACAACAACACCAACAGACATAGCATGATATATACGGCGGCCGTTCATCTAATTCAATAATACAAGAGCCAATGATATTGCTCAGGTGTTTTTTTTGACCGGAAGTCTTTATAAAATCATACATAAATTTTGTAGGTGTGTATGTTTTTTGTTTATTTTTGCCACATTTTGTTTAATACCAGGCCATTAAAAGATTAAAATGTACAGAAACATACAATCACAGCGCATTTCCAACCCTTTGAAGTTATCATATAGCGAACATTGAAACAGTTAAAGGATGATTTTGCAGAAAACCTTCCACATAACTGTCTTTTTCTTACATGACGTCCATGAAAATGGTTGTTCAAATATAATTTCCTCTCATAATACGTAGAATGTGTGCATATTTACATTTAAACGTGACCAAATCACGATAATTTCTTTTCCTGATAATGTTTTTTTTTCTAGCTATTTGTGAAAGCCCGAGTAAGTTCTATTGTGTATAATATGTAACAAATCACCATTTGCGATACAATGGAATGTATATTCAAATGGACCAGAGAGCGTTAATTTTGAGCCCCAACGCAAATGGGGCTCGCTTGACGTGTCCCTACTGTAGTACACAATCAAGAAATTATAACAGTGGACGTTAACGCCCAGTACGTGTAAATATAGTTTCACTCCAGCTGCGCAAGTAGGAGGGATCTTATATTATCCCCACGAGGTCGTTTATTCATGGCATCAGTCCATTGCTAAACAACAGATAGACAGACAAGCAGGTTTATTCAGACTTATACAACAGTACATCGTATAAATACTCAAATATGCACATTATTTTATACGCATAACATTATATAACATACAAAGTCAATTACAAATGGACTCAATCTATGACAAGAACACGCAAGTCCTATCTAGGGGTGATGCAATCTATTTAACAGTATTATTAAGGATTGTATTTATTATACCTACAGCTTCTTTGATATATTAACATACATGCTATATTACTTATCTATCACATGAAATCAATAACTTCTGGATGTTATATACAGATGGGTTAATATAAAATACACGGCTAATATTTATTTTTCACAAATTAGTGTTACAACAACACTCGGCTAGAATTGTTTTTCAATATTGTTTATCGACTGCGCTGCCCACATTTTTCGCGTGTTACTAAGGCAATATCCTGTTTATTAAATATAGGTTCACGACCAATGCGAGCGTCTTTCAAACAACACATTATGCGGTCGGTACATAATTAGATTTCGGAGAACACAATTTGTAACGCTACATGTTCGGTAATGATTCACAATAAAGGGACTCTATTGGTCATAACACTTCCAAGTTGATGAGATAACCTATAAAATATAGCTATTTAAATACAAAATAGTTTGTTTCCATGCTTTTCTATCATCTTTTAAAAAAGCTGTATCATTGTTCAAACCAAGTTATATGGAATTCTTTTTATATTGATGCATATGTTTAATTTTTGTGTACCTTTCAAATCATACAGATGTCCAGACAATTTAAAATACTAAGTTCTTCGCAATACATCGAACTCGTGAAAATATAATGCGCGTTTTATTCTGCATGGCTGCGAGGAATGTATTTATTTATAACTTTGCTTTTCTGAAATTGCATTTCAAATAATGTAGCCTCAGACAAATTGACGTTTTGGACATTCAAAATAAATAAATAAAATATTGCGTGCAATCGGTGTTCAGGTTAACCAAATTTTGTTAACAAACGATACATAAATTAAAAGAAACGATAGTTCGATATGTATGAAGTAACTTTTTTTAATCGTGAAAGCACACTACACTGACAACACAGAATGGAAACAAGCACACACATTAACAATGTAGCTGTTTTTGTTTGTTTAAAAATGCCCCGTGACATATGAACATCGGTCTTATGCCATAGGCCAGCGTATCTGCAGATGCGCAGGCTGGTAAGGGGCTATCCTATCCTCAAATGAGACCACGGAACCTTGCGTGAATTCAAAGCTGACATGATATTAGTGACCAGACTGCACGATTGCGCAGGCTGGTCTGGAGCTTCGTTTTCCGCATATGGCATTAGACACATTTTCGCATGACGCGGGTCAAATATCATTTTGCAAACACAAAAAATGGCAATTTTAGTAATACATGTAAGCTATTTGTGTGGACAGGTCACAGGTTTTGTTAAAAATGTCAATGAAAGGTGTGTGTAACTGAGGTTTTTATAGTTACTGGCACAGACCAACCGCATTATTCTGTTGATCATTAATCGTGTCCGTGCATTAATGTCATAGCTAAAAATGTCAGATAAAAGTGTACGGGATAGAAGCAGATTTTATCAAACGTCTAACTTTCATCACCTCGCCTATTAAATTTAAAGACACAATACTTTTATATATACAACTTCAGTGTTACGAATATACAGACAGATGACCAGTAAATGTACTTCTTTACCTTTGAGATATCGGATGTAATTACGAATTCCCTGCCAGCGTTGACGCTGTTTGATCTCAATTTGCAAGACGCCGAGGATCAAATGAGCCGCGTCATACAAACATGATTGATATGCGCATAAGCGCAGTCTCGTCAAGAGCTACCCTGTCCGCTATAAAGTCACGCAAGGCCTCGTTGTCTTAATTGAGGACAAGGAAGCTGTTGGCCAGACTGCAAAAAGCAACCTTGTTTTGCAGAACATGCGTTGGAATCAATTTATTTAAGAGTAAAACCACGCATTTTAAAACTTCGAGGCAACAGTTTCCAAATTAGTAAAAACATCGTAAATGATTTACTTAAAGGCACACTAGTTGTCGCACATAAAATGAACCATATATATTTTAACGAATATTTGATTTAAAAAAAAAATAAAATGAGGCATTATGACCACATGATATGTAACACTGTATATACATGTCAATACATGAGATTTGACTGATTTATTGTCAGTTTGTTGTTAACATTGTAAAGCCTCATTTTCTATGAATGAAAGAGTAAATCACAGGCATGATAATACATGATAAAGATTAGTACAACCCTCATCTAAATGTTGTACAAATACAGAAAATAACATCTGTTTCATCGGCAACTGACATAGTTGTTTATATGTACGTTTTAGAAACTGTTTCTGCGACGTCTTAGTCTCTGATATTTTCTGTAAATGGTATTTTCTTGCATTATAAATTAGTTTTTCTTAAAGACAATTATTGCTTAATTTATTTGCCTATATATAATAATAATCAAACTCCAGAAAAATTATTATGAGAGAAATTAATATCAACAACCGCTGGTCTTTTATTTAAGACAAGTGACCAATTGCCTATAGATTAAGGATATTACATACAACACGACTTAAACCATAAACATATATACAGTTCCGGATAAGTACCGTGGAGGCCCAGAGGCAGTGGCACTTTCGGGGCCCACGCCCGATGCCCCTAGTCGGCCAAGTGCCTACTATAACTCCAGTCTGAGCTTCCTAATGAACATCTTGAAAACGAAATAACGAGCAAAACAGTACGGTTTTACAAATAATAAATGATTGTTACAAGGTTAGACAATGTCAAGCCTTTAATCGGAACATAGCATTGATATAAAATAATTACATTTGTCAAGTCATTAGATTAGGCTAAGTACTTTAGTGAAAAAATTCCTTCGTCACGGTCTCATGGGGCCCCTAATAGTCGCGAGGCTCATAGGCAGTTGCGTACTCTGCCTAATCGGAAATCAAGGACTGCATATATATCAAAGACAGGGCCACCACCCTATTGGTGATTGAAATCGGTTGTAAGAAATGACAAAACTCACACTTACCCTAACAATAATTACCACAAAACACACCCGAGTTTATATACATTTATCTCATGGTATCGCTATTCAAATGAAGTACAGTGGGAAATCAGTTAAATTTTATAAAAATAAATTTACTCAATGTTATATTATTTACCAGAGCAACCTAATTGCTTTCTTAGGAACAATTTAAGGTAAATACAAATATCAGCTTAATCCATTCTTGCTGACACGATTTCATAACTTATAATTATTTAGAACACAGTCAGATGATCGTTATGCATCTCAGGAAGACGCCTTCACAAAATACGCATTTTAATTTGCGATCTTGTGAAAAGGGGGATTTAAAGCTTGTGCGAATGCCCAAAACAAACTTTTTCAAACAATCGTTTGAATGTTCTAGCACACAAATTTGGAATCGTTACCCCTATCTATACGTTAAACATACAATTTAATGACATTTAAGAAAAATAAAAAGCTTATCTTTTTACCACCCTTTATTTAATAAACTGAACATAAATAATAAATAAAAATAAATAAAATAAATAATAATAAATAATAATAAATAGTAAATAACCTTAGTTTAATGTTTGAATACTGTTCTTGCATAAATGGTAACTCTAGTTTTATGTGTGTCATTTGTTATGATTGTGTTCGTACTTGCGTGCATACGTGTGTGTTTAAAAGTGTGGTTCTTTTAATTATGATTTATTTCATTATTAGTGTGCATGCAAATATGATGTATTTGTTGTAAATTGTATAATGTTAGAAGACCTTGTTGAAAATAAGAAATGTATTATATAAATTGCATATAATGTAATTTCATCTGATGTATTTCTTAACATGTCTATCTTCTTTAAATAAAGATTTTCTTCTTCTTCTTCTTCTTCTTCTTCTTCTTCTTCTTCTTCTTCTTCTTCTTCTTCTTCTTCTTCTTCTTCTTCTTCTTCTTCTTCTTCTTCTTCTTCTTCTTCTTCTTCTTCTTCTTCTTCTTCTTCTTCTTCTTCTTCTTCTTCTTCTTCTTCTTCTTCTTCTTCTTCTTCTTCTTCTTCTTCTTCTTCTTCTTCTTCTTCTTCTTCTTCTTCTTCTTCTTCTTCTTCTTCTTCTTCTTCTTCTTCTTCTTNTAAAATTTATTACATTTCGGGTTTTTATTACAAAACGGGTTGTTACTGTCGACCCGAAATGTAATAATGCATCGCAACCCACTTTGTAATAAATTATTACATTCATGATTTGTTGATGGAGTATATAAAAACAAAAGGTCGGGGGAACAGTCAATAACTACTCTAAAACTAATTTAAACATGAAAACAACTTTTATAAAAGTCTGTATCTCTGATTTAATGGACATGAAATTTTTTATTACATTTCGGGTTTTTATTACAAAACGGGTTGTTACTGTCGACCCGAAATGTAATAATGCATCGCAACCCACTTTGTAATAATTATTACAATTCGGGTTTTTATTACAAAACGGGTTGTAACAAAGCTCTCGCGTCCGTTTGCTGGGACTAGAACCAGTACTTGGAGTCTTTGGGGCGATCGAAGGAACGCTCCAATAGGGGATAAAACCCGTGACCTCCCGGTCGCTAGGCGGACAACATATCCACTACGCCACGGCAACTTCTTCTTGTTACAAACGACAGTTCAGAACATTTGATTATTTGTTGGTGCATTCATTTATCCCATGTTCACTTCTCTGTTCAAGAGAGAGGGCAAAGCACACGTACGAATGTCAAGCCACATAAACAAATGACATGCATTTCAAAATAGACAACATGTTTTTTTTACAAAAATACAACCAAGGTATTCTACTATAAATATAACACTTTTTACCATCCCGTTGCAGTTGAAAAGAGAAAACAACAATATAGACCCAAATACGTGTAAATCATGAGCTATAAACACTATTGGCCACCCCATCGGACAATAACCTGACGTTTAAGCAAATAAACAAAAACAGAACATGCGGCGAGATCAACTGAATGATAAGTACATTGATATTGTGGAGAAGCAGTGCCTTTATTACAAAACAGTCAAGGATTTCCAAGATGTATGGAATGTAAAAGTCGACAAATGTATTGTCCTGAAGTTCTGTTTCTTTGGGACGGTTCATTTAACCTTTTAATAAGATAAAATAACAAGAACGATATGAAGGACAGAAAGAAACAACAAAAAGAATGCCCCGGTCTACCTTTTTCTTAAACTATCACTTCATATGATCAAATGAGGTAACCTGGCAATGTGTATCGATTCTGTAAAGTCTACACAAATCTGCGCTGTATCTTAATTATTAATGTATGTTCCAGCAGTATTTATTGTCGAGGTTGATTCTTTCTTGACAATAGTGTTTGCCTTAAATCAATTAAATGATCATGGAATGAGAACACTACAAGGCATATACTCCATTATAGAGTGGCATAAACCAGAGTTAAGCAACGAGATTTGATTACACAATTGTCGAAATGTATTAATGCTAGGTTTCCAGAGAATCCTCTGAGACAGCGGATTATAACAAAACCGTGTTAAAAGTGTTAAAATCTACGATAAATACAATCATTTATACTAAAATCATGATGGTTCTTATTTTTTTACCATGAATTAAATTTGAAAGTCCTTGCTAGCATTATAATTAGTAAGTCTTAGTTTGAAAGCTTTTCTTGTCTAAACGAATGCTTTGTATTGTCTTTTCCAAGTCGGCGATCCGATTTTTCATCTTTTTACGGGTTGATTTGTTGTTTGCACTGTCCTAAAGTATAAAGACAATTGGCTACATATCTGCAACGACGGCGATGTATCTGGAGTTTCTGTTTTTTTTTTAAATCTGTATAAACTATTAAAGTTAGTAAAACGTTTCATGCAATAAATATAACGTCGCATGCAATAAGTAAAACGTCGCATGCAATAAGTAAAACGTCGCATGCAATAAGTTAAACGTTGCATGCAAAAAGTAAAACGTCTGCAACTAAGCCGTTACTGATATTTCCTGTACATTTCACTCCCTTGTTTTATTAATAACAAACGGTATAGTTATTAAGAAAAACGAAACAAGATTATGATTGGTTTTAAGTCGAGAAATTATAGCCTTAAGCAAAAATGAGCTTTGCTTTACATCTTGTTTAAGCAATGAAGTAATTTCCATAATTTACTATTGTCAGACAGTTTCATGGTATGGGGGAAATCCGGATACTTAACTTTTTATTGGTTACACACTTACATTAGCAATCGTAGGCCTATCAAGAAATTTGATTTAAAATGGTATTGCAAAATTATTTCGCTTTAAAAATGGATGAGTTTGTAATGATTAGGATTCATGTGTATATTGGTGTACATCCTACAGGAATTATGCTGTGACGATGGACTATTAAACAAAAACAATTCTTGCACACATTTGACTCCCATGAACTCAGCAAATTTTATAAGCTTTTTGTCATTAATCATTAATCATTATTATCAGAATATCGAAATCAATAAGTTAGTTTTTTCCATATTTACTCAAATTATGTGTGCATGATTTCGTATATAGCAAAAACCTTTTGGCAGTCACTTTGATGTATAATCATATAACGTATTGTCTCATAGTCGATACCATTTATCATATCATTCAGGCACAAAATCTGTTTACAATCAGCTTTATATAGACACCATATGTTATTTAGCATCTGTATGGTTATGGTTAGGTATTATGTCAGAACACGCGTCTCTGAGGAGACGTACATTCATCATTTAAGCTTTGTTTTATTGAAATGATGCTTTAAGTAATTGCTTCATACTCACAAGCCTATTATTCCAACAAATTGCATACAGCGATAATAACAACCAAACTAGTTAAGATGCACTGATAATCGTGTGAAATATTGGTTTATACAATTTTTTTTAAATTCTTATATGTTGCCCCATATGTTTGGTACTTGTCATTACCATGCTTCAGTGAATATTATTGCAAAGAACATGTTTATCTAGTTGAACACCGGGTATTAGGAGTGATCTTCTATTACCACCACGATGTCGTTTATTTATGGAATCTGCTAATTGCTGTTCAACATTCGGCATTTTCTCTTCGAATTGCTTTTATGCATTATGTTTCTTTACCGCCCACAGTGTTCGCTTGTTACTAAGACAAATATCATGTTTATTAAACATAGATTCGTGATCAATGTGGACGTCCTTCAATTAAATATGCAGTCTCTACATAATTGGATTTCCGCGAACACATTTTTTACAGTTGGATGTTCGCGTATCATTCATAATAACAGGAACTCTTATAGTCACAGCACGTCGACTTTGATATGTTTACCTTAATATACAATGAAATGTTAAATACTAAATACAGTGTGTGTACATAGTGCTGATAGGGATCTTTAAGGATACCATGCTGTCCGTCGTCCGTCAGTCCGTGCGTTAGTGCGTTTAGAAAGNACATTTGGTGTACATATTTGCCTAGTATGGCCTCAAACATTTCATTACGCAATCTTAACATGATTTTCGAATACAGTTTGTATGTGTATTCCATATATGTTTATACTTATTCGAATTTGATCAAACTATTTCTTCATCATTAATTTTATAGCAAATATGTTTTGCAGTACATTTTCAATCTAATATGAATTATTGTAAATACAATTCTCCATACAAATCCTAACGTCACAGGAAAGTCTGTACAAACTGAGCTTATGTAAAATAACCAATGTAAACTAGTAGAAAACGCATTCTGTGATGTGTATGTATGGCATAAATAACACTGTTCATATCTTACATTTTTATTGTTATTATATTTAATGTCTAAATAAACCGTTTATGAAATATGTTTGGGTTTTCCGTTTTTCGGTAGATATATTAATTGGGAAAAATTAACACAAGATATCCTTATGCGGACTGCACAGGCTAATCTGGCACGACACTTTACGCACATGCATTAAACCCCTTTTTTCACAGAGCGATATGATGTTAAATTTTTATTAAAGAAAACCCGTTTCAAAGCAATACTGATTACAAACTACACCGTATTGACATATTTAAAGTAATAGTTTTTGCATCATGGGATGCGTGTCCTTATTTTTTTTTTAAATTAAAAATAAATAATTGTGTAAAACTTATTATATCTTACGTTTCTCTTTACCTTTCAAATCTTTTTTTCGTATACAGTCGTTTGTATTCTCGATATAGTTAAATATGTGAAATCACACATTCAGAATATTGTTCAGTGTGATAAATGTGGGTCAAATGTGTACAAGTTATTTTACTAACATTATATCATGACAATATTTAGCTTACGATGACTTGCGGAACATGTTCTTTGTATATGGCTACCTAAGACGAATTCAAATAAAAACTTAGAGAGAAGACTTACACAATTGTTATTTTTGTCGAGCCATTAACCAGAAATAGAGCATTTAATAAAATATTGTACAGAACAGGTATTTAATTTTGACAGAAAAGTTGCTGTCAAATCTACAGTAAGGAGTAAATTATGTAGTCTTAATTCAAATTGCAAGACAACTGCATTCGAATTTATATTTGATTTTCAAAACATTGCATAGTTTTCAAACTAACGTTGCATGACGTTAATAATCAAGAATTACGTCCGTGTTGCCAACAGTGAGACAGACATGTAAATCAGCTGTCGGAATAATTTTTCAGACCAACTTTCAGCCTGGCTAATTGAGTTAGCAGCCGTTGGGCATTGCTTGTGATTAAAACAAATGAACTTTATATTGAATAAGGCTTCGTGAACAATGTGAGTGTCTGTGATGTTACTACAAAACAATATTTATTGGCGTAAATTATAATAAATTGTTGTTGTTTTTCAAAATAAAAGGACGATTATTACCTAAACATACTTATTTTTTATTAGTGACGACAAAATCTCACTCACTCAATTTGCTTAGGTTTACTTTAGTGAATATTTGCATTTGACAATGCGAACACACAAAACAAAGATCTTAAGGTACTGATAGACGAGAACCTGTTGTACTACATGAGGTTTTGCAGTCATTATTAAGACTATTAGTACATAATACAGGATTTCCTCTGTGTACGTTGACAGAATAACACGTAAAACAATAATACTAAATTCATTGCAGAATGAATATATTTCGTATTTGGATAATTGCGAAAATGAAAGTGCAAACAATATCGCAAAATAACAATTCAGCATAACACAAACACAAAACAACTGGAAGGACAATATTCAAATATTGAAAGCTGTTGTAGGGTTAATATGTATTAATCCAAGATCTGACAAAAATAAGAACAACACCAGACATAAAATTGTTAAATTGGTAAATACATGGCAAAGGAATACCTTAGGTTAAAGTTATTTAGGAAAAGAGTCTTTAAGTTTTTCAGTACTACGAATAAACAGACTAATATACCAATGAAGACGTCATTTTGGTTGTAACTACTGCTTCCATGCAAGCATCTGGCACTCGTTGACTCCAATTTGCTAGACGACGATCGGAAAATTTCAGGTTCCTGAACCTTGTCATGTTATGCATCACCACCAGTAAATCAATTACCAAGTGCAAACGATGTTTCCTGCGCTATAGGTACATTTTTAATCGGGTTTGACGCTCCCCAATGCTTTGCACTGACCGTTCCAAGGTAGTAATCACGGTTTGAATCATTTGATGTACATAGTTTGTAATCCATTATACAAGTTTTTGATATGAAAAAGAATGTCTCTCCAAATAAAAGTTTCTGGAGTTTAATATTTTGCTTCATTACTTTTATACTTAATTCAATGCAAAATAATGGTTCATAATTTCCGTGTTACATTGAATGAATGCTTTGTCAAGTACAGTGTCGCTCCGAGCATACAAAACGTACAGAAACACTGAAAGTACCATTTATGTTATCTATAGACAAGCAATCAGTGATGACCATCATGACTTTGAAGCTGTGAAATTAATAATTAATCAAGGACGACGTCCAAGAAGGCTTATTGAGTTATAAGTGGAATGCCTTTGATGGTAATTGAGATATATATTCTCGTTGAGATCGAATTAGGTTTCTAGATGTATGATGCCACAATTTCATTCTGAGACACGCGTATGAGTAAATGTTATTTGATTAAGAAACGTCCAAAAACTACTGCGAGTTCATCCGTCGTTACTTTTCATACGCAAATAGCCCAGTCACTCTGTGTTTCGCAATTGGAATGTACGGCGGCTAGGTACATAAAAACCTTATTACTATAATAAGTGTTACATTATTAGAAAATTTCGTGATTTGTAAAATACAGTTGATCAAAAATTGGTTATTAATTCACTAAAAAAAGCATACATATAGTTAAATAGTTGTTAATCGGATGCATCTGACCTTCCATTGAATAAACAACCGGTGTATCTTAAATTAAAAACTGCTGCGTCTAAAATTAACTGCCGATGTGTATTGAATTAACTAACGGTATTCCTCGATTTAACGACCAGTTTGTCTCGCATTAACAACCAGTGAATTTGGAAGTAACAACAGGTGTGTATCGAATTTAAAACCGGTTCGTCTTGAAATTTGCAACCGGTGCGTCTCGACTTAACTACCGGCGTGTCTCCATTTTACTTTCGGTTTGTCTTTAGGTGTTCACGGTTTTTAAATTCACTCTTCGCCGATATTTAAATTCGAATGACTAAGGTTATCTGTTGTACTACTCTAGGTTCCATACCTTGTTCAGACAATTCAAAATAAACATAGCAAGTCACACATATAACATTATTCCATCTCCAAGTCATGTACATAAGTGACTCCATGTTGGTTTGCGTGCGTGTGTTTTTGTTTGCGATAAACATATGCCAACAAATGATAGCTCACATAAATACATCGACTAATCATACTTATAAGTAATCATGCTTATTAGAAAGTAAAAAAAATAGTGAACCCATTTATAATTATTGTCTTTATCAAATTACTGTTTTGTGATTTTCTAAAAAGCATATCAGTATTGGCATTTTATATTATACTCATTATAAGGAAGGGAAATATATTGCAAACACTCGTTCAAACCCTATAGACAAAACGTCTGTTAAAAATCACCCACCATTAGTGGCACTAACCTATCTATCATATCTACAATTGTGATCATACTCAAGTCTATAGCGACTCGGTTACATCGCCAACACGAACATCAAGCGGTCGTTGGGCGAACTGTATGGTCTTTTATGTCCTAACGTGCCATAAATCAAAGCCACATTTGGCTGTCATGTTAGCGTTAACAGCTTACTGTTAAAATTGAACAACACTGAATAAAGTGGACATGATTCCGTTACAGTTCCGCGGCACAATTTACTTTTATATTTATAGCTTATTGGAAAATAATGAGCTCTTTAAAAATACAAGAAATATACTTAATTTTTTTTAGATATGATATATTTTATAGATTAAGATCACATCAAAAGTAAACAATTGCTGCGTCATGCTTTCTTTCAAGAATCGGTACAAGCTGGCGCATATGACAACGCTATCAATGTAACGGTAGTGTTGCGAATACGATTTAAATGTTCTCTAGTGCGAAAAAAAATCACCCATTACATCAATATGATGATGATAACATTAAATTCATACGAACACAGCCATTTACGAAATAATACTAATTAAAAGAAAATTAACGTAGCGTTTAGAATAATTATGGGAAACAGCAATATTAGATATCATTGAGATCGAGCATATACCAACTGAATCAACCAATCTTTGAATTGACAATTCGAATGCGTTTGCCGCAATGTGCATACTTATGTTGAGGCGTTGGTTGTATGAGGGAAATGAAACAGTCAACAAATCGGTTTGATATTATTTGTGAATATTGGATTTTCTTCTAAGCAACATGTTCGGCTAAAACTATGTACGTTCAATAATTTTGACTATACCAACACAGTTAATAAAATATTGTTATTCGGACAATTTTGTTAACGCTGATGGGTGACGGCATAAGGATATATCAAGGGTAAAAACTTCATAAAAACGAGTTCAGTTAGATAACGAGGCTGTGGAATAAGGTTTATTAAATGATGACGTATTCTCAGCAAATTAAAGCCATGCGTTCGGTAAAAGCAGTCAAAGAACATTGAGCAAAGGAACGTTTACAATGTGTGGGATGTTTTCGCGAAAGAAAAGCCACACACATCGTCAGAGAAGAATTCCTCAATATCTCTTAATAGACATTCTGAAATGACAGCATTTGTTAATATTACATAACAGGTTTATTTCAAACATTTCAATTGTCCAACGGGAGTTGTGGCGTGGTGAATAGGAGTGTCTCCCTATGGAAAACACACTGCCAGAAACCAGAGCGATGACATATACAAAATAATCTAATTCAGCCGTGTGTCTGGTAATACATGTCATGTTTGAAGCCAATCATATTTGAAGTCAATCATTTTTGAAGCCAATCAAATTTGGTTGCGCCACTTGACATTGTTTCGATATTTCATTTTGATTTGATTTCGGATTTATATAAATGCGAGTATTTAATATTTCTATGCTACCACTTTTTCTAAGAAACATTGTTGACATAAATCAGAGTCATTCTCAGGTTTGCCAAAACAGTATCGACTATAGCATTCTCATAAAAAGGTAGAAAATAAGGAAATGGAATATATATAATAAATGTTAATATTCTCGATTTTATCAACTGCCCATGAAGATAATTGAGTTATTCTGAATGAATCGGTGGTTTAACAAGTATAACCCAATTATAAAATTGATTTTACGATGTTGTAAACAAAGTGTGAAATAGAAATGCTATTTTAATATGTTCGATGAAATCAGATAAATACTTAGTTTTGTCAAATAAATGTTACTTCATCTATAAATGTACAACCTATCCACGAATCTATTATTACGGTTAACTGAAAATACTAGGTAAATTTGTAACAAATATGTCAATTTTTCTCCTTATGTTATGTTTTCTTTTTTTTTCAGGTGTTGCGGTTACTTTTGCGGTAACAATACTATGCCACATGCGAACATATGACTCTTTGTGACCCCAGTATTCAGGATCATACCGTATGGGAATAGTATTTGAAAGTTCAGACAGAAAGTTCCGAAATATGCAAGGTCTTTCAGTTTTGTTAAGATGGCTATGCAATATTTTGAATAAGGTCTCATATTTTTACCATATTATCAATTCTGTTGCATTTCATTTTTAAGTGCTTTGCATTGTCTGAACCAAAACGATGACCATCAGTTTTAATATATTCCTGTTTAATGGTGTATTTTATATTTTGTCCTGTATTGTTTAAGCAAATGGTCACTTACCGCAAATAAAAGATGAACGAATAAAGGAAATATTATATATACGACATGTTTCTGAAATGTTGTGTTATTCCTATATTAAACATAATATGAAAAAAGTAGGGCTCTAGTTGCATCAGCTGGAGATCATCCCTATCACATATGCGAGGTCCTTTATTCACAACAAACAATGATCTGACAATAAGACGAAGACAAAAACACCTGACGAACACAAACAGCCATGAATAATGGTCACGGCCCTGGCACGGTCAATGCAAAGTATAGCATTGGGGGTTTAAACTCATTTTATGGATGCTGAACCACACACTTAGCGAACATTTATTAAAAAATAATTATGATTTTTTTTTGAAACGATCGTATTAATGCACCGTAACTGTTAATGGTAATACAAATTAGTTGCAAACAAGTTTTTGAATCTTTATTAACAAAGATATTATAAAGAATGCCTGTAATTTCTTGGAAGCAAATTTTCGTTTCCCCTTTATACGAAATACGATACGTAGCAGGTCTTTGAAGTGTTGAGGTTACATAACATGCGAGCAGATGTGTCTTTCTGACCACAATTGTAAGGACCATTCCCTATGGAAACGCAATGTCCAAGAAAAGTCATGTATTTTAATCGTTGTGATGTGTAAATTTGACAATAAGTATATACGGCAGCTGCAATTGAGGTTTAGCAAGGCCTGTCTTCACTTTTAACCCTGATTTGTTTTGCATATCGTACGTTTATAATAAGTCATACATTTATTACAACAATGAAAGTTTGAAAAAACAATGCATATTTTGATACATATTGATCACGTTATTGCATTATTAGTTTCAGAACAATAACAACTTTTTGCATTAAGATTATATTGTTAGTCATTAATATTAATTGCACTATCCAACCCATAACGGGGGATTCCAATGTTGTTCTGCATTAAAACAAAGTTTACGTTCTGGTCCATGCATTTCAACTTAGTCGCTTCATATTTGGCCATAGGCCATAGGTAATCACCTTGCACGTTTGTGTCACTACAAGTAAGAACAAGATGCATTTCCAACCTCATCCCAATACTTATAGACATATTTCCGTACCTCACTTATTTAATAAACACCCGCTGGGCCTCGCCAGTAATTTAAAATAAATGTTGTGTTCAAATGTGGATGTGTTTACAAAAAATAAAAGATTCGGTCCGTAGATGTAAAATAAAAAGTTGATAATGTTGATATTATTTGTTAATTTCATATAATTATTTTCTTGTTTTGTGAAGCATCGTTTAAAAAATACCATTGTGTGTAAATATGCATTTTTCAAATGTTTCTTTCCCTACTGCGGTTGTTCAAATTGGTTTTCTACATAAAACTCGCGTCTGTGTTAAAAGAAGAATATAAATTCTACCCTAGCCAATTGTTACAGATCTTAACGTCTTAAATATTTAACAAAGAGGTAACGACAAGTTAAGACATAAAGGCGGATTTCAAATTATATCTCTTTGTTGGTTGATAAATGTCATCATAATACCAAGTTGCATAGATGCAACAACGCACATTGTCGATTATAATCATAAATGTGTTATCACAAGTCCGGCATATCAGCTTTTAAATAACATTTGAAGTAAAAAAAATTGTTAAATGATTTGAAAAAATGTCCCAAGTAATTTATGTATGTTATACAATGTTGTTGGCTTATCGCATGTAATAACTATATGTTCAGTTGGAGAACTTGCTTCTATTTTTTCAACATTTGTTATATATACAGGTGATATTTACTATGTGCACTAAGTGCATTTTATCCGACCGGTATTCCCCTTTGTATAATAAATGTGTCATTTTGTGGATGCCTCGATATAACATACCATAATTATCTTCTGCGAGCATATTGCGCTTTCTGGTCTCATGATTATGCACCATTCCCCGAGGAAGAAGTTTCCCAAAAAAGGGGCAGAAAGTCTGTACCCTTAAGCTACGTGAAATTGCTTCATCTGAAAAATGAAACTCCAGAAACATGATCAATATAGAAATATTCTCGTCGCTAGTCTTGTATTTAACCAAATGACCAATGGGATATACAAGACAATACATACACAAAATAAAAAAGAAAAACGCTGAGGTATGGCATACTTGTTGAAGTTGTGAAAAAAAGTTTTTTTTTGGACATACTTAGCCTAAAATACCTCTCATAGCAGTATAGAAAAAATGCTGTAGGTGGTGCATAATTACTGTCGATAGGAATCCTGTGTTTAATAAGATTAAACAATTTTTATGTTCTGAAGTGCGATACTATGTTACTTTTCTATTCTACTTAGGAGAGAACTTCAAAATTATCATTAAATGGCAAAAATCATATAATATGGCTTTCTGTATTAACCACATTGCTATATTTTTGATCATGTGTTTTTCGTATAGAGCTCACACCGACAGTGCGATAAATTGACATTTGCTTGGTAGTAAACAAAACAGAATTAGCAATAGAGCGACTCTGCAAGACTTTACATTGCGTAACGTTATTTGACATGATATTGTAAGAATAAATATGAGGTCTAGTAACAATATTTTAACCGACGTCCGAACTTACGTTTTGAGTAAGCAGCTACAGAGCTTTGCACATTTATGTTCTAAAGATAAGGCTTCTTGGCGAATGTGTTTTTATGTATAACATAAAAAGATGCAATTTTAATTTTATTGAATTGTGTAGCATTACGAGGAAAAAGGTATACTTATTATGCAATAATTCTTATTTATATTATTGAGCTCACTAGTGATATAGATAAGAAAACAATTTTCTGAATAAATCTTGTTTGCATCATAAAAGAGAATTTAATCCTCGCTAAGCCTTCTGTTGCTTAGGAAGAATTCGATAAAACAACACAGACATAACGACAAGTTGACGGCACAGACGTCGAAATGTGATAATGTCTCTTTGTTGGTTAATAAATGTCATCTGCAATTCATATGTACTACGTAATTGTCAATGTCAATTGGTTTGATAAACCATCCTCTTGTAGCTGTCGAAAATAAGAACTGTCGAATCTATCCAAGTACGGAGAAGTATAGCTAACTATAATTTAAACACGTTTATAAGATTAAAATATTAAGTTAAACACACTTATAAATGATAAATCAATTTTAAAGCATTACTTTGTTTTCTCCAAATTTGATTGTCAATAGCAAATTAGTAAACATAAGTTTATATAATTTTTTATAAAGAAATATTCATATGCATGTGTTAATAGCATTGAAATGTATAGTACTTAAAATACGATCAGTTTATTAATTGATATTATACATGGGATTTGTTAACACCCAGGTTACAAATATACCTATTCGGAGTTGAACGAATAACTTTATATAACATACCTTGATCTGACAATAAAAGTTACATAAGCAGTCGTTGTATATTATCCTAACTTAAGTTATTTTATATATGGTAATTTTCTGTTTGCTAGAAAAGAAACAATAACAAAAAAGGAAACGATAACGCTATCCTGGTTATATATGAGCCTCTCGCCTTCGCCTTGATTTATACGAACCATTAGTTTTGACAAGTGTAATGCCTTATTATAGGTATTATGAATGCAATGGTATAATCTCTGAAATGTGACGCTTTAACTGCAGACACGTGTTAATTTTGCCGTCTAAGACAACACTGCACAGACGCAAAACCGATCGATGTTGAGTGAATATATGTTCTATCAATATGTGCTACGGATATCACTGACACAACTCATTTATGGCAGTCCATTTGTATGTTTCATTAGCAAAATCAATTGATACAATTACTTTTCCATACATACCCCACGATCGCAGCATCTGTTCAGAATCAGAAACCATCAGCTGCTGTATGTCATATATCATCCGTACGATAATGGCAATTTACCGAGTAAAACTGCTTTCGGTGGATCTGTACAAGTGCGTGAAGTTTTTATTAAATGGCCAATATGCGTGTTTGATGTACATAAACGACGCGTCATGAGCATGAAGTGTCATTAAATGGCCAATTGCGTGTTTGTTGTATATAAACGACGCGTCATGCGCGTGAAGTGTCATTTAATGGCCAATTGCGTGTTAATAAACGACGCGTCAGACCGTGAAGGTGCTGGCAGTGTGCAAATTCATTGCCAGCATGTAATATTTTAGTCACACGTTTCGAAAGCCAGGTCCAGGTGTGTCCATGCTGGATGTTGGATATATGGTTTTGTTAATTTAATATTCAATAGGCAAACAATTTATTAGTTTACATGTTCAAAACATAGTATCATATATAAAGGCAAGAAATGTGATCAGTATTGAATTTTCTAAGTTGTTAAATAAAGTATCGATACATGAAAAGGTCTAGTACAATTAGATTACAGCATTTATAATCTATTTTACAATGTTATAACGATAACATAAAAAACAGCAAAGACGAATCTACAAAAGAACAAGTCAAGTTTGAGTAATATATTATACACAATCAATCATTAAAATATATATCCAGGTTTCTTTGAATTGATGTTTTATGTTCTAACATGGTTAAGTTTCTGTTTGTACTTGTATTATCAGATTACATATAAATGTTGGAGATGTTCACCCCTTAAGGTGCATGTGTATGTATTTCATTATACGCAGTTCTAACGTAAACTTATTGGTTTAAATAGTCGAATAGAGTGCGAAAAATCATGAACAGTATTTTCTATCATAATGAGTTAAAATACTACAAAATACTACAACTTACAGATACGTGTTAAGTCACAATATGCCAAAGCCTGAATTTAAGAAATATTTACAATATGCAATATATATATAGAGAGAGAAGAAATTAGAATTGTCTTGTCAATTTCCGACTGCTAAAAAGAGGAGAAAAAAACACACCTCATCAAAAACGGCAATGTGTTTTTCAGTGTATGTATCCAAACTAATGCTTGACCTAGATTTCTTTCGATTATGTATGCAGCGGCAACACTACATGTCAATCGAAACGGACAACTGTTCAAATTGTAGAAAATGTTAAGTTACTGCATTGTTTAACGTATACTAATAACTGTTGTCTCCTTACTCAGGATTTAATTTACATGATTGTTTAAGTTAGGTTGTTAAACAAAACTTGTATGGGTATCTGTATCTCGAAGGTTATTTGTGTTCCGGTCCTCTTAAGTGATCGATATTTTGGCTATCGCTTAAGACTACACATGCCATTACTAGACTAGACTATGCGGTCTCGAACGGTTAGTTTATGACAAAAGATACAATGTGTCAACTGTAACAATGTTTCAAATATAAACAAAGTTACACTCCAGTTGAATCGGCATGATATCATTCTTATAACAATCACAAGGTCCTGCGCTTAAGAAAAGTTACTAGTTGCACAACATTTTAGCCTCTGGACAAAAGAAAGAAAGAAAAACACGGAAAAACGGGGGTAACATCCGTGGAAACTTTCTTTTTTACGACATTCTCCCATACGATTCTTTGCGAATACCTACACACGTTTCAATAATAGTGTCTACAACATTATAAATACAATTATACAATTAGGCAAGCATATATTAAACAACTATATGAAAATAGAGCGACTAGGACTTTGCTTTCATGACAGTGAAAACAATATCGCAATATCACTATTTATCATAAAACAAACACAAAATAATGACGTTTTGAACATTAAAAATATGACATGCCCTCGTTGTACGGGTTGTTATAAAAGTTTACTTTCTTATAGTAAAAATCAAAATTGAAAGCAGATGTATTGTTTACAATTGTCCCTCCGTGATCTGACAAAAATAAGCACAAAAACAGACATGAAATTCTTGAATTGGTAAATACAAGGCAATGGTATACCTT
The DNA here is from genome assembly GCA_007657795.1 of Dreissena rostriformis. Classification (NCBI taxonomy): domain Eukaryota; kingdom Metazoa; phylum Mollusca; class Bivalvia; order Myida; family Dreissenidae; genus Dreissena; species Dreissena rostriformis. Next base: position 394,805 of record VMBQ01000061.1, on the reverse strand, counting down.
GCGTCAATTTATTTTAGAAAAATGCACTTCACGTTTTCCAGTACTACAAATATACCGACCCATGACCAGAACATGCGTCCTTTGAGTTGTAATTACTGATTCAATGCAAGCTTTTGACACTGTTTGATCTCAATTTGCGAGACGTCGATGGGGAAATATATTAAAATTGCAATGTCCTGAACCGTATAATGTTATGCTACGCTAAATGCTGCAACACCAGACAATCAATGATAAGTTTCTGCGCTTTAGATACATTTGTTTAAATCGTTTTTGACGCGCGTTTGGTTTGTGATAAATTCTGGGGTAAGTGTAAAGTTTGGCTGGTACTCAAATCCGTTAAAAGCCCCAATAATTTGAACTGACCGTTCCAAGGCAGGGATCACGGTTTGAATCCTTTTATGTACATAGTTTGTGTTCCAGTATACACATTTATGATATGAAAAAGAATGTCTCTCCAAATATAAGTTTCTGGAGTTTAATATTTTGCTTTTTTACTTTTGTACTTAATTCAATGCAAAAAAAATGTAACTGTGAATGAATGCTTTGCCAAGTACAGCGTCGCTCCGAGCATACGAAACGTACAAAAACACTGAAAGAACCATTAATGTTATCTATAGACAAGCAACCATTGATGACCATCATATCTTTGAAACTGTGAAATTAACAATTAATCCAGGACGACGTCCTAGAAGGCTTATTGAGTTATAAGTGGAATGCCTTTGATGGTAATTGAGATATATATTCTCTTTGGGATCGAATTAGGTTTATAGATGTATGATGCCCCAATTTCGTTCTGAGATACACGTATGCGTATATGTTATTTGATTTAGAAACGTCCAAAAACTACTGCGAGTTCATCCGTCGTTACTTTTCATACGCAAATAGCCCAGTCACTCTGTGATCCGTGTTTATGTGTGTACGGCGGCTAGGTACATAACAACCTTATTATTATAATTGGTGTTACATTATAAGAACATTTCGTGAAATACTCTTTATCAAAGATTGAATATTTATTCACCAACAAAAAGAATACATAGAGTTAAATAGTTGTTAATCGGATGCTACTGACCTCCAATTGAATAAACAACCAGTGTATCTTAAATTAAAAACTGCTGCATCTAGAATTAACTACCGCTGCGTCTCGAATTAACTGCCGATGTGTATTGCATTTACTACCGGTATTCCTCGATTTAACTACCAGTTCGTCTCGAATTTACAACCAGTGAATATGGAAGTAACAACAGGTGTGTCTCGAACTAACAAACGGTTCGTCTTGAATTAGCAACGGTGCTTTTTGAATTAACTATCGGAGCGTAATGAATTTACTACCGATGTGTATCGAATTAACTACAGTCATGTCTCCATTTAACTTTCGGTTTGTCTTTAGGTGTTCACGGTTTTAAATTTCACTCTTCACCGATATTTAAATTCGAATGACCATGGTCATCTGTTTTTTTTTACTCTAGGTTCCATACCTTGTTCAGACCATTCAAAATATACATAGCAAGTCACATATAATAGTATTCCATCTCCAAGTCATGTACATAAGTGACTCCATGTTGGTTTGCGTGCGTGTGTTTTTCTGTTCGAAAAACATATGCCACCAAATGCCATTTGAGATAAATAAATCAACTAATTATAATGACAAGTTATCATGCTTACTAGAAAGTAAAACATTAGTTTGCCCATTTATTATATATTTGCTCAAATCACTGTTTTATGATTTTCTAAAAAGCATATCAGTATTGACATTTGATATTATACTCATTATTAAGAAGAGAATTGGAATGCGTTCATACCCTAAAGACACAACGTCTGTAAAAAATCACCCGCTATTTGTGGCACCAACCTATCTATCATCTCTACAATTGTGAACAATGACCATACTCAAGTCTATAGAGACTCGGTAACATCGCCGAAACAAACATCAGGCGGTCGTTGGGCGAACTGTAGGGTTTTTATGTCCACATATGCGATTAATCAAAGCCATATGTGGCTGTCATGTGATCGTAAACAGCCTGCTGTAAAAATATAACAACACTAAATAAAGTGGACATGATTTCGGTTTCAGTTCCGAGGCACACTTTTCATTCAATGTTTACCTTATTGGAAAATAGTGTTAAATTTGAAAAAAAAATCAAGAAAATATACTTATACCTATTGAGTTTCCATATATTTTATAAATTTACATCACATCAAAAGTAAACAATGGCTGCGTCATGCTTTCTTTTAAGAATTGGTACAAGCTGGCGCATATGACAACGCTGTCAATGTAACGATAGAGTTGCGAATACGATTTACATGTTTTATATTGCGGAAAAAGTATCACCCATTACATCAATATTATGATGATTCCATTAAATTCATACGCACTGAAATTTACGAAATAATACTGTTTAGAAGAAATTTAACTTTGCTCTCAGAAAAAATATGGGATACAGCATTAGTAGGTATAATTGAGATCTAGCATATACCAACTGAAACAACCAATCTTTGCATTGACAATTCGAATGCGCTGGCCGCAATGTGCATATTTATAATGAGGCGTTGGTTGTATAAGGGAAATAAAACAGTCAACGAATCGATTGACTATTATTTGTGAACATTGGATTGTCTTCTAAGCAACATGTTTGGCCTATACTATGTACGTTCAGTAATTTCAACTATACCAACACAGTTAACAAAATAATGATGTATACGTTCAGACAATTTTATTGACGCTGACGTGTGACGGCATAAAGATCTATCAAGGGTAGAAACGTCATACCAACTTTTTTTAAAAACGAGTTCAGTTAGATAGCGAGGCTGTGGAATAAGGTTATTGAATGATGACGTCATCTCAGCAAATTAAAACCGTGCGTTCGGTAAAAACAGTCAAAGTACATTTAGCAAAGGGATATTGAAAATGTGTGGGATGTTTCTTGAAAGAAAGGCCACACAATTCATCACAGAAGAATTCCTCAATATCTCGTAATAGAAATTCTGAAATGACAGCATTGGTTAATATGAAATAACAGGTTTATTTCAAACATTTCAATTGTCAAACGGGAGACTGCACAGTTGTGTCGTGGTGATATCTGTAAATGTACAATTTATCCACGAAGCTATTATTACGGTTAACTGAAAATACTCGCATTTACATTTGTAACAAATAAGTCAACTGTTTTCCTTATAGGTGTTTACCGCAATAACTCAAATACTTGAACAACCTATAAGAAAAATAGTTGACTTATTTGTTACAAATGTAAATGCGAGTATTTTCAGTTAACCGTAATAATAGCTTCGTGAATAAATTGTACATTTACAGATGAAGTAACAATCATTTGACAAAACTAAGTATTTATCTGATTGCATCGGAAATATTAAAAAAGCATTTCTACTTCATACTTTGCTTGCTTAATCGTATAATCAACTTTATAATTGGGATATACTTGTTCCACCACCGACTCATTCAGGGTAACTTAATAAACTAGATTGGCAGTTGATCAACTCGAATTTATTTACATTAATTATATATATATATTCCATTGCCTACTTTTCTCCCTTTTTATGAGAATAATGCTATAGTCGATACTGTTTTGGCACACCTGAGAATGACTCTGATTTATGTCAACAATGTTTCTTACAAATATTGGTAGCATACACATTTTAAATAATCGCATTAATATAAATCCGAAATCATATCAAAATGACATATCAAGACAATTTCATGTGGCGCAACCAAATTTGATTGGCTTCAAAAATGATTTGCTTCAAATATGATTGGCTTCAATCATGACATGTATTACCAAACAAACGGCTGAATTATATTCTTTTGTATATGCTCTGGTGTCTGTCTGTGTGTTTTCCATAGGGAGACACTCCTATTCACCACGCCACAACTGTGCAGTCTCCCGTTTGACAATTGAAATGTTTAAAATAAACCTGTTATTTAATATTAACCAATGCTGTCATTTCAGAAGTTCTATTAAGAGATATTGAGGAATTCTTCTGTGATGAGGTGTGTGGCCTTTCTTTTGCGAAACATCCCACACATTTTCAATATCCCTTTGCTAAATGTACCTACTGCTTTTACCGAACGCATGGTTTTAATTTGCTGAGATGACGTCATCATTCAATAACCTTATTTCACAGCCTCGCTATGTAACTGAACTCGTTTAAAAAAAAAGGTTGGTATGACGTTTCTACCCTTGATAGATCTTTATGCCGTCACACGTCAGCGTTAATAAAATTGTCTGAACGCTAACAACATTATTTTGTTAACTGTGTTGGTATAGTTGAAATTACTGAACGTACATAGTATAGGCTAAACATGTTGCTTAGAAGACAATCCAATGTTCACAAATAATAGTCAATCGATTCGTTGACTTTTTTATTTTCCTTATACAACCAACGCCTCATTATAAGTATGCACATTGCGGCCAGCGCATTCGAATTGTCAATGCAAAGATTGGTTGTTTCAGTTGGTATATGCTAGATCTCAATTATACCTACTAATGCTGTATCCCTTGCATCATAAAGTACTATTTCCCGATCATCGTAATGCATACCTGAAAGAAGTAGTAATAAAATGCGTAAAAAGCCCCATTATGTAGCTTGGATGTATTCGTGATGATAAAGATATACAGATCTGTTCATATCGTACAGTAACACATTTGTTGTGTGTCTAACAACAAACACGAATTAACGTGTCAGCCTCGGGACTGGGGTTACCTATGTATATGTCTTAGACTGTGTTTCTTTGCAGTAAATAAAGTTCTTCTTTAACGAATAACGTGATACTTGGTCACTTTATTATTTATATTAAATAATCATGTTTATTCATAATGAATAGACAACTACTGAAAAATAAAATAATCTCAAGATCATAAACTAAAATGCAAGTATTATTAAATGTATACGATATACCGGTAAACCCTTTCAATTTATATGAATGTAGTCATGTATTCTATGTTTTCAGCGTTTTTTCGGCATAATTATATTTACGCAACCATTTCAAACGTCACTATAATATGATGGGTTTCAGATCCTATTAATCAGTAACGATTTAAAGAAACATTATATTTTAAAATCAAACATTGTTTTATAGACGTGGTTAACCTGTAACGCAGTTCCTAAAATAAATATGATTGTTTAATAAAATATTTAAATTAGAGATCGATTACATTTGTTGAAGTTGTTTACTTATGAAACGGCTCTTGCATAACGAACTAAATGGGAAATGGCATCAAAAGGTGTTCTTGAATTATTAATATCCAAAACATTAAAAATTAACTATATCATAATCAAAACAATCACGTTTGTCATAAAAACTAGAATGGAAAATGCTTTATCTTATCATAAGGTGTAAATCTAGAAATGGAACATCAGAACTTGACGATTATGATTTATGTATGGTTAGTTTTTTTTTACCGATTTTCCGATTAATCTTGTTAATTAATTGTTTAAAAGTATATTTCTTATGTCGTCAATATATCTACTAGTTTTGTTAAAATTTGGAATACAATTTACTTGCTTTTCTTATGACAAACTCAGCCTACAATCCCTTTCACAGCAGTATAAAAGTCTGTTATAAATGGTGCACACTTACTTCCAATAGGACCCCATATAAATTGTTCGAAGATTCTACCATTACATATAATAAATACATGGTCTAAAAGAAAATTAAAAGCCGAATATAAATCTAGACACGCCCAAACATTACACGTGTGTGTTATTTCATTCGTAAAGAATGTTGTGTTGTGACTGACGTCAAAGTAAGAACATGCTTCTGCCGCAAATGTGCTTGTTTTCAAAAAGTGTTTTAAGTTCATCAATCAGATACAGCAGAAGCGTTGTTCATCAGTTAAAAAATTATTATGTTCTGAAGTGCGATGCTATATTACTATTCTATTTAATTTCAGAAAAAAGTTCTAAATGATCCTTGACCAAAATAAGTTAAAAAAAACTATTTTCATTAACCACATTGCTATAATTGTGAATATGTGTTTTTGTTTGCATAGCGCTCAAAGCGGCAGTACGATTTATTGACATTTGTTTAGTAGTACACAAAATAGAATTATTAATAAATGGCTTTTATTGGAGTTTTGTCGAATTTTGGGTATCGAGTACATAGACAGTATCTACAACTTACTAAATTTATGTAAATGTTCACGTCAAATCTTCTACAGTCCGTATCGTTTTCTGATATGATTTCTTTAGAATCATTATGAAGTCTCGTAACAATATTTCAGACCAACTTCCCAACATACTTCTTGAGTAAGCAGCTACAGAGCTTTGCACATTTATGTTCTGAAGAACGGATTAGATTTCTTGGCAAATGGGTTTTTATGTATAACAATGATAGATGCAATCGTAATTTTATTTGATTGTGTACGAGGAAAAGGGTATACGTATTATGCGATAATTCTTCTTTATCTTATTGTGCTCACTAGTGAAATAGATAAGAAAACAATTATATGAATTAATATAAATTATATTGTTTGTATCATAAAAGAAAAAATAAATCGTCGCTTAGCCTTCTGTTGCATAGAAAGACTTCGATAAAATAACACCAACATAACGACAAGTTGACGGCATAGACGTCGAAATGTGATAATGTCTCTTTGTTTGTTAATAAATGTCATCTGAAATGCGTATGTACTTCGTAATTGTCAATGTCAATTGTTTTGATTAACCATCCTCTTTTAGCTGTCGAAAATAAGAACTGTCAAATATATCCACATAATGGGAAGTAATAGCTGACTATAATTAATACACGTTTATAAGATTAATATATTAAGTTAAAACACACATATAAATGAGAATCGAGTTTAAAGCATTTTCTTTATTTTGTCCAAATTTGATTGTCAATAGCAAATAAGTAAACATTAGTTAATATCGTTGTTTATAAAGAAGTAGTCATATGCATTTGTTAATGACATTTTAATGTATAGAGTACTTAGTTATATATCAGCTTATTAATTGATATTATACATGTTATTTGTTAACACAGAGATTACACATGTAACCTATTAATAAATAAACGAATAACGTTATATAAAGTACCACAATCTGAAAATGAAGTGGAATAAGCTGTCGTTATATATTATCCTCACTTAAGATACTTTATATCAGGTTATTTTCTTTTCCTAGCAAAGAAAGATAACAAAGAAAACAATAACGCTATCTTGGTTATATATGAGCTCCTCGCCCTCGCCTAGATTTATACGAATCATACCTTTTGACAAGTATCATGCTATTTTATAAGAAATATGAATGCAAATGTATAATTACTAAAAATATGGCGCTTTTACTTCAGACAATGGTAAACATTACCGTCAAATACGAAACTGCTAAGACGCAACACCGATCGGTGTTGAATGATAAATGACTTGCGTGGGAAGAAACTGAGGCTTAAACTCGTAAAGAAGACTTTAACTCTTTTTCATAGATAAAATTCGTTATTTGTTTTCTAATTTGTAAGATAAGTGCAATTTCCTATATAAACGTTAATTCTATACATATAGGATCTGACATGAGTTGTCATATAATACCATATTTTATTAAACGAGTTCGGGAATTGTGTTTGTACGCGAGCCTTTGGCGAGCTAACTAACGAATTTCCTCGACGAGTTTAATAAAATATGGTATGATATAACAACGAGTGTCAGATCTTTTTTATCACATGCTTTTAAACTAAATAAAATACATCTAAATTGACCAAACAAATGCTGATAGATCTATGAATTGTTTTCTATCGTGACGCCATTTCATGTTAACGACGTCATTTCACCAAAATAAAGCCATGCGATTGGTTAGTTATTGATTATGTAGCCAATGAAAACGCTTAAAAATGTTGTATTACACATATGTAATATAAAAAAATATGTAATGGTTATATTACATGGGAAGGAAACAAGGTTTAGCATGTGATAAATTGTTTGGGAGCACGTGCAATTGATTGAACCAATCAAAGAAGCATTTTGAGAGGGGTATCAGGCACATTTCGAATACCAGAAGATATGATTATAATTGGAATATATGTTCCATTAATATGTGCTACGGATATCACTTACGCAAATCATGTATGGCAGTCCATTTGTAGGTTTTATTAGCAAACTCAATTGATAAAATTACGTTTCCATACATACCCCACGATCACAGCATCTGTTCAGAATCAGAAACTCTCAGCTGCTGTATGTCATATATCATCCGTACGATAATGACAATTTACCGAGTAAAACTGCTCTCTGAGGATCTTTTCAAGCGCGTGAAGTGTCATTAAATGTCCAATCGCGTGTTTGATGTAAATAAACGACGCGTAATGCTTGTGAAGTGTTATTAAATGTCCAACTGCGTGTTTGATATATGTGTCTAATTGCGTGTTTAATGTACATAAACGACGCGCCACGCCGTGTAGGTGTTGACAGTGTGCAAATTCATTGCCAGCATGTTACATTTTAGTCAAAGGTTTGAAGGCCAGGTCCAGGTGTCCACGCTGGCTGTTGGATATAAATGTTGGAGATGTTTACCTTCTTAAGGTGCATATTTGTGTGTTTCATCATACGCATTTCCTACGTACGTTTATAAGTTAAACCTGTAAAATAGAATGCGAAAAAATAATGAACAATATATTTTATCATAATGAATTAAAATACTGCAAAATACTACATCTTGCAGATACGTGTAAACTCCCAAATATGCCTAATAAAAAATATAAGAAATATTAACAATATGGAATGTATACAGAGAGGAAATAACACTCGTCTTGTCAATTTCCGAATCTAAACAGAAGAGGACAAAACACAGCAAAAACGTCAAATTTGTTTTCAGCGTATGTGTCCAAGCTTACGCTTGACAAAGTTTTATTTCGATTATGTATGCAGCGGCAACACTACATGTCAATCGAAACGGGAAAAAGGTTCAAATTGTAGAGAATGTTAACATACTGAAAACGTATACTAATACATGTTGCCGTATTATTATCACCACACTTTTTGAAAAAAAGGTGGGGATATTGTGGTTATCTCCGCCGTCCGTCCGTCCGTCTGTCTGTCCGTCTGTCTGTCCGTCCGTCCTTGCCAATATCTCCTCCTACACTATTAGCACTAGAACCTTGAAACTTACACACATGGTAGCTATGAGCATATGTGCGACCCTGCACTATTTGGAATTTTGATCTGACCCCTGGGTCAAAAGTTATGGGGGTCGGGTTGGGGCCGGGTCAGAAATTATCACTCATTTTTTTACGTTATTTTACATTTACTTCTTCATTTCTACACCGATTCACTTTAAATTGATACTGGACCTCTCTTATGACAATACGGTCAATCTCAACCATGCATGGCCCCATTCCCAACCCTGGGGCGCCCCGCCCACATAGGCCACACCCACCAAAAATTGCCATTTACTATAATTTCTTCATTTCTACACGGATTCACTTCAAATTGATACTGAACTTCTCTTATGACATTACGGTCAATCTCAACTATGCATGGCCCCATTACCAACCCTGGGGCACACCTAGGTCAAACATTCGGTGTGGGGATACGCGTCGGCCTCTGCCGCGCCATTTCTAGTTCAGGATTGAATTTACACGATGGTTGAAGTTATGTTGCATTTCTATCAAACACACCTTCAAGACACATCCGACGTAAATTTTTATTCTTTGATTGGCTATCTCAGATAACTACACTCTATAGCGAAGATTATGGTCACCTCGTACTAGCTGGTCTTCTCCAAATTCATTTATGATTTATTTTATTTAAGTGATACTAATTTTGACATTTTATTGATTCTGAAAATACTTCTTCTTGATTAAAAGAGAAAATGCTGTTATATCTTAGTGGTTTGTTTTATTCGAGAATGTGACAATTATTTTTTGCACATTGGGTTCCACAGAGTAAAACGCCATATGTAATGCAAATTAACAACCGGTGCGTCTCGAATTAAAACATGTGTACGTGTCGAATTAAGTACCGGTGTGTCTCGAATTAACTACAGGGTCGACTTAAATGTTCACGGTCATTCAAATCTAACGCTTAACCAGTAACTAAATTAGAATGACCCGGGACATTTGCTGTACTTATCTCGGTTCCAGCCCGTGTACCGACCATTCAAAATTGACATAGCAAGTGACACCTATAACAGTATTCCATCTCCAAGTCATGTACATAAGTTACTCCATGTTGGTTTGCGTGCGTTTGTTTCTGATATCGATTAACATATGCCAACAAATGACATATCACATTAAGACATCAAATTATCATAGTCATAAGTAATCATGCTTACTAAAAAAGTAAAACATTAGTGTGCCCATTTATTATATTTTTGCTAAAATTACTGTTTTCTGATTTTGTAAAAAGAATATCAGTATTGACATTTTATATTATACTCATTATTAGGGAGGAAATTGTTTACAAATACCCTAAAGACACAACGTCTGTTAAAAATCACCTACTATTTGTGGCACAAACCTATCTATCATCTCTACACTGGTGAACAATGAATATATGCAGGTCTGTAGAGACTCAGTTACATCGCCGAAACGAACATCAGAGGTCGTTGGGCGAACTGTATGGTCTTTTATGACCGTATATGTCATTTATCATAGCCACCTACGGCTGTCATGTGAGCGTATACTGCTTACTGTTAAAATTTAACATCACTGAAAAAAGTTGACATGAGTTCGGTTACAGTTCCGATGCAAACTTTACATTCAGTGTGTAAGCTTATTGGGAAAATCTTTAATTTGAAAAGATAATAAAATATACTAATAACTATTGTGGTTCGATATAGTTTATAGATTAACATCACACCAATAATAAACATTGGCTGTATCTCATAATACCCACGCTCGTCGACAAATAAGATTATATATTACGTGTATTGTTAGTAAAAGAGGTTGATGTGTACACATCGTAAACATTTATCATAAAAATAAAAACACTTGCTAAATAAAGAAAAAAGCAGCAAATATTAAACCGCAACGCAAAAGGCCAGCCAAACCTTGTCAAACAAGGCATGTTGATTTAAAGACTGAAAACCGATTTAATAAGTTTGCTTTATAATATAAACATTTATAGTGCAAATCTGCTTTGTATGTTAGTATCACTTAATAATTCTGCTATATCGATACGTAAAGTTTGCTAGTGGTAGAACGTTTTAAAGGCGTAAACAATATTTCAAGAATGCCGACAAAAACAGAACATAAACAAAAACACATGCCAATATTTGATTACAGTAATTATTTCGTGATATTTTTAGAAAACAGAACTTGTTATGAACGAGTATTTGACTATGTTTGAAAGACAAATGAGTTCATGTTAACAGCGTGCTACTGTTAGAAGTCGTTTTCATCATTTGGCATCACATGTCGACCTGGATTGTGTCCGAATGCTCCTATTTGTTAACATGAACGTGTGGTGTTCATTTTATTAACTTCACCAAGTTGTATTTTATACAATGTTTCCAAAGTATTACTCGTTTAGAAAAATGTCCACACCAAGATATTAGTTATATATTTTATTGAAATACAAAGGAAAAAAAACTTAAGCTGCACCAGCATGCGTGAAACCAGAAAGAAGAACGTGTTCCTTTATTTATTGCAAGAAACAAATTGCCTAAGCAACGGCGAGACACAGCAAAAAAGCACGAGCCGCAACCAACGCAAAAACATAAATACAACTGAGATTACCGCCTTAAAACGGTATATTCAAATCATGGGGGGGGTATATAACAGGCAATACGGAGCCCCAAACCTCATACTTGACCCCGAGTTGCTTCAAAACATGTTAAATACAAGTAAAAATAGAACATTAATTGGTTATGGCAACTATATGTATGTCATGATATCAGACGACTGTTGTTAAGCAATCGTGATGCAAAGCCTTTTGAATACCGCAATATCATGAAGCAAAGGACACGAGTTTCCTTTGTGATTATCATTAACGAGCTCCCGTCTGTTACTATTTGAAATGTATTTGTGTACATTCGTATTGAATCATCATCAACAGTGTCCGCTTGTCGAATACATGATCGCTAGTCCATAAGCAAACACCTTGGCAGCAACAGTATGAAAACAAAAACAACAACACAACCCACTGGAATTGCAATTGCAATTAGTGACTTTCACAAATGAATACGGTTATAATAAGTTATATATGAAACTGCGTTTCCGAAGAAAAAATACAACTGTATTTGAAACTATCTTTTTATACCATTTTGCACCTTAAAAAACGTAACCCCATACAAAATATATTATAACGGTCGATTAATGTTTAATATTATTTTTCATTTTCTTAAAACTCGGCGAACGACAAATTTTAATACAACCGAAATCATACCAATAACATTTAATAAAATAATTGCTTCAAATGAAAAAAGACAATTTTACATGAAAAAGAAATAACACGGAATGTGCCGATTGTAGCCGTAGTCATCCGAATATACACATCGCTGAATGCCGACAGAAAAGCGACATGGAACAAATAATTAGTTAATAATACACTTTTTTAATTTAATTAACCAACGCCACACATCCCTTTATTTTCTCGTCTCTGAGCTACGTCATCATTCTTTAAAAAAATCAGTACACGCTTGTGCATTATATTACGCCGTCAAATGTAACGGTAGAGTAGCGAATACAATTTAGTGTTCTATATTGTGGAAAAAAATGTCACCCATAACACCAATTACACCATTTAATGTGATTAATCCATAATATACTTATAGCTCAGCAGATTAAGTCTATATATCAAGAAATCTTTCAGTTTGTGATATAAGCACCAAATTTGGCACATATACTCTTCAGTAACTACAGATTTGATAAAGCACGTTAGCCAATATAAAAAAAATCAAAATGGCGTCCGTTTTCAAGATGGCCGCCATCAGGATTGAAAAATGAAAAAAAATGAAACAAATTCTCTGAAAGGTTTTACTGCTGTGAAAATTTCTTGATTTTGATTTCGTACACAACAATTTGACTAGTTTGGATTTAAATCTGTGAGTGTATTTCAATGCACAACCAGGGCATACTGGTGACATTACTGCTGTAAAACTCGGCATGCGGTTTGATGTCAGATATGTGCGCCATTGACGTGTTACATATCTTGATTACGTGAACACTGTAAGATAAAAGGGAAAGAAAGTATGGTCCAGTATATTTGCAAAATATAAACCCCAATTGAGCGTCAAATTTCTTGTCTATAGAAAAAAGTATTACTTACAACGGTATTGACGATAAAACACTCATTGGAAGAAATGTAACTGTACCTTCACATTGATTATGAGACACAGCAATAGTGGGTATTGAGATACAGCATAGACTGGCTTAAACAATTTATCATTGCATTGACCATTCGGAGGTTATTACCGCAATTTCCATCATAATGTTGAGGCGTTGTTTGTATGAGGAAAATAAAGCAATCGACGAGTCAATTGCATATTACTTGTTAACATATCTTGGCTTTATTTAGCAAACAATACACACAGATAAAAAGACAATAATTTCTTCATTAATTTATATTCATATAGCTTAAATTACGTTTTCGTAGGTGCTAGTACTAGGTTAAGTGAATTTCCAGATGTACATGTGTTACAAAGACTTCCGGATCAAAAACGCCATGGTTCAAACCAATTCAGAACATTGGATTTTGTTCTAAGAAACTTGTATGGCGTATTTTTGTTTATAAATCAATTTAGACTATAGCAACACGTGTGATAAAATACTGTTAAGTTCGGAATATTTTGTTGACGCTGACGTGTGGCGACATATACGATCTCTCAAGGTCAAACACTTCATACTTACTTTTCATAAAAACGATTTTTTTTTATGGCAAGGCTGTGGCATGAGATTATTGATATAACGTCATCTCAGGAAAGAAAGTCCTGAATGTTTAGGCAAGGAATGTTTAAAATGTGTGTTCGTTTCGCTACAGCAAGGCCACAAACCTCGACAGAGAAGAATTCCTTACTATTTCTTAATAGACATCCTGCATTGACAGCATTTGTTTATAGTACTTAACATGTTTATTTCAAACATTTTAAATGTCAAACGGAAGACTGCACAGTTGTGGCGTGGTGACTACAAATGTCTCCCTATGGAAAACACACTGACAATAACCAGAGCGATGACATATACAAAGGAATCTAATTCAGCCGGTTTTTTGGTAAAACATGTCATTTTTGAAGCCAATCATATTTAATTGCGTCACATGATATTGTCTTGATATATCATTTTGATATGATTTCGGATTTATGCAATTATTTAAAAGCTCTATGCAACAGGAAATGGATTGAAATAAATAAAAGTCATGTTCTGGTCTTGCCAAAATATCGACTATAGCATAATACAAAGAGAGAAAAGTATAAAAATTGAATATACAGTATCGATATTAAGATATTCGATATAACTAACTACCAAGGTGGATTTCTGAGTCACCCTGCATGGTGGTGGAAATTGAATGTATCTTTTCAGCCAACATTCGGCACTATATGCTAAACATGATCGATACGAGAGTGAAAGTATACTCAATGACCAAACACAAGTCTTTGAAGGCATTAAATAGGAGTTTGGCACGTTGTAAAAGAACGCGTTTTAAAATGTTTATATGTTGACACAAACATGTAATAACTATCCCATATTTCTGACATCGTAGTGTGTAAACTTCATTGACAGCATATACAGACAAGTAGGCTGAACAGAATTTAAAGTTTAATCTTTAGTTTGAGCCAATTTAACGACTGGACAAGTCTAACCCGACAATAAAATTGATTTAACGATGTATTTAACAAAAGTGTTAAGTGGAAATGAAATTTTCGACTAAAATATATTGATACTTTGTTTTGTCGAATGATTGTTATCAATTGATTTTTCTAGTAAAACCTATAAAAGGACGTCCATAAATGATTTGCGTCATTAATATCCGTAGCACATATTGATGGAATATATATTCAAATTATAATCATATTTCATGGTATTTGACATGTGTCTGATACCCCTCTCAAAATATGCTTTTCGTTGTTTATTTGATCGCATGTGGTAGCAAACAATGTATAGAATTAAACATTTTTTAATGAAATTACACTTATCTCACAAATTGGAAAACAACTAACGACATTTATCTATAAAACAGAGAGTTTAGCCTACTTTACGAACTGATGCCTCACGTTTTTGCAATTCCAACGAAAGTCAATCATCACTCAAGACCGGTCGGTTAGCGTCTGTGCAGTGTTGTATTAGACGACAGTAAAAGCGCCACATTCCCTTCATTCATAATTCTCGTCATGTAGCATGACACTTGTCAAACTTAATGGTTCGTATAAATCCACGCGAAGGCGAGGGGCTCATATATAACCAAGATAGCGGTATTGTTTACTTTGTTGTTATTGTTTCTTTGCTAGAAAAAAATACCTAAAATAAAATACCTTAAGTAAGGATAATAGATAATGACTGCTTATGTCACTATCTTTTCAAAATGCGATACTTTATATAAAGTTATTTGTTCAGCTCCGAATAGTTTCTATTGTAACCTCGGTGTTAACAACTCGCATGTATGATATCAAATAATAAACTGATGGTATATTAACAAGTGAATGTCATAAACAAATGCATATTAATATTTCTTTATAAACGATGATAATAACTAATGTTTTCTTATTTCTTATTGACAATCAAATTTGGAAAACCACAAATAAAACATGATTTAAAGTAGATTTCTCATTTATATGTGTGTTATTTACTTTATATTTTAGTCTTATAAACGTGTTTAATTATATTCAGCTAAACTTTAACTTATGTGGATAGATTCGTCAGTTCTTATTTTCGAAACAAAACACACACACACACACACACACACACACACACACACACACACACACACACACACACACACACACACACACACACACACACACACACACACACACACACACACACACACACACACACACACACACACACACACACACACACACACACACACACACACACACACACACACACACACACACACACACACACACACACACACACACACACACACACACACACACACACACACACACACACACACACACACACACACACACACACACACACACACACACACACACACACACACACACACACACACACACACACACACACACACACACACACACACACACACACACACACACACACACACACACACACACACACACACACACACACACACACACACACACACACACACACACACACACACACACACACACACACACACACACACACACACACACACACACACACACACACACACACACACACACACACACACACACACACACACACACACACACACACACACACACACACACACACACACACACACACACACACACACACACACACACACACACACACACACACACACACACACACACACACACACACACACACACACACACACACACACACACACACACACACACACACACACACACACACACACACACACACACACACACACACACACACACACACACACACACACACACACACACACACACACACACACACACACACACACACACACACACACACACACACACACACACACACACACACACACACACACACACACACACACACACACACACACACACACACACACACACACACACACACACACACACACACACACACACACACACACACACACACACACACACACACACACACACACACACACACACACACACACACACACACACACACACACACACACACACACACACACACACACACACACACACACACACACACACACACACACACACACACACACACACACACACACACACACACACACACACACACACACACACACACACACACACACACACACACACACACACACACACACACACACACACACACACACACACACACACACACACACACACACACACACACACACACACACACACACACACACACACACACACACACACACACACACACACACACACACACACACACACACACACACACACACACACACACACACACACACACACACACACACACACACACACACACACACACACACACACACACACACACACACACACACACACACACACACACACACACACACACACACACACACACACACACACACACACACACACACACACACACACACACACACACACACACACACACACACACACACACACACACACACACACACACACACACACACACACACACACACACACACACACACACACACACACACACACACACACACACACACACACACACACACACACACACACACACACACACACACACACACACACACACACACACACACACACACACACACACACACACACACACACACACACACACACACACACACACACACACACACACACACACACACACACACACACACACACACACACACACACACACACACACACACACACACACACACACACACACACACACACACACACACACACACACACACACACACACACACACACACACACACACACACACACACACACACACACACACACACACACACACACACACACACACACACACACACACACACACACACACACACACACACACACACACACACACACACACACACACACACACACACACACACACACACACACACACACACACACACACACACACACACACACACACACACACACACACACACACACACACACACACACACACACACACACACACACACACACACACACACACACACACACACACACACACACACACACACACACACACACACACACACACACACACACACACACACACACACACACACACACACACACACACACACACACACACACACACACACACACACACACACACACACACACACACACACACACACACACACACACACACACACACACACACACACACACACACACACACACACACACACACACACACACACACACACACACACACACACACACACACACACACACACACACACACACACACACACACACACACACACACACACACACACACACACACACACACACACACACACACACACACACACACACACACACACACACACACACACACACACACACACACACACACACACACACACACACACACACACACACACACACACACACACACACACACACACACACACACACACACACACACACACACACACACACACACACACACACACACACACACACACACACACACACACACACACACACACACACACACACACACACACACACACACACACACACACACACACACACACACACACACACACACACACACACACACACACACACACACACACACACACACACACACACACACACACACACACACACACACACACACACACACACACACACACACACACACACACACACACACACACACACACACACACACACACACACACACACACACACACACACACACACACACACACACACACACACACACACACACACACACACACACACACACACACACACACACACACACACACACACACACACACACACACACACACACACACACACACACACACACACACACACACACACACACACACACACACACACACACACACACACACACACACACACACACACACACACACACACACACACACACACACACACACACACACACACACACACACACACACACACACACACACACACACACACACACACACACACACACACACACACACACACACACACACACACACACACACACACACACACACACACACACACACACACACACACACACACACACACACACACACACACACACACACACACACACACACACACACACACACACACACACACACACACACACACACACACACACACACACACACACACACACACACACACACACACACACACACACACACACACACACACACACACACACACACACACACACACACACACACACACACACACACACACACACACACACACACACACACACACACACACACACACACACACACACACACACACACACACACACACACACACACACACACACACACACACACACACACACACACACACACACACACACACACACACACACACACACACACACACACACACACACACACACACACACACACACACACACACACACACACACACACACACACACACACACACACACACACACACACACACACACACACACACACACACACACACACACACACACACACACACACACACACACACACACACACACACACACACACACACACACACACACACACACACACACACACACACACACACACACACACACACACACACACACACACACACACACACACACACACACACACACACACACACACACACACACACACACACACACACACACACACACACACACACACACACACACACACACACACACACACACACACACACACACACACACACACACACACACACACACACACACACACACACACACACACACACACACACACACACACACACACACACACACACACACACACACACACACACACACACACACACACACACACACACACACACACACACACACACACACACACACACACACACACACACACACACACACACACACACACACACACACACACACACACACACACACACACACACACACACACACACACACACACACACACACACACACACACACACACACACACACACACACACACACACACACACACACACACACACACACACACACACACACACACACACACACACACACACACACACACACACACACACACACACACACACACACACACACACACACACACACACACACACACACACACACACACACACACACACACACACACACACACACACACACACACACACACACACACACACACACACACACACACACACACACACACACACACACACACACACACACACACACACACACACACACACACACACACACACACACACACACACACACACACACACACACACACACACACACACACACACACACACACACACACACACACACACACACACACACACACACACACACACACACACACACACACACACACACACACACACACACACACACACACACACACACACACACACACACACACACACACNTATATATATAACGAACAAATGACGAGATCCAGGAGGAGTAACATTGCGAAAAATAAATTGAATGACGTCTGTTTTCCAATTGACGCTTGTCTCTTGTCGCCATTTTCTAATTGAGATAAATTAAATAATAAGTGTACGTCTAATATCCGCGAATATTCATATTTCGAATTCGCCAACACTTGTTTATTTCATTAGAAACATCCAATAACCAATTTAAGCGTTTATGTGTCGAAAACAAACGTCTTAAAGTCTGTGTTTGTCATTTTAATCCATGGTTCTCTGCATACTTGAAATATTGTTCTTGATTGTTTAAGTTATGTCATCAAAAATCGATGATCTTATAATTATTGTTTGACTGTTTTGTATAAATCTTCAGTCAAAATGATTAAAAACAAATTAAATAGAGGATACTATTGGTCCGTCTTAATCAAATTAAGAAACCAAGTCAACATATTTAGTGTACATTTATACAAATAAACAAATTAATGTTGATTAATACTATTTGCCATCATACAGGCGTTTACAATGGCTACATTAATAGCGACGATAACCAGCAGACCTATAGGGAATGACTGATCGGGTTGAACATCTTTGAACAAACACACGCTTATTTCTTAGTTTAAGATACCAATTTATGTAAACACTATCGTACAGTTGTAAGTATTAAATATACGAGAGGTGCCCAATTTCATGATGAACAAAACAAAAACATGAATAATTTATGATCTACATTTAAAATTACATTTTATTGCAACACATGCTCAATATGAGATCCATGACAATTGTAAATCATCCTGCAATGCTTTCGCCACGATTTCAAAGTCTTGTTGATGGTAGTTTGTTCCGATTTGCGCCATTCGTCCTTCATAGCTCTTTTGAGACCAGAAAGTGAGTTGGCTTGTCGTTTCTGAAAGCGTCGTTTAAGTATCCCCCATATACCAAAATCCGTTGGGGCCGCATCTGAAGGCATCAATTCTTCGGGTGTTATGAACTTAATGTTTTGATCTTTTAGAAAGTTCACTGTGTGTTTGGAAGTGTGGCTAGATGCACTGTCCTGATGGAACGTCATGGCGTGTTCACCCTCCGGAAAGATTCTCGGGACATCCCTTCGTATAAAGGGTTTCATAACTTTATTGATATAGTATTATGAGTTTACCTTGGTCCCTTTGGGAATTATTCTGATATATGATTTACCTCTGGACGATACAGCAGCCCACGCCATGAAGCCACGGGCAAACACATCACGTTTTACAAATTTCAGTTTATCGCCAACGTTTTCTCCCATTCTGACATAAGATCCTCTTCTCTCATAATTTCCACCAAGATAAAACATCGCCTCGTCAGATGTAATAAAATCTCTCCACTTGCCACATTTAAGCTTTATATATAGCTTCCAAGACCTGGCCCTGCGCTTCTGAATCTGTGCCATGTTTAGCTGATGAACCTTGCACTTCTTCCGTAGTTTTGCTTTCAAAACATTCCAGATGATGAAGTATACTACTCCCTTGGATATTCCTGTGTCCAATGCCATTTTTCTCTGGGTCGGCGGATTGATTTTAGAGATCCAGCGACGAATTTTGCATACGACGTCAGGTGTGACCTTATATGGACGTCTACTTGAAGTTGAATTTGTAGCACCACCAGGCGTTGTACTGCGCTGTAAAGTAGCGTCATGTCGAATATTCCGTATACTTCCCAAAGGAATAGCATGGTCCATCTTGTTCAGTTCATTTTGAATGCTTCTGTAACTGTATTTGCATCTCAAAACAATGCCTTTCACCGTTTCACTAATTTTCTTCTGAGACATGTTAAATATTATTGACAAATTGTATGTACATTGAAGTATAGTATATAACACAACTGCTAAAACAACAATGGTTCGAGAAAATCGTGCATGTACTTGAAAAAACACGGATTCCTTTCGTTCATTTTGAAATTGGGCAACTCTCGTACAATACAATGACATAAAACATCTATCAACAAGTGTAATTGCAATTGTTTTGTAACTTCGTTCTAAAGTATATATTAGAGAAATGTACATGCTATTTATATGACGGGGCCCCATGTTTTGTGTTGACATTGAATCGTAAGAAAAGAGATGTTAATCAAGTATTTAAATTAGCCTTTTGCAGGACAATATTCATATTTTAACGGTACACTAAAAATAGGAACTCCAAAGTCATCATCAGGAGATCCTATAATTGTGGCAAGTTGCAAAAATCGCCATACAATAAGACATAGGGCAATAGCACATGACAGACAAAAACCGAAATTAATAAAACTATGGTCACATTCTTGGAACGGTCTATGTACCCATCTAGTTGGTTGTTTAAACCGGGTTCGGGGGCCCAAACCTCACACTTGAAAATGCATAATTCACAAATTACGTCTGTGTAATGCAACTTAGAGAGAAAAAAAAGTCACAGGTCATAATCACATGGGCTTGGTAATAATTTAAAGTGTTTTTTAATAGACCAATTTTTTATCGCAAGAAAAGGAGACAAAGCATCGACTTATGATAATTTTAATAAATGAGATGTATCTTTGTAGCTGCTTAAGTGCACTTCAGCTGCACCAATAGGAGGAAACAATATTATACAATGTCAAATCAACAGTAAGGACTTAGTAAAGAAGTTTTAATGTAAATTGCAAAAGAAACCGCGATTGAATTATTACTTGATTTTCAAAACCTACCATTGGTTTCAAACTGACCTGGGATAACACTCATAATCAGGCAGTAGGCCCGTGTTGCCTAAATAAGGCAGACATGTAAATCAGCTCTGGTAATAATCAGACCATCTTTTGACCCGGGTTATTGAGTTAATTTGAGGCATTGCTTGTGATTAAAACAAATGACCTTTATATTGAATTTATTTCCGTGAAAAATGTGGATGTATGTGCGGTCAATACAAAACAATATTTGGTGGCACAACAAATTGTTGTTTTGCTTTGATAACAGTACAAGGACGATAATAAACAAAACATATTTATTATTTATTATTGACGACAATAACTCACTCACTCAATTTTCTTAAATTTACTTTAGTGAATAGCTGTATTTGAAAATGAAAACACACACAACATGGGCTCACTCTTTTAATAATTAAGGGTCCTTAACTTAAGGCAAGTGAATGATTGACCAACATGGATCGTTCCAATGCAGTGATCACAGTTCGAACCATTCGATGTTCATAGTTGGTTTCTATTATTAAAGTAGTTTATCTCCTAATAAAAGTCTCTAGTGTTTCATATTTGCTTATAATTTAATTCAATATAAAATATTGAAAAAAAATATTTTTCAAGTACAGCGTCACTCCCAGCTTCCACACATACAGAAACACTGAAAGTACCATTTATGTTATTTATAGACAAGCAATCAGTTATGACCATCATGACTTTGAAACTGTGAACTTAATAATGAATCAATAACGACGTCCTAAAAGGCTTATTGAGTTATAAGTGGAATGCCTTTGATGGTAATTGAGATATATATTCTCATTGGGTTTCTAGATGTATTATGCCCCAATTTCATTCTGAGATACACGTATGCGTATATGTTATTTGATTTAGAGACGTCCAAAACCTATTGGGACTTCATCCGTCGTTACTTTTCAAACGCAAATAGCCCAGTCACACTGTGTTCCGTGTTTAAAATGTTCGGCGGCTAGGTACATAAACACCTTATTACTATAAGTGGTTTTACACTATAAAACAATGTCGTGATTTGTAAAATACTATTGATCAAAAATGGAATATTTATTCCAAAAATAAAAGCATACATAGAGTAAAATAGTTGTTAATCGGATGCATCTGACCTCCCATTGAATAAACAACCGGTGTATCTTAAATTAAAATCTGCTGCGTGTCGAATTAACTGCCGATGTATATTGACTTAACTACCGCTATTCCTCGATTTAACTACCAGTTCGTCTCGAATTAACAACCAGTGAATCTGGAAGTAACAACAGGTGTGTCTCGAATTAACAACCGGTTCGTCTTATATTAGCAACCTGTGCTTCTCGAATAAACAATCGGAGCGTTATGCATTAACTACCGGTTTGTCTCGAATTAACTACCGCCGTGACTCCATTTAACTTTCGGTTTGTCTTCATGCTTATTAGAAAGTCAAACATAAGTGTGCCCATTTATTATATTTTTGATCATATTACTGTTTTCTGATTTTCTTAAAAGAATATCTGTATTGACATTTTGTATTATACTATTATAAGGAAAACAATTCGACTGCAAAAACTGTTTCATACTCAATAGGCACAACGTCTGTTAAAAATCACTCACTATTAGTGGCACCAACATATATATCATCTCTTCAATTTGTGAACAATGGCAGACTAAAGTCTATAGAGACTCACTAACATCGCCGAAACGAACAACAAACAATCTTTGTGCGAAATGCATGGTCTTTTATGTCCATATATGTCATTAATCAAAGCCACATTTGGCTGTCATGTGAGCGTACACAGCTTACTGTTAAAATTGAACAATACTGACACAAGTAGACATGATTTCGGTTACAGTTCCAAGGCGCACTTTACATTTAGTGTGTTAGCTTATTGGCAAATAATGTTAAATGTGAAAATGCAAGAACATATACAAATAACTATTGAGTTACGATATATTTTTATAGATTTACATCACGTAAAAAATAAACAATGGCTGCATCGCATAATACCCACGTTCGTCGACAAATAAGATTATATATTACATGTATTGGTAGTAATAGAGGTTGCTGATCGTAAACATTTATTATACAAATAACAACATTTGCTAAATAAAGAAAGACACAGCAACAAGTCAGCCGCAAAGCAAAAGGCTAGCCAAACATGACGAAACATTTTGCTTTAAAGACTGAGTAAATAAGTTTTCTATATAATATATACATTTATTGGGAAAATCTGATTTGTATATTAGTGCCGCTTAATATGTATGCTATATCAATAAGTGGCGTTGCTAGTGGTAGTTAGATTTTAAAACGTATATAATATTTCAAGAATACCACATATGAAAATAAAATAAACAATAATTTTTACCAACGCCACAAATTCCTACAGCGTCTCGTCTGAGCGCTACGTCATGCTTACTTTTAAGAATCGGTATAAGCTGGCGCATATTCCTACGCTGTCAAATGTAACGGTAGCGTTGCGAATACAATTAAGATGTTTTATATTGTGGGAAAATGTCACCGATTGCATCAATATTGTGCTAATTATATTTAATTTATACAAACACCGGTATTGACGAAATAATAGTCCTTGGACGAAATTTATCTGTACATTCACAGTAAGTATGGGATACAGCAATAGAAGGTATTTTTCAGATAGAACATAGACCGACTGAAACAACCTATCAATGCATTGGCCATTCGAAGGTTATGACCGCCATTTTCATCATTCTTGAGGCGTTGTTTGCATTAGGGAAATGAGTCAAACGACGAACCAATTGAATATTACTTGTAAACATATTTCTGCTATGTTTTAGCAAACTATAAAAACAGACAAGAAGACAATAATTTCTTCATTTATTTATATTCAAGTAGCTTAAATTACTTTTGGGTATGTGCTAGGTACTATGTTAACTTATTTCCCATATGAACATGTGTTACAAAGACTTCTGAATAAAATAACGTCATGGTTTAAACCAATGTAGAACATTGGATTTCGTTCTAAGCAACATGCATGTCTTATTATATGTATGTCTATTCATTTAGGCTATGGAACCACAAGTAATAAAATAAAATAAAATTCGGAACATTTGGTTGACATCTAACGTTTGACGGCATAAAGAATCTCTCATGGTAAAAAACTTCATACTAACTTTTCATTAAAATAAGTTCGATTCGATAGCGAGGCTGTGGAATGAGGTTATTGAATCATGACGCCATCTCAGCAAAACAAGGTCATGCGTTTGGTAAAATTAGTCAAATAATATTACGCAAAAGAATTTTCTAAATGTGTGTTCCTTTCGCGCAAGAATGGCCACACACCTCGTCAGAGAAGAATTCCTCAACATTTCTTAATAGCCATTCTGAAATGACAGCATTCATCAATATTACATAAAATGTTGATTTCAAACATTTCAATTGTCAAACGGGAGATCGCACAGTTGTGGCCAGGGTAATATGAGTGTTTTCCTATGGAAAGCACATTGACAGTAACCAGATCGGTGACATATACAAAGGAATCTAATTGAGCTGTTTGTTTGGTAATACATGCCATTTTTAAGCCATTTTAATTTGGGTGCGCCACATGATATTGTCTTGATATGTCATTTAGATATGATTTCGGTTGTATATTAACGCAATGATTTAAAATGTCTATGCAACCACTTTTTGTAAGAAACATGGTTGAAACAAGTCAGAGTCATGCTCTGGTATTGTTGAAAGATATCGACTTTAGCATTATTCTCATACACATATAGAAATGGAATATAAAGTATCGATATTATGATATTCGATTTGATTAACTACCAAGGTAGGTTTATGAGTAACCCCGAATGAGTCGGTTGTGGTTATGAAATGTATCTTTTCAGTTAGTATTAATTTGCCAAATCATAAACAATTAGCAGGTTTATATGCTTTTAAAAGGCAGAAGATGAATTATGTTTTTTAAATTCAGTTATTAATGAATTATTAAACATTATTATATTTTTCATGAATTATTACAACAAACCAATGTTTTTAGTCCACTTGAAATATTACATTAGACAGAAACAATATTTCAGATTTCGAATTAGACAAAATACTATTTCAGACCTACGCCAACATGATCTGTTAAAATTCAGCCAACATACGGCACTATATGCTAAACATGATCGGTACGAGAGTGGAGGTATACGTTATGACCAAACACAAGTCTCTGAAGGCATCAAATGGGCATTTGACATATTGTAAGTGAACGCGTTTTATATGTTTATATGTTGACACACAGGAAATAGTATACCATATTGCTAACATCTTAGTGCATATATTTACTTGACAGCATATTCAGACCTGTAATGTGAAAGCAATTAGAAGTTTAGAGGGACTGTAAACCACGAATGACGAAAAAGAAAAGTTCTAAAATACCGTATTTTTGTACAATTATTAGTTTATTTTGATTAAAATATCACGACTGGTATATTACATTACTTGAAGAAAGTTGATATTTTCAGTATATTCAGTTATAAAATTTCGCGATGTGAAATCGAAAGTGCATCGCGTAAATAGGTGACATAACTATATACACACTATAAATAACGCAAGTAGATTGATCATTTTACATATAAAATATATACAATTCACTGCGCATGCACAATTTGCATTCCTGGGTTTACCACGTGAAGATGATGATCAATCTACTTGCGTTATTTATAGTTAACTGATAGTTACATGGTAGACATACCCAGTAAAAATAAAGAAATAAAAAAAATAAGTAAAAATAAAAAAACATCATTTTTTCAAGTAATGTTATATACCAGTCGTGATATTTTAATCAATATAAACTAATAATTGTAAAAAATACGGTATTTTAGAACTTGTCTTTTTTCGTCATTCGTGGTTTACAGTCCCTTTAATCTTTTGTTTGAGCCAATTTAACGACTGGACATGTCTAACCCGGCATTGAAATTGATTTAACGATGTATTAAACAAAAGTGTTAAGTAGAAATGCTATTTAAGTATTTGCTATTAAAATATATAAATACTTTGTTTTTCAAATAATTGTTATTAAATCGGTAAATGTACACTATCCATGCAGCTATGTTTAAGGTTAAGTGAAAATACTCGCAGGTACATTTGTAACAAAGAAGTCAGCTGTTCTCCTTATATATTATATTTCAAGTATTTGAGATGTTGCGGTAACTATTGCGAACAGATGACTCTTTGTAGCCCCAATATTTAGGATCATGCGGTATGGAAAAGCATCCGAAAGTTCAAGCAGAAAGGTCTGAATTATGCAAGGTAATACAGTTAATTTTGAGTTGGGTTTGCAATACTTAACAGTGTCTCTTATTTTTACATATTCTTAGTTCTGTTGGACTTAATTTCTCAGTGCTTTGCGAAACGATGACACACATATTTAATATTTACCTGTTTCATGCTGTTTTGTTTATTTTGTCCTTTATTGTTTAGGCAAAAGTTCACTTGCCGCAAGTAATAGATGAACGAATGAAAGCAATCATTTCTCATAGGAAATTTTATATATACGAAATGTTTCTGGAATTTTGTGTAATTCATAT
This sequence comes from Dreissena rostriformis, assembly GCA_007657795.1. NCBI lineage: Eukaryota > Metazoa > Mollusca > Bivalvia > Myida > Dreissenidae > Dreissena > Dreissena rostriformis. The sequence continues at coordinate 366,353 of VMBQ01000061.1, read as the reverse complement.
ATCAAATATAATATGAACAAAGCAGAGCTCTAGTTGCATCAGCAGGAGATCATCATCATCACCATTGCGAGGTCCTTTATTTATACCAAACAATGATCATACAATAAGACGAAGACAAAAACACCGTACGAACACAATCACCCATGAATAATGGTCATGACCCTGGAACGGTCAATGCAAAGTATAGCATTGGGGGGTTTAAAACCGTTTTATAGAGGCTTTACCTCATACTTAGCGTACCTTTATTAAACATTCGTTTTGTAAAGATATAAAATCATCGTGTTAATGGACCATAACTATTAATGGCAAACAAAAATCGTTTTATGAAAGTTTTCAAATCTTTATTAACAAATATATTATAAAGAATGCATGTACATTTATGGAGGCAAATTTTTCTCTTCCCCTTTATACGGTGCACCACCATACGATGCACGTCTTGAGGTGTTGAGGTTACGTTACATGCGAGCAGATGCGTCTTTCTGACCGCACTTGTACGGACCATTCCCTATGGAAACACAATGTCCAAGAAAACTCATGTACTATATTTGTTGTGATGTGTAAATGTGATAATTATTATATAAGGCAGCTGCGATTAGGGTTTAGCAAGGACTGGCTACACTTTTAACCCTGAATGGTTTTCGCATATCGTAAAGTATAATAAGTCTCACATATATTACACCAATTAATGTTTGAAACACATGATGAATATTTTGATACATATTGATAACGTTATTAAATTATTATTGTAAGAACAATAACTGTAACAATGTTTTGCATTAAGATTATATTGTTAGTCAATAATATTTATACCACTATCCAACCCATAGCGGGAGATTCAAATGTTGTTCTGCAGTAAAACAACGGTTACGTACTGGTCCATGCACTTCAAATTAGTCGCTCCATATTTGGCCATAGGCAAAAGGTAATCATCTGGTACGTTTGTGCCAATACAAGTAAAAACAATATGCATGTACAACCACATCCCAATACTTAAAGACATATGTCCATACCTTACTTATTAAATAAACACCCGCCGGGCCTCGCCAGTAGTTTAAATACATTTTGTGTTCAAATGTGAATGTCTTCAAAAAAAAAAAAAGATTCGGTCCGTAGATGTTTAATCAAAAAGTTGATAATGTCGATATTATTTTTAATTTCTTATAAATTTTGCTTCATTGTAATGTATCGCATCGTTTAAAATACCATTGAGTGCAATTATGCATGTTTCAGATGTTTCTTTCCCTTCTACGGTAGTTTAAATGGGTTATCTACATAAAACTCGCTTCTGTGTTTTAAGACGAATATTAATTCGACCCTAGCCAGTTGTTACAGAGCTTAACGTCTTTCATATTTTACAAAGAGGTAACGACAAGTTAAGACATAAAGCCGGATTTTAAATTATATCCCTTTGTTGGTTGATAAATATCATCACAATGCCACGTTACACAGATGCAACAACGCACATTGTCGATTGTAATCATAGATGTGTTAGATATTACCAGAAAAAAGGAACATGCCTTCATTATTTATAAAACGTATGACTTGACTATATGTTTATAGATGATGTCCGGCATATGAGCTAATACATAACATTTGAAGCTATGAAATTGTTTAATTATTTGATAAATGTCCCAAACAATATATGTATGTTAAAAAATGTTCTTGGCTTATCGCATGTAATAAATATATGTTCCTTTAAAGAACTTGTTTCCTTTTTAATCAATTTTTGTGATATATACTGGTACAATTTACTTAGCGCACTTAGTCCATTTTATCCGACTAGTATTCCCCCATGTATAAGAAATGTGTCCTTTCGTGGATGCCTCGATATCACATAACATAATTATCGCATATTGCGCTTTCTGACCTTAAGAGTATGCACAATTCCCTCAGGAAGACGTTTCCAAGATAAAAGTGCAGAGAGTCGGTACCCTAAAGCAACGTGAAATTGCTTCATCTGAAAAATGAAACGCCAGAAACATGACCAATTTCGACATATTCTCATCACTAGTCTTGTTTTTAACCAAATGACCAATGGGCTATAAAGACAATACATACACAAAATAAAAGATAAAAAAGCTGAGGTAGCAAAGAATAAATGCCAAAACAGACACGTATAAAAAAACATTTACCTCTCAGCATCATAGTTAAAACTAAACAGCAATAAAAGAGAAAAATAATTCGAATTAATAACATAACAATTAATTAATTATTAAGAAACACAAGACCTATAGGGCCCCACTTTTGTGAGGCTGTATGATATGTAAAATGTACAAGTACGTATTAAATCCCTTCCTTTGAACAGGATTTCTGAACCAAGCATCATAAAGTACTATTGCCAGATCATCGTAATGCATACCTGAAAGAAGTAGTGCCAACGGGTGTTAAATGCCTCATTATGTTGCTTGGATGTATTCGTTATGATAAAGATATGCAGATCTGTTCATACAGTACAGTTACACATTTGTTGTGTCCAAAAACAAACACGAATTAACGTTTCAGCCCCGGCTAACTTTGGATTACATGTGTATATGTCTTAGACTGTATTTCGTAACACTAAATAAAGTTCTTCTTTAACGAATAAGGTGTTACTTTGTCACTTTATTATTTATATTAATTAATCCAGTGTACATATAATGAATAGACAGCTATTGGCAAATAAAAGAATCTCAAGATCATAAACTAAAAGGCAAGACTAATTAAGAATATACGATATACCGGTAAACCCTTTCCATTTATATGAATGTAGTAAATTATTCTATGTTTTCAGCATGCATTTGGGCATTATTAAATTTACGTAACCGTTTAAAATGTCACTATAATATGATGGGTTTGAGATCCTATTAATCAGTAACGATTTAAAGAAACAATATATTTTAAAATCAAACTTTTTGTTTACAGACGTGGTAAACCTGTAACGCAGTTCCTAAAATAAATATTATTGTTTATTGTTTTTATAAATTAGAGATCGGGTACATTTATTGAGGTTATTTACTTATGAAAAGGCTCTTGCATAGCGAACTAAATGGGAAATACGACATATCAAGGTGTCCTTGAATTAGTAATATCCATAAAATTGAAAATAAACTATATCACAATCAAAACAGTAACGTGTGTAATAAAAACTAGATTGAAAAATGCTTTATCTTATAATAAGGTGTCAATCCAGAAATGGTACATCAGAACTTGACGATTTAGATTTATTTATGGTTAGTTTTTGTGTGATTAATCTTGTAAATAAATTGTTAAAAATGTATATATTTCTTTTATCGTCAATATATCTACTGATTTTGTTAACATTTTGAATACAATATACTTGCTTTTCTTTTGACAAACTCAGCCTACAATCCCTTTCACAGCAGTATAAAAGTCTGTTATAAGTGGTGCACACTTACTGCAAATAGGACCCCATATAAATTAATCGAAGATTCTACCATTAAATTTAATAAATTCATAGTCTACGAGAAAATTAAAATCCCAAGATGAATCTAGACACGCCAAAACATTTTATATGTGTAGTATTTTATACGTAAAGAATGTTGTGTTGTGACTGACGTCGAACTTAAAACATGTTTCTGCCGAAAATGTGCTTGTTTTCAATAAGTGTTTTAAGTTCGTCTAAATTAGATAGTGCGGAAGAGTTGTTCATAAGTTAGACGATTATTATGTACTGAAGTGCGATGCTATATTACTATTCTATTTAAGTTCCGAAATAACTTCTAAATGACCCTTGATCAAAATAAGTTAAAAAAGCTATTTTCATAAACCACATTGATATAATGTTGAATATGTGTTTTTGTTTGTATACTGCTCAAACCGACATTGATATTAATTGACATTTGTTTAGTAGTACACAATAAAATATTATCAATAAATGGCTCTTATATGGAGTTTTGTGGAATTTGGGTATCCATTACAAAGACAGTATCTACAAGTTACTAAATTAATGTAAATGTTCACGTCAAATCTTCTACAGTCCGTATCGTTATCTGATAAGACTTCGTTAGAATCATTATGAAGTGTCGTAACAATATTTCAGACCAACTTCCAGACATACTTCTTGAGTATGCAGCGACAAAGCTTTGCACATTTATGTTCTGAAGATCGGATAAGGCTTGGGTTTTTATGTATAACAATGATAGATGCAATTGTAATTGTATTTGATTGTGTAACATAACGAGGAAAAAGGTATACGTATTATTCGATAATTCGTGTTTATCTTATTGTGCTCACTTGTGAAATAGATAAGAAAACAATTATATGAATTAATTCTGTTTGTATCATAACAGAGAAAAGTTATCGTCATCTAGCCTTCTGTTGTATAGGAACACTTCGATAAAATAACACAGACATAACGACAAGTTGACGGCATAGACGTCAAAATGTGATTATGTCCCTTTGTTGGTTAATAAATGTCATCTGAACTTCGTAATTGTCAATGTCAATTGTTTTGATAAACAGCTGTAGCTGTCGAAAATAAGAACTGTCGTATCTATCCACATATTAATAAGAAGTTATAGCTGAATATAATTAAACACGTTTCTAAGACTAAAATATTAAGTTAATAGCACACATATAAATAAGAAATCGATTTTAAAGCATTACTTTTTTCTCTACGAATGTGATTGTCAATAGCAAATAAGAAGATATATATGTTTATATCATTGTTTAAAAAGAAATATTCATATGCATTTGTTAATGAAACTGAAATGTATAGAGTACTTAAATATATATATCAGTTTATTTATTGATATTATACATGTTATTTGTTAACACCGAGGTTACAAATATAACCTATTCGGGGTTGAACAAATAACTTTGAATAAAGTATAACAATCTGAAAATGAAGTGACATAAGCAGTCGTTATATATTATCCTTACGTAAGGTATTTTATATCAGGTAATTGTCTTTTTCCAAGCTAAGAAACAATAACACCAAAGAAAACAATAACGATATCTTGGTTATATATGAGCCCCTCGTCCTTGCCTTGATTTATACGAATCATACGTTTTGACAAATGTCATGCTATATTATGAGAATTATGAATGCAAACGTATAATTACTAAAAATGTGGCACTTTAACGTCAAACAATGTTTAACATTGCCGTGGAATACGAAACTGCTAAGACGCAAAACCGATCGGTGTTGAATGATTAATGACTTGCATGGGACGAAACTAATGCTTAAGCTCGTAAAGAAAACTCTTTGTTATAGATAACATTCGTTAGTTGTTTTCCAATTTGTGAGATAAGTGCAATTTCCTAAAAACATGTTAATTGTATACATTGTTTGCTAGCACATGTGATTGAATGAACCAATAAAAGACAAATATTGAGAGAGATATCATACAAAGTTTGAATACCAGGAAATATGATAATTATTTGAATAAATGTTCCATCAATATATGCTACGGATATTACTGACGCAAATCATTTATGGCAGTCCATTTGTAGGTTTTATTAGCAAAATCACATGATAAAAATACTTGTCCACATATTACCCACGATCACAGCATCTGTTCAGAATCATAAACTCTCAACTGCTGTATGGAATATATAATCCGTACGATACTGAGTAGTTACCGAGTACAACTGCTCTCTGAGGATCTATACAAGCGCGTGAAGTGTCATTTAATGGCCAATTGTGTGTTTGATGTTTATTAACGACGCGTCATGCCGTGTAGGTTCTGACAGTGTGCAAATTTAGTGCAAGCATGTAACATTTTAGTCACTCGTTTGAAAGCCAGATCCAGGTGTGTCCCCGCTGGATGTTTGATATAAATTTTGCAGCTGTTCACATCCTTAAGGTGCGTATGTGTTATTCATTCTACGCAGTTCCTATTTACACTTATTGGTTTAACTAGTCAAATAGATCGCAAAACAATCATGGACAGTATATTCTATCACAATAAGTTAAAACACTGCAAAATACTACAACTTACAGATACGTGTTCACTCCCAATATACTAAAGAGAGATTATAAGAAATATTTATAATATGGAATCTATCGAGAGAGGAAATAACAATCGTCTTGTCAATTTCCGACTGCTAAACAGAGAAGGAAAAAAAAACCAACGAAAATGACAACGTTTATGTCAGCGTAGTTGTCCAAGCTTACGCTTGATCTAGATTTATTTCGATTATGTATACAGCGGCGACACTACATGTCAATCGAAACGGGCAAATGTTTAAATTGTAGAGAATGTAAAAATATTGAAAATGTTTAACGTATACTAATAACTGTTGCCTTTTTACGCAGGATTGAATTTACATGATTGTTTAAGTTAGGTTGTTAAACAAAACCTATATGGGCATCTGTAACTTAAACTCTAGATCTGAACATAATTTTGCACATTTTTCCCATTCCTTACCTGAGCACGAAGACATAAGTAGCGCATTCGTCGTTACTCTTTTACAATATCCAAGTAAGTCTGTTTTCCATGTTAAGAATGTAGGCGGCTAGGTACATAAACAACTGATAACTATAACGGGCATACAATTAATAGAACATTGCATGGTTTGTGAAATTATTTTGAAAAAAGAAAATTAATTCACCAAGAAAAAAAGAGTAATAGAGTTGATTATCGGATGCATCTTATCTCATCGCGATTTAACTACTGGCACGTCTCGAATTAAATACCGGTGTGTCTCGAATAAACTACCGGTGTGTCTCGATTCAACCACCGGTATGTCTCGAATAAACAACCGATGCTTCTCAAATTAACAACCGTTGTGTCACGATTTAACAACAGGTTGTCTCGATTTAACAACAGGTGTGTCTCGAATTAACAACCGGTTCGTTTCGAATTAAAAAATCGGTGTGTTTCGATTTAAGTATCGGTGTGTCTCGAATTAACTACAGGTTTGACTTAAATGTTCACGGTCTATCAAATCTCACGCTAAACCAGTAATTAAATTAGAATGACCCGGGACATTTGCTGTTCCACTCTCGGTTCCATGTCCTGTTCCAACCATGTAAAATAGACATAACAAGTCACACATATAACATAATTCCATATTTAAGTCATGTACACATGTGACTCCATGTTGGTTTGCGTGCGCTTGTCTTTTGTTTTCGATTAACCTATGCCAACAAATGACATATCACATAAATACATCAACTAAACATAATAATGAGTAATCATATTTATTAGAAAATTAAACATTAGTGTGCCCGTTTATTACTATTTTCTTTATCAAATTACTGTTTTCTGATTTTCTAAAAAGCATATCAGTATTGACATTTTATATTATACTCATTATTATAAAGAGAGTTGGATTGCAAAAACTCTTTCATATCCTGAAGACACAACGTCTGTTAAAAATCACCCACAATTAGTGGCACTAACCTATCTATCATTTCTACAATTGTGACCATACTCAATTCTATAGAGACTCGGTAACATCGCCGAGACGAACATCAGGCGGTCGATGGGCGAAATGTATGGTCTTTATTTCCATATATGTCATTAATAAAAGCCACATTTCGCTGCCGTGTGAGCGTAAACAGCTTACTGTTAAAATTTAACAAAACTGAATAAAGTGGACATAATTTTGGTTACAGTTCTGAGGCACACTTTATATTCAATGTTTAGCTTATTGGAAAATAATTTGAACATTTGAAAGTACAAGACAATATACTAGAAACTATCGAGTAACGATATATTTTATAGATTTACATCACTTCAAAAATAAACAATGGCTATATCGCATAATACTTCACGGTCGACGACACAGAATATTATGTTTTAATAAATGTGTTGTAAGAAAAAGAGTGTGATGCTTGTTAACATTTATTATTAAAAATGATAATGCTTGCTAAATAAAGAAAACAAAACCATCACACAGCAAAAAGTCAACCGCAACGCGAAAGGCCAGCCACACCTGGTAAAACAAGGCATGTTGATTTAAAGACTGAATACCTAGATTATAAGTTTTCTAAATAAAGTATACATTTATAGAGCAAATCCACTTTGTATGTTAGTGCCACTTAATATTTCTGCTATATCGATAAGTAACGTTTGCTAGTGGCAGTTAGTTTTTTAAGCCGTACACAATATTTTAAGAATGCAACAAACTAACAGAACATAAACAATAACACCTGCATATATTTGATAGAGGGAGCGAGCTTTATATTTCTTGATATGTTAAGATAACATAACTTAGAATATACGAGTATTTGACTATGTTTGACAGACACATGCGTGCCTGTTAACAGCGTGTAACTGTTAGAAGTCGTTTACATCATATAACATCGTATGTCGATCTGGGTTGTGTCCGAATGGTCCTATTTGTAAAGATGGACTTTTGTCGTTTATCTTATTTAACTAAACAAAGGTACATATAATTTGATGTTTCCAATGTATTACACGTTAAGAAAATTGTCCACAAAAATATATTTATTTTATATGTTACACAAGAACTTAAACTTCCGCTGCACCAGCAATTCAGAAACCTTTTTTTAAAGCGAGAACGTGGAAAGAGGAACGTGTTCCCCTATTTATTACAAGGAAAATATGCCAAACTATGAGACACAAAACAAAAGAACGAGACAAAACACGCAAAATACGCAACAATCACACACCCATGAAAATAACGGGGTTAACCGCCTTAAATGGTAAATTTCAAGAATTGTGGGTATACAACAAGTATTACGGAGCTCAAAATCTGATACTAGCCCCATAATTATTCTCAGTGTAAACAAAAGTAATTTATATAAATGCTATTTCAAATAATTTAATTGTTTCAAATAAAAATCGTCAATTGTTCAAGAAAACGACGTTGAACGGACTGTGCCAAATGTAGCCGTAGTCATCCGAATACACACATCGATGAATGCCTACACAAAAGCGACATTGAATAACCAAGAATTTGTTTCGTATACACTTTCTTAATCAAATTAACCAACGCCACACATCCCTTTAGTTTTTCGTCTCTGAGTTACGTCATGAATTCTTTAAAGGTTCGGTACAAGCCGGCACATAGTGCTACGCTGTCAAATGTAACGGTAGCGTTTAGAACATGATTTAGGTGCTCCATACTGTGAAAAAAGGGTCACCCATTACATCAATATTATGATTATACCATTAAATGCATACGAACACCGGTATTTACGAAATAATACTCCTAAGAAGAAATACAAGTGTGCTTTCAGAATAATTATGGGATACAGGAATAGTTGGTATCATTGAGCTAGAACATAGAGCGACAGAAATTACCAATCTTTGCATTAACCATTCGAATGTAAATACCGCAATATGCATACTTATGTAGAGGCGTTTGTTTTAAGATGGACATAAAACAGTCAACATATCGGTTGAAAATTATTTGTGAATATATATTGGCTTTGATTTAGCAAATTATTAACACATGCAAAAACAATAATATCTTATTTTTTAATATTCATAAACATGTAACTTAAATTACGTTTGGCTAGGTACTAGGTAATATGTAAAGTGTTAGTAAAAAGGCTTTCGGATAGAAAGCGCCATGGTTCAAATCTATCTAAACATTGGATTTTGTTATAAGCAACATGTTTGGCCTATACTATGCACGTTCAGTAATTTTGACTATACCAATACAGTTTATAAAATATGGTTGTTTAAGTTCGGAATTTATCTTAACGCTGAATCTCTCAAGGTCAGACACTTCCTACTAACTTTTCATTAAAACGAGTCTGTTGATGGCGGGGCTGTGTAATAAGGTTATTAAATGATGACGTCATCTCAGCAAAATAGAGTCATGCGTTTGGTTAAAGCAGTCAAATAATATAAAGCCAAGGAATGTTCACAATGTGTGTTTATTTTTGCGAAAGAAAAGCCACAAACCTCGTCAGAAACGAAGTCCTCAATATCTCTTAATAGACATCCTGGAATGATAGAATTCGTTAAAATTACATAACATGTTTATTTTCAACTCAATTGTCAAACGGGAGACTGCACAGTTGTGGCGTGGTGACTACAAGTGTCTCCCTATGGAAAACACACTGACAATAACCAGAGCGATGACATATACAAAGGAATCTAATTTAGCCGTTTGTTTGGTAATACATGTCATTTTTGAAGCCAACCAAATTTGGGTGTGCCACATGATATATAATCGTGATAAATCAATTTGATATGATTTCGAATTTATATTAAAGCGATTATTTTAAAGTCTATGCTACCACGTTTTGTCATAAACATGGTTGTAATAAATCAGAGTCATTCTCTGGTTTGCCAAAAACAATATTTACTAAAGCATTATTCTCATAAAAAGGAGAAAAGTAAGAAATGGAATATATATTATACATGTTAAGATATTAGATTTGACCAACTGCCTATGTGGTTTATTGAGTTACCCTGAATGAGTCGGTGGTGGTAACAAGTATAACCCGATTATACAATTCATTATACGCTGAAGTATACAAACTGTAGAAATGCTATTTTAATATTTTCGATTAAATCAAATAAACACTGAGTTCTGTCAAATGATTGTTACTTCAACTTTAAATGTACAATTTATCCATTAAGCTATTTTTAAGGGTAACTGAAAATACTCGCAGGTACATTTGTAACAAATATGTCAACTGTTCTCCTTATGTTCTTATTTTCACGTATTTGAGGTATTGCGGTTACAGTACTATGTGACATGCGAACATATGACTCTTTGTCGCCCCAGTATTCAGGATCATACCGTATGGGGATAGCATTTACAAGTTCAAGCAGATGGTTCCTTATTATGCAAGGTAATGCAGTTATGTTGAGATGGGTGTGAACTATTGTGAATAAAGTCTCTTATTTTTACCATATAAGTAATTTTGTTGCACTTCAGTTTTCAGTGCATTGCATTGGCTGTACCAAAACGATTACCAACCGTTTTAATATTTTCCTTTTAATGTTGTATTGTATATTTTGCGTTGTTTTGTGTAGGGAAAAGGTCACTTGCAGTAAATAAAAGACAAACGAATGTAAGCAATAATTTTTTAATAGGACATATTATATATGACATGTTTCTGGAATCGTATTATTCCTATATCAAATATACTATGAACAAAGTGGAGCTCTAGTTGCATCAGCAGGAGATCATCCTTATCACATCTGCGAGGTCCTCTATTTAAAACAAGCAATGGTCATACATTAAGAGGCAGACAAAAACACCTGACGAAAACACAAAACATGGTATTTTGGGTTTAAACCGGTTTTCTGGACGCTAAACCTCAAACTAAGCCTTACATGTATTAAACATTTATTTTGAGAACATATGAAACGATAAAGTTAATGGACCATAATTGTTAGTGCAAAAACAATTTTGTTGGAACAAAGTTTTAAATCTTTATCGACACAGATATAATTAAGAATGCCTGTAAATTCATGCAGAGAATCTGCAATTATTGTTAAGTAGGATTTGAATATACTTTGAAACCTGGATTGTTTTTACATATCGTAGGTATATAACATATCTTACATATATTACACAAAAACTTGCTTTAAATACATGATCATATTCTGATACATATTGATCGCGTTTATGAATCATTAGTTTCAAAAGTATAAAACCTTGTTGCAGTAAGATTAAGTTGTAAGTCTATAATATTGATTGCACTATCTTCCGTATAGTACATGTTGAATAAACAACTGCGGGGCTTCGTCAGTCATTATAATACATGTTGTGTGGTTTTGATACCTCTACCAGCAAATGTGGTTGTCTGTACACTTATACAATATTCGGTCGCTAGTATACCAGGATGTATAATCAAAAACATGATAATGTTTATACTTGTTAAATTTCGAATAAGTATTGCTTACTTGCAATGTGTAGCATCTTTAAAAAAAAGAGCGTTGTGTAAAATCATGCATGTTTTCATTGTCTTCATTTGGTCGTTAAGGAAGGGTTTTATTCTTAAAACATCTTGCTGTGTTACAACATAATTAATTCTTCCTAAGCCGGTTGTTACAGAGCTTTGCGTCTTAATATTTAACTAAGAGGTAACTGACAGTTGGAATATAAACGCCGATTTCAAAATGTATTGTTGCTTGATAAATGTCCTCGAAATACAAAGCTACACAGATGCAACAACGCACATTGCCGATTAAAATAAAGGTATGTATTACCAGAAACAGGGACGTCCCTTTTTTAATTATATACCGTAGATTTGTTTATATATTAAAGGCAATCCGAAGATAGAGTATGCTAAGTTATCAAACATTTAATTTTCAGATCATTCGTATTTGCTGTAACATAACATGTGTAGGTATGAAATTGCTTAATTATTTGAAAAAAATGTCTAAAGCAATATATGTGTGTTGAACAATGTTGTTGCCTTATCACATGAAATAAATATAAGTTCAGTTGGAAAACTTGCTTCCATGTTTAATCAACTTTTGTTAAATTTACAGATGAAATTTACTAAGCGCACTAAGTGCATTTTATCCGATCAGTATTCCCTTTTGTATAATAAATGTGTCATTTTGGGATGCCTCGATATTACATTACACAATTATCTCCTGTGAACATATTGCGCTTTCTGACCTCAATATTATGCACCATTCCATGAGGAAAACGTTTCAAAGAAAAAGGTGCAGAAAGTCTGTACCCTTTAGCTAAATGAAATTGCTTCATCTTAAAAAATGAAACACCACAAACATTATACAGAGGCATATTCTAGTCGCTAGACCAATGGGCTGTACAAGACAATATATACACTTACTACGTTATTTCATAAAAGAATAATAAAACCTGGGGTCTCCGACCTGGACGGTCAATTCAAAGCATTTGGGCTTAAACCGGTTGATGTCTAACATAACATCACACTTAGCCCAGAATAAATCACATAACAAACAAGAAAATATAAATATATAAACCTCATATTTTCATAGTTTAAAGTTAAAAGCAATGAACAAGAAACATAATTCGATTTCATTTTCGAATAATTAGTTAATTGTTTAGAAACACAAGACCAGTAGAATGACAACATTTTGAGGCATAATGATATAAAAAATACAAGTATAAACGTAATCACTTCTTTTGAACAAGATTTCCGAACCTAGCATCAAAGAGGACAATTACCCAATCAGTGTAATGATACTCTGGAAGAATTAGAAATACAGGGCGTAAAATGCCCCAAATACACTACCTTGCATGTAAATGTATAGTTCACATATTATTCTTAATCATAAAAAATATCGAACTTGTATTTAAAAGATACATTAATATACGACAAATCATTAAAACACGACCAGACCATTGCAAAGCAGCCAAGAATATGTACCGAGTATCTGAAATTTCCTAACATAATTTTCAGTTCAGTTCATATCGCACAATAACGAATTGGTTTTGTTTAACAACAAACACGAATTAACATGAAAGCATCGGCATCATGGGATTACGTATGTACATGTCAATGTATGCGTGTCGTAGTAGATAAAGTTCTTATTTAATCAACAAGGGCATACTCTGCCATTATATAATTTAATTAAATGTGTTTATCCAGCATGAATATACCAAGAATTGACTGATTTAAAAATCCCAAGATAATACACTAAAAAGCAAGTATTATTAAGAATATACGATATTCTGGTAAACCCTTTCGATTATTATGAATGTAGAAGTATATTAACAACGTTTTAAGCATCCATTTTAACATGCTTTTGTTTAAGCAATCGTTTTATAACGTCACTATAATATGATGGGTGTGAGATCCCATTAATAAGTAACGATTATATTTTATAATATAACTATTGTATTTTTTTGAAAGATGTAGTTAACCTGTGGCGTAGCTCATTAAATAAATATGAATGTATTAATAATGTATACAAAGATTAAGGTACACTTGTTGTCATTATTTATTCAAGAACAGGCATAGCGAACTAGCTGGTAAATACATAAGTCATAAGAAGTTGCCCTTGTAATATTACTAGAAAAAAACGAAAATTAACTATATCAAAATCCAAACAATCCATTGGTTATAAAAACTAGAATGGACTGTGCTATAACTAATTATTAGCTATCGATCTATAAATTAACATCAGTACTGGACGAATTTGATTTGTTCTTTTGGATCTTGTTAATATATCATTAAAAAGTAAGTTTCGCATGTCGTCAATGTATCTACTGGTTTTGTTGAAGTTAAACATAAAATTCTCATTTGATATACTTAGCTTTACATCCTTTTTATTGCAGTAATATAAATCTGCTTTAATTAGTGGTGCATAATTACTGCCAATAGACGCCCTTATTATTTGTTTTCCAATAAGAGTTTCAAGTTTGTGTTTAATATATAGTGCTGAAGTTAGAAAATTATAGTAACATCATATGTTCTGAAGTGCGATGCTATGTTACTATTCTATTTTACTTTAGAAACAACTTCCAAACGGTCCTTAATTGACCAAAATACTGTCTGCATAAACCAAATTGCTGTATTTTTCTATAAGTGTTTTTTTTTATTGCGCTCCAACCGACAGTAAGATTAATTGACATTTGTTAAGTAGTAAACGAAACAGAATGAGAAATAAAACGACTCCCTGTGCTAAAGGTCAATTTGAGGTCTTGTGACGATAGTTCAGATCAACTTCCGAACTTACATCTTGAGTAAGTAGCGACAGAGCTTTGCATATTTATGTTCTAAAGATTTGATAAGGCTTCTTGGCAAATGGGTATTTATGTATAACAATGAGCGACGCAATTCTAATTTTATTTGATTGTGTAGCATGACGTTGAAAAAGGTATACTAATTATGCGATAATTATTATTTATCTTTTTGTGCTCACTAGTGAAATAGATAACAAAGCAGTTATCTGAATTAATCTTGTTTGTACCATAAAGAGATAATAAATCGTCGCTTAGCCTGCTGATGCATGGGAAAATTTCGATATAATAACACAGACATAACGACAAGCTGATGGCATAGATGTCGAAATGTGATTATGGCTCTGTGTTGGTTAATAAATGTCATCTGCAATTCGTATGTACTTCGTAATTGTCAATGTCAATTGTTTTGATAAACCATCCTCTTGTAGCAGTCAAAAATAAGAACTGTCGAATCTATCCACGTACGGAGGAGAAGTTTAGCTGACTATAATTTAAACACGTTTATTAGTTTAAAATATTAAGTAAAAACACACATATAAATGAGAAATTGATGTTAAAGCATTACTTTTTTTTCTCCGAATTTGATTGTCAATAGCAAATAAGTAAACATTAGTTATTATCATTGATTATTTTATTAATACATATTCATAATATTTATGCATTTGTTTATGACATTGGAATGTATATAGTACTTAAGTATATATATATCCGTCTATTAATTGATATTATACATGTTATTTGTTAACCCCGAGGTAACAAATGTAACCTATTCGGAGTTGAGCGAATAACTTTTTATAAAGTGCCACAATCTGAAAATGAAGTGGCATAAGCAGTCGTTAACTATTAACCTCACTTAAGGTATTTTATTTCAGGTAATTTTCTTTTCCTAGCACAGAAACAATAACAACAAAGAAAACAATAACGCTATCTTGGTTATATATGAGCCCCTCGCCATCGCCTGGATTTATACGAATCATACGTTTTGACAAGTGTCATGCTATATTATGGGAATTAAAAATGCAAAGGTATAATTACTAAAAATGTGGCGCTTTTACCTCAGACAAGGGTAAACATTGCCATCAAATACGAAACTCGTAAAACGGATCGGTGGTGAATGATGAATGACTTGCGTGGGAAAAAACTGAGGCTTAAGCTCGTAAAGAAGATTATAACTCTTTTTTAAAGATACAATTCTTTAGTTGTTTTCCAATTTGTTAGATAAGTGCAATTTCAAAAAAATATTGTTAATTCTATATATTGCTTGCTAGCACATGCGATTGAATGAACCAATCAAAGACAAATATTGAGAGAGATATCATACAAAGTTTGAATAGCAGGAAATATTATTATAATTTGAATAAATAATCCATCAATATATGCTACGGATGTCACTGACGCAAATCATTTATGGCAGTCCATTTGTAGGTTTTATTAGCAAAATCAATTGATTAAATAACTTTTCCATACACACCCCACGATCCCAGCATCTGTTCAGAATCAGAAACCATCAGCTGCTGTATGTCATATATCATCCGTACGACAATGACAATTAACCGAGTAAAACTGCTCTCTGAGGATCTGTACAAGAGCGTGAAGTGTCATTAAATGTCCAATCGCGAGTTTGATGTTTATAAACGACGCGTCATGCGCGCGAAGTGTCATTAAATGACTAATTGCGTGTTTGATGTATATAAACGACGCGTCATGCACGTGAAGTTTCATTAAATGGTAAATTGCGTGTTTAATGTATATAAACGACGCGTCATGTCGTGTAGGTACTGGCAGTGTGCAAATTCATTGACAGCATGTCACACGTTTGAAAGCCAGGTCCCGGTGTGTCCACTCTGGGTGTTGGATATAAATGTTAGATATAAATGTTGGAGATGTGTCCCATGTGTGTGTTTCATCATATGCAGTTCTTACGTAAACCTATTGGTTTAACTAGTCAAAGTGCGAAAAGTCATGACAATTATTTTCTATCATAATGAGTTAAATACTTTAAAATACTTCAACTAACAGATAAATTAATTCTGAGGAAAGTGTGATGTTCGGCTAGTACTCAAACCGATTAAAAACCACGATGCTTTGCATTGACCGTTCAAAGGTAGTGATCACAGTTTGATTTATTTAATGTTCATAGTTGGTGTTCTTTTGTGTTAAACAAAATTAGTTGATAAGAAAAGGAATGTGTCTCTGCATAAAAGTATCTGGAGTTTCATATGTTGTTTTATCATTTTCATACTTAATTCAATGCAAAATAATGGTCCACGATTTCCATGTTACTTTAAAAGAATGCTTTGCTAAGTAGAGCGTCACACCCAAACATCCCGCTTGTACAAAAGCACTGAAAGTATCATTTATGTATCTATAGACAAGCAATCAGTGATGACCATCATGACTTTGAAACTGGGAAATTACTGATGAATCAAGGACGATGTCCTTCAAGGCTAATTGGGTTATCAGTGCAATGCCTTTGAGGGTAATTGAAATATATATTCTCATTGATATTGAATTAGGTTTCTAGATGTATGCTGCCCCGATTTCATTCTGTGATACACGGCTGCGTATATGCCATTTCATTTAGAAACGTCCGAAAACTACCTCGACTTCATCCATCGTTACTTGTCCTACGATAATAACACTGTCACTCTGTGTTCCGTGTAAATAATGTACGGCGGCTAGGTACATAACAATCTAATTACTATAATTTGTATTACATTATCAGAACAATTCGTGATTTGTGAAATAATATTGACCAAACATTGAATATTAATTCACCAACAAAAAGCATACATAGGGAAAAACAAAAAACATACATAGGGTAAAATAGTTGATAATCGGATGCAGCTGACCTCCCATTGAATAAACAACCGGTGTTTCTTAAATTAAATCTGCTGCGTCTCGAGTTAACTACCGATGTGTATTGAATTAACTACCGGTGTTCCTCGATTTAACTACCGGTTCGTCTCGAATTAACAACCAGTGAATATGGAAGAAACAATAGGTGTGTCTCGAACTAACAACCGTTGCTTTTTGAATTAACTACCCGAGCGTTATGACGTCTTGAATTAACAAACGGTGCTTTTCGCATTAACTACCGGATCGTCATGAATTAACGACCGGTGTGTTTCGAATTAACTACCGGTGTTTCTCCATTTAACTTTCGGGTTGTCTTTAGGTGTTCACGGTTTTTAAATGTCAAGCTTCGCCGATATTTAAATTCGATTGACCCTGGGCATCTGTTGTACTACTCTAGGTTTCATACTTTGTTCAGACCATACAAATAGAGATAGCAAGTCACAAATATATCAGTATTTTATCAACCTGTCATGTACATAAGTGACTCCTGATTGGTTATTTTGTTTGCGTGCCTGTGTTTGTTTTCCAATTAACATATGCCAACAAATGACATCTCACAGAAATAAATAAACTAATCGTAATCATTGGTAATCATGCTTATTAGAAAATGAACCATGCGTGTGCCAATTTATTATTATTATTTTTATAAAATTACTGTTTTCTGATTTTCTAAAAAGCATATCAGTATTGACATTTTGTATTATACGCATTATAAGGTAGAGAATTAGATTGCAAAAAACGTGTTCATACCCTACGGACACAACATCTGTTAATAATCACCCACTAGAAGTGGCACTAATCTATCTATCACCTCTACAATTGTGAACAATGACCATACTCAAGTCTATAGAGACTCTCCGAAACGAACATCAAGCGGTCGTTGGGCGAACTGTATGGTCTTTTATGTCGTACATGTTATATGTCATTAATCAAAACCACATATGGCTGTCATGTGAGCGTTAACAGCTTACTGTTAACATTAAACAACACTGAATAATGTGGACCTTATTTCGTTACAGTTCCGCGGCACACTTTACTTTTATATCTATAGCTTATTGGAAAATAATGATACATTTTAAAATACAAGAAAATATACTAAAAACTATTGAGTTACGATATATTTTATAGAGTTACATCTCATCAAAAGTAAACAATGGCTGCGTCATGCTTTCTTTCAAGAATCGGTACAAGCTGGCGCATATGGCAATGCTGTCAATGAAACTGTAGTGTTGCGAATACGATTTAAATGTTCTATATTGCGGAAAAAGTATCACCCATTACATTAATATTATGATGATACCATTAAATTCATAAGAACACAGGCATTTACGAAATAATACTAATAAGAAGAAATTTAAGTTTGCTTTGAGAATAATTATGGGATACAGCAATAGTAGGTATCATTGAGATATAGCATAGACCAACTGAAACAACCAATCTGTGCATTGACAGTTCGAATGCGTTGGCCAAAATGTGCATACTTACATGTATCTTAAGGCGTGGGTTGAATAAGGGAAATGAAACAGTTAACAAATCGGTTGAATATTTTATATGAAAATTGGATTTTCGTCTAAGCAACATGTTTGACTTATACTATGTACGTTAAATAATTTCGACTATACCAGCACAGTTAATAAAATATTGTTGTCTGAGTTCGGACGATTTTGTTAACGCTGACGTGTGACGGCAAACGGATCTATCAAGGGTAAAAACTTCATACCAACTTTTAAATAAAAACGAGTTCAGTTAGATAGCGAGGCTGTGGAATATTATAAGGTCATTGAATGATGACATCTTCTCAGCAAATTAAAGCCATGCGTTCGGAAAAGCAGTCAAAGAACATTAAGCAAAGGAATGTTTAAAATGTGTGGGATGTTTTCGCGAAAGAAATGCCACACAACTCGTCAGAGTAGAATTTCTCAATATCTCTTAATAGATATCCTCAAATGACAGCATTTGTAAATATAACATAACAGGTTTATTTCGAACATTTCAATTGTCAAACGGGAGACGCGCAGTTGTGGCATTGTGAATAGGAGTGCCTCCCTATGGAAAACACACTGACAGAAACCAGAGCGATGACATATACAAAGGAATCTAATTCAGCCGGTTTTTTGCTAATACATGTCATTTTTGAAGCCAATCATATTTGAAGCCAATCATTATTGAGTTACCCTTAATGAGTCGGTGGTTGAACAAGTATATCCCAATTATTAAATTGAGTATACGATGTAGTAAACAAAGTGTGAAGTAGAAATGGTATTGAAATATTTTCGATGAAATCAGATAAATACTTAGTTTTGTCAATAATCGTTACTTCATCTATACATGTACAATTTATCCACGAAGCTATTATAACGGTTAACTGAAAATACTAGGTACATTTGTAACAAATATGTCAACGTTTCTCCTTATGTTATGTTTTCGCTTTTTTCAGGTGTTGCGGTTACTGTTGCGGTTACAGTACTATGTCACATGCGAACATATGACTCTTTATGGCCCCAGTAATTAGGATCATAACGTATGGGAATAGTATTTAAAAGTTCAATCAGAAAGTTCCGAATTATGCAAGGTTATTTAGTTATGTTGAGATGGCTGTGAACTATTTTGAATAAGGTCTCCTATTTTTACAATATTATTAATTTTGTTGCATTTCATTTTTCAGTGCTTTGCATGGTCTGTACCTAAAACGATGACCAACAGTTTTAATATTATCCTGTTTAATGTATTGTATATTGTCCTGTCTTGTTTAGGTAAAATGTCGCTTACGTCAAATAAAAGATAAACGAATAAAAGCAATCATTTCTAATAGAAAATATTATATATGCGACATGTTTCTGGAATATTTTGTAATTTCTATATTAAATATAATATGAACACAGTATAGCTCTAGTTGCATCAGTAGGAGATCATCCTTATCCCCTATGCGAGGTCGTTTATTTAAAACAAACAATGATCATACAATGAGACGAAGACGAAAACACCGTACGAACACAAACACCCATGAATATTAATCATGGCCCTGTAACGGTCAATGCAAAGTATAGCATTGGGGGTTTAAACCCGTTTAATAGATGCTTAACATCATACTTAGCGTTCAATTATCACACAATGATTTTGTAAAGATATGAACTCATCATGTTAATGGACCATACCTGTTAATGACAAAAAATCTTCATTTAAATCAAGTTTTAAAATCTTTTTAGCAACTATATTAGAAAGAATGCATGCAAATTCATGGAAGCAAATGTTCTCGCCCCTTTATACGGTATACCATCATACAATGCAAGTCTTTGGTGTGTTGAGGTTACGTTACATGCGAGCAGATGCGTCTTTCTGACCACAATTGTACGGTCCATTCCCTATGGAAACACAACGTCCAAGAAAATCATGTACTATATCCGTTGTGTTGTGTAAATGTGACAATTATTATAAAGGGCAGCTGCAATTAGGGTTCAGCAAGGACTGGCAACACTTTAAACCCTGAATTGCTTTTGCATATCGTAAGTTTATAATAAGTCGTACATATATTACATCAATGATAGGTTAACGAATAACTAAATCTAAAGTATTGAAATCTAAAAATACAGTGACATAAGCAGTTCGTTATATAGTATCATAGCTTAAAGTTGTTGTGTGTGGTAATTGTCTTTGTGCTAGGAAATAAACAATGCAAACAAAGACAGCAATAACGCTATCTTGGTTATATATGGCCCCTAGCCTACGCCCGGATGTATACGAATCATACATTCTGACAAGTGTCATACAACATTATGAGAATTATGAATGCGAGGGTGCAATCACTAAAAATGTGGCGCTTTTACTTCAGACAAGTGTACACATTTCCGTCAACTAGCTGCACAGACGCAAATACCGATCGGGGTTGAATATTAAATGACTTTCGTGGGAATTGCAAGAAACTTAGGCTTAGGCTCGTAAAGAATACTACATGTCGTTGTTTATAGATGAATGTTGTACGTTGATTTCTAATGTATGAGATAAATTAAAGTTCATACAAAGTGTTTAATTCTATATATCGTTTTCTAGAACAATCAGAGACGAATATTAAGAGAGGTATCATAAACATTACAAATACCAGGGCATATGATTATAATTTGAATATATGGTCCATAAATACGGATGTCATTTAAGCATATAATTTATAGCAGTCCATTTGTTGTTTTATTAGCAAGATCAATTGATACAATTACTTTTCCATACATGCCCTAAGTTTACAGCATCTGTTCTGACTCAGGAACTGCTGTATGTCATTTATCATCCGTACGATAATGAGCATACACCTAGTAAAACTGCTCTCTGAGGATCTGAAAAAGCGCGTGAAGTGTCATTAAATGGCCAATTGCGTGTTAGATGTAAATAAACGACGCTTCATTCCTTGCAAATGACGGTAGTGAATAAATTCATGGCGAGCATGAAACATTTGAGTCAACAGTTTGAAAGTTAAGTCCAAGGTTGTCCACGCTGGATGTTGGATATAAATTTTGGAGATGTTCGTAGGTGCATGTGCATCTGTCATCATACGCAGGTCTTACGTTAACGTAATGGTTTAATAAATCAAATAGAATGCGAAAACATGCATGTTTACTATCAATCCGCAAAAACTAGATTGTAAGAAATATTTACAATATGGAATCTAGTTAATTGAAATAACATCCATCGTATCTCATCGTATCTTATTTTATATCTTAGTTAACTATTTTTTTGTCGCGAAGTTACTATCGGTGCGTCTCGAATTAGCAACCGGTGCGTCTCGAAATTGCTACCGGTGTGTATCGAAATTGCTACCGGTGTTTTTCCATTTAACCACCGGTGCGTCTCGAATAAACAATCGATGCTTCTCAAATTAACAACCGGTGTTTCTCGAATGAACAAAAGGTGCGTCTCCAACTTTAAAATATGTAATGTTGAGATGGCTTTGAACTATTTTGAATAAAGTCTCATATTTTTACCATATTATTAATTATGTTGCATTTCTTTTTTCAGTGCTTTGCATTGTCTGTACCAAAACGATGACCAACAGTTTTAATATATTCCTGTTTATTGTTGTATTGTATATTTTGTCCTGTATTGTTTAGGCAAAAGGTCTATGACCAAAAATAAAAGATGAATGAATAAAAGGAATCATTTATAATAGGAAATATTATATATACGACATGTTTCTGGAACTTTGTGTAATTCCGTTATAAAATATAATATGAACAAAGTAGAACTCTAGTTGAATCAGCAGGAGAACATCCTTATCATCTATGCGTTGTCCTCTATTTAAAACAAGCAATGGGCATACAATTAGACGAAGGCAAAACACCTGACTATCACAACCACCCATGAATAATGGTCACGGCCCTGGAACGGTCAATGCAAAGCATAGCATCGGGGGTTCAAACCCGTTTATGGACGCTTAACCCTACACTTAGCGTACATTTATTAAACACTGATTGTGTAAACACATACAACGATCGTGGTCGTAGACCATAGCTATTAATGACAATTCAACTTTGTTGCAATCAAGTTTTTGTGTTTCTTTATTAAGAAAGATATTATACAGAATGCCTGTAAATTCTTGGAAGCGAATTGTATCTTCCCCTTTATACGGTATACAATAAGTTTCATGTCTTTGAGGTGTTGAGGTTACATTACATGCCGGCCGATGCGTCTTTGTGACCACAATTGTACGGACCATTCCCCATGGAAACAAATTGTCCAAGAAAAGTAATATATTATATTCGTTGTGATGTGTAAATGTGATAATAATTATATAAGGCAGCTGCAATTCGGGTTTAGCAAGGAATGGCTACACTTTTAATCCTTAATCATTTTTGCATATCGTAATTTTTAAATAAGTCTTACATATATTACACCAATGATTGTTTGAAACAAACGATGGATATTGTGTTACGTATTGATTGCGTTATTGAATCATTAGTTTCAGAACAATTACAACTGTTTGCATTAAGATTATATTGTTAGTCAATAATATTGATTGCACTCTCCAACCCATAACGGGAGATTCCAATGTTGTTCTGCAGTAAAACAGCGTTTACGTACTGGTCCAAGCACTTCAACTTCAAGTCGTTTCATAATTGGCCATAGGCCATAGGTTATCAACTAGTACGTATGTATCACCACAAGTAAGAACAAGATGCATTTCCAACCTCATTCCAATACTTTAAAACAAATTTCGGTACCTTACTTATTGAATAAACACCAGCCGTGCCTCGCCAGTAATTTAAATAAATTGTGTGTTCAAATGTGAATGTCTTTACAAAAAATAAAAGATTCGGTCCGTAGATGTATCATCAAAATGTTATTAATATCGATATTATTTTTTAATTTCTTATAAAGTTTTGCACATTGTAGTGTGTCGCATCGTTTAAGAAATACCATTGTGTGTAATTATGTATGTTTCAAATGTTTCTTTCCATACTGCGGTAGTTTAAATGGGTTTTCTATATAAAACTCGCTTCTGTGTTAAAAGAAGAATATAAATTCTACCTTAGCCAGTTGTTACAGAGCTTAACGTCTTAAATATTTAGCAAAGAGGTAAAGAAAAATTAAGAAATAAAGGCGGATTTCAATTTTTATCCCTTTGTTGGTTGATAAATGTCCTCAAAATATCAAGCGACACAGCAGAAAAAGCGCACATTGTCGATTGAAAACATAAATGGGTTAGGTTCAACCAGAAACAGAGACATCCCTTCATTATTTATATAACGTTTGTATGTTTATAGATGATGTCCGGCATATGAGCTTTTACATAACATTTGAAGCTATGACATTGTTTAATTATTTGATAAAATGTCCCAAGCAATATATGTATGTTAAACAATGTTGTTGGATTTTTGCATTTAATAAATATATGTTCCTTTGGAGGACTTGCTTCCATTTTTGATCAACTTTTGTTATATATACAATTTACTAAGCGCACTAAGTGCATTTTATCCCACCAGTATTCCCCTACGTATAATAAATGTGTCATTTCGTGGATGCCTCGATAATACATAACATAATTATCTTCTGCGAGCATATTGTGCTCTCTGGCCTCAAGATTATGCACCATTCCCTGTGGAAGACGTTTCCAAGAACAAAGTGCAGAAAGTCTGTACCCTTGAGCTACGTGAAATTGTTTCATCTGAAAAATGAAACTCCAGAAACATGATCAATATAGAAATATTCTCGTCGCTAGTCTTGTATTTAACCAAGTTACCAATGGGCTATACAAGACCATACATACACAAAATAAATTATAAAAAATCTGAGGTCTCCGCACTGGAAAGGTCTTATAAAATCATTGAGGTTTAAACCATGTGCTTTCGTACCTAAGTTCACACTTTGCAAAGAATAAATGCCAAAACAGACACGTATAAATAAACCTAAACCTCTTAGCATCATAGGTAAAACTAAACAGCAATAAAAGATATTTGATAACATAATAATTAATTAATTATAAAGAAACACAATACCTATAGAGTCCCACTTTTGATGAAAAAAGTACAAGTACGTATTAAATCCATTCTTCTGACCAAGATTTTTTAACCTTGCATCATAAAGTACTATTTATCGTAATAAAGGGCGTTAAAAGCCCTATTATGAAGCTTGGATGTATTCGTTATGATAAAGATATGCAGATCTGTTCATACCGTACAGTAACACATTGTTTGTGTCAAATAACAAACACGAATTAACGTGTCAGCCTCGGCTAACATGGGATTACATATGTTTATGTCTTAGACTGTGTTTCGTAGCAGTAAATAAAGTTCTTCGTTAACGAACAAAGGGATACTTTGTCACTTTATTATTTATATGAATTAAAGTTGTTTATCCAGAATGAATAGACAACTATTGACAAATAAATGTATATGTCTTAGACTGTGTTTTGTAGCAGTAAATAAAGTTCTTCTTCAACGAATAAGGGGATACTTTGTCACTTTATTATAAATATTAATTAATCCAGTTTATTAATAATGAATTGACAACTTTTAACAAATAAAAGAATCTCAAGATCATAAACTTAAATGCAAGTATTATTAAATGTATACGATATAACGGTAAACCCTTTCAATTTATATGAATGTAGCAAATTATTCTTAGGTTTTCAGCGTCCATTTCGGCATAATTATATTTGCGCAACCATTTCATACGTCACTATAATATGATGGGGTTGAGATCCTTTTAATCAGTAACGATTTAAAGAAACATTATATGTTAAAATCAAACTATTTTTGTACAGACGTGGTTTACCTTTAACGCAGTTCCTAAAATAAATATGATTGTTTCAAAACAATGAATACATTAGAGATAGGTTACATTTGTTGAAGTTATTGACTTATGAAAAGGCTCTTGTATATATATATTTACTTAAGTACTCTATACATTTCAATGTCCTTAACAAATGCATATGAATATTTCTTTATAAACAATCATACGAACTAATGTTTACTTATTTGCTATTGATAATAAAATTTGGAGAGAAAAACGTAATGCTTTAAAATCGATTTCTCATTTATAGGTGTATTTTTACTTAATATTTTAATCTTATAAACGTGTTTAAATTATAGTCAGATAAACTTCTCCGTACGTTGATAGATTCGACAGTTCTTATTTTCGACAGTTACAAGAGGATGGTTTATCAAAACAATTGACATTGACAATTACGAAGTACATAGGAATTGCAGATGACATTTATTAACCAACAAAGAGACATAATCACATTTCGACGTCTATGCCTGCAACTTGTCGTTATGTCTGTGTTATTTTATGGAAGTCTTCCTATGCACCAGAAGGCTTAGCTACGATTAATTTTCTCTTTTATTATACAAACAAGATTAATTCAGATAATTGTTTTCTCATCTTTTTCACTAGTGAGTACAATAAGATAAATAAGAACTATCGCATTAAAAGTATACCTTTTTCCTCGTTAGGTTACACAATCAAATAAAATTACAATTACATGTACATCTATCATTGTTATACATAAAAACCCATTTGTCAAGAAGCCTTATCCGATCTTCAGAACAAAATGTACAAAAGCTCTGTAGCTGCTTACTCAAGAAGTATGTTCGAAAGTTGCTCCTGTCTAGATTTATCTTCGGCTTTTAATATTCTTTTAGACCATGTATTTATTACATTAAATGGTAGAATTTTCGAACAATTTATATGGGGTTCTATTGGCAGTAAGTGTGCACCACTTATAACAGACTTTTATACTGCTATGAAAAAGATTGTAGGCTGAGTTTGTCAAAAGAAAAGCAAGTAACTTGTATTCAATATTTAAACAAATCCGGAAGATATATTGACGACATGAGAAACATACTTTTTCTTTAACAATATATTAACAAGATTGATCGCAAAAAAAACTTACTATAAATTAATCTAAGTCGTTAAGTTCTGATCTTCCATTTTAAGATTTAACCCTAATGAAAAGTTATAGCATATTGCATTCTAGTTTTGTTTGACGAACGTGATTATTTGGATTGTGATATAGTGTTTTTGTTTTCAATTTTTGCGATATTAATAATTTAATAACACCATTCTATGTCATATTCCCGTTAAGTTCGCTATAAAAGAGCCTTTTCATAAGTAAATAACTTCAACAAATGTAACCGATCACTAATTTATACATTTTCTAAATAAGCATATTTATTCAGGAACTGCATTGCAGGTTAACCACGTTTGTGCAAAAAATAGTTTGATTTTTAAATATAATGTTTCTTTAAATCGTAACTGATTAATAGTATCTCAAACCCATCATAGTATTGCGACGTTTGAAATGGTTGTGTAAATATAATTATGCCGAAATGGACGCTGAAAACATAGAATACTTTGCTAAATTCATATATATTGAAAGGGTTTACCGGTATATCGTAAACATTTGATAATACTTGCATTTTAGTTGATAATCTTGAGATTCTTTTATTTGTTAAAAGTTGTCAATTCATTATTAATAAACTGGATTAATTAATATTCATAATAAAGTGACAAAGTATCCCCTTATTCGTTGAAGAAGAACTTTATTTACTGCTACAAAACACAGTCTAAGACATATACATATGTAATCCCAAGTAAGCCGATGCTGACACTTGTATATGAGCCCCTCGCCCTAACCTAGATTTATACGAATCATACGTTGTGACAAGTGTCATACTATATTATGAGAATTATGAATGCAAAGGTATAATAACTAAAAATGTGGCGCTTTTACTTCAGACAAGGGTTAACATTGCCGTCAAATATGAATCTGCTAAGACGCAAAACCGATCGGCGTTGAATGATAAATGACTAGCGGGCTAAGAAACTGAGACTTGAGCTCGTAAAGAAGACTAAAACTTTTGTTTATAGATAAAATTCGTATGTTGTTTTCCAATTTGTGAGATAAGTGCAATTTCATAAACAAATGTTAATTCTAAACATTGTTTGCTAGCTTATGCGATTGAATGCACCAATAAAAAAACACATTTTGAGAGGGGTATCAGACACATTTCGAATACCAGGTTATAATTAGAATATATGTTCCATCAAATTGTGCTACGGAAATAACTCATGGCAGTCCATTTGTAGGTTTTATTAGCATGATCAATTGATAAAATTACTTTTCCATACATACCCCACGATCACAACATCTGTTCAGAATCAGAAACCATCAGCTGCTGTATGCAATATATCATCCGTACGATAATGAAAATTTACCGAGTAAAACTGCTCTCGGAGGATCTGTACAAGCGCGTGAAGTGTCATTAAATGGCCGATTGCGTGTTTGATGTATATAAACGACGCCTCATGCCGTACACGCGTGTCATGAAATGACCAATTGCGTGTTTGATGTATATAAACGACGCGTCATGCGCGTGAAGTGTCATTAAATGATCAATTGTGTGTTTGGTGTTTAAAAACGACGCGTCATGGCGTGTAGGTGCTGACAGTGTGCAAATTCATTGCCAGCATGTTACATTTTAGTCACACGTTTGAAAGCCAGGTCCAGGTGTGTCCACGCTGGATGTTGGATGTAAATGTTGGAGATGTTCACCATGTGTGTGTTTTATCATTCGCTGTTCTAACGTAAACGTATTGGTTAAACTTGTCAAACAGAGTGCGAACAAATAATGAAAAGGATATTCTATCATAATGAGTTAAAATACTAAAAAATACTACAACTTATCGATACGTGTTTACTCCCAATAGGCCAAAGCTAGATTTAAAGAAATATTTACAATATGGAATATAAAGAGAGGAAATAACAAATCGTCTTGTCAATTTCCGACTGCTAAACGGAGGAGGAAAAAACCTAACAAAATGACAACTTTTATGTAAGCGTAGTTGTCCAAGCTTACGCTTGACCTAGATTTATTTCGATTATGTATACAGCGGCAACACTACATGTCAATCGAAACGAGCAAATGTTCATTTGTAGAGAATGTTAACATACTGATTTTTTTAACGTATACTAATAACTGTTGCCTTCTTACAATGGACTGCATTTACATGCTTGTTTAAGTTAGGTTGTTAAACAAAACTTGTATTTGCATCTGTAACTTAAACTCTAGATCTGAACATAATTTTGCATGTTTTCGTATTCGCTTACCTAAGCACGAAGCGCATTAGATCAGCTATTGTGGTCAGTCTATGTCCGGCGTAAAGAGTCGTGTGTCGTCCTTAGTCAATGTTAAGCTCTCCGCCACTTGAACAGTTTCATTTGTCATCCAACATTGATCAAACTATTACACTATTAACGAAATAAATTTTCTGAAAGCGCTAAGTCCCCGGCGTTATTTTGTTATGTAATGCCCTTATTGGGTAAAAGCTGGCCACATCCGGGGTTAAATACTTTATCGAATTAACTTTAAAACATAATTTTCTCTGAAACCCAAACATAGTACTTGGTATAAAAATATGTAATGAAGTCGTCTAAACGTGTTTTAAAACCATGCCCCATTGATCAACACTGTCCACGCCCCATGGGTCAGACTTTTTTTATTAACTTGCTACATATTTTAACACGCGGTGTCGAGGGTATTCCTCGTCACTTATTTTACAAACTCTATTTGTATTTAAGTTAAAATGGGGTCCGAGGAATCACATTACTTATCATATAGGTGATTTTGTTCGTTATTTAGAGCACAACATCCAAACATTTATTTCAACGCCGATTGAATATATTTTTTTTAAATATTACTTGTTATTGTTCATTGCGAATATCATTAATATATGGAATAAAATCACATAGTACCTTTTATGAGTATATATGAAATTAATTAAAGTAATTGATAGACAACAATAACATAAGTTAAATGACTATAAGAGAGCGGTGTGAAGCACAATTCTAATTGTATTACGTTTTTTGAAATTCATATAAAGAATATGTGATATGTGACTGTTTACACTTGCATAACTTCGATCCGGAAATTTCACTTATTGAAATAAAGAACACAAGCAATGTCTTAGATTAAAAGAAACATCATGCCTCGTTTTAATCAGCAACATTAATTATGAAGACGTATACCTAGTAAAAAAGTGCCATTTCTTTCAACACGATCCCAGATGCATAATATTTATATTCAGAAAACGTATGGTTAAACTATGAGTACATTCTTAAGTGCAGCTATACAATTCTTGAATGCTTAACCAGATCACATGAAAAGGATAGTTAAAACAGATGTTCCATTAAAATAGCTGTAAAGAAAACTTTAGGCTCTGCAACGAGTTACTTAATTTAACACGATGTAAAAAGAGTCTTTCATAAATGTTAAACAATAATTCATAATAGTTCCCAATGAACTATTTGAGACTGGATGCGTAAGAATTACTCCAGTTTTCATGGTGCAACATTTACAATTGTATTATTATAAATGCATGTTCAAAGTCACTGATTGTTTCAATGTGTAAAGCTAAACTTCTTCTATGAGTTTAAAATTCATATTTATATGATTATTTATTTACTGATATTTCAGTAATAAAATTGTTAAAGTTCCTTTATAATCGAGCAATGTACATTGTTTTCGTCACGTGGACGGAACTCAAATTAACACATACAGTAACTTTACAATATTCATGCATCACATGTCAATAATTGAGAAATTGTTAAACCTGAATATATATAATTCTTAACTAGAGTTTGTTGCAATACTGGAACTCAAACCGACTCAGAACACTTTATTGAAACAGTGTTAAATAATAAGAAATAAATGAAAAGGGTGTTTACCTTAAATACAATACAAGCGGAAATTGACGATAATTGACGAGAATTTGCGATAATTTCTCTTCTAATGATCCTTGTAGAGTTTAATTATTCCTATATTGGAATATAGAAAGTATCTTTAACCATAAAGTAATTTAATACGTTAAATAGGAATACCCAAGACTAAAATGGGATTGTTTGTTGCTCGTTTTCCATATAGAGAAATTGATTAAAAACCACCAGCCGTTTAGTTATATTGATATTCATTGCCTTAGCTATACTAAATGCTTTATGACTTCGGGAACCATTGGTCTGCCCAACACATAATAACACATTCACGGAAGCCGATGAGACGTTATTGTGACTACTTTGTCATAATGAATTATGTATACGATGACATAATCCCTGAATGGTAGTGTCAAACGCGGTGTCAGCTGTCAAGATTGCCGTTAAATACAAAGCCTAACTGAACCAAAAATAACCAGCCCTTCAGTTATATTGCTATTCATTGACTAAGATATATTAAATGATTAACGACTACGGGAACCAATGGTCTGCCAATACACAACACATAATAACAAATTCACGGAAGCCGTTGGGACTTTATTGTTACTCCTTTATCACAATGAATTATGTAAACGATGACATAATCCTTGAGTTTTAGTGGCAATCGCGGAGTCAGTTGTCAAGATTGCCGTTACATATAAAGCTAAACATGACAAAGGGCTTTCTTGGGATTTTACAGGAACAGAACCAACGATTTTCAATATAGCAGATGATGTTGACATTTCCCAGCATTGAAGTCTATTTGTTAATGTTTTGCTTTTATGCAATTGCGTTGCAGAAACATTCATATTGATCCCTCAACTTCCATCTGCTTTCACACAAATTACTCCATCCCGCGGTGTCTATAATGGCTTGTAATGGCACACAGCACATTTTCGCTTTTGATGTTGCCGACGCACGCGTACTGTGCGGTTTGTACCGGTCACTAATACCTGCCTGTCGCAAAGTCTCTTTAATCCATCTTGCTTTTGTTTGTTTTGAAACGGGCCCATGGGGCTTCACGGTAGAAATGAGTAGTTTACCTGACGTACGTAACTCATGTGTTCGTTATAAGAATTGTTCTAAGGTGCGCACAATACACACGCTCTTATCAGGACTGAAACGTTTGAAGATGAACGGTAATTGATGTTTTCCAGGTTTAGACGTTTTCAAAAGGAGTGGGGTCACTATAGTAGCCGCTGTGCTAGATATTGTTACATCATTTACGCATACCAGATGTAGCGTTTGGCATCGTTGTCCCGATAATAGGAGAAAAAGCATACTAAGTTTTCTGGAAAGCATCAATAATGTGTTTGATAGATCGTTTCAGGAAATCCAAAACAATTGGAACGTCCCATATTGATGAATAGCGAGATAAGGCTGGCCGACTATTGAAAACTCCCTTCATGAAGCGGCACACCAGTGGGTGCAGTCAAATGTTCATACCTCATACAATATACAAGAAAGAACTCACAGCCGAACGTGCAACACCTAATGAACTGTAACTGAGTCCTTTGTCATACAGAGAGGTTAGAAAATGTATCACTAATTTTATATCCGGTTCAAGGGGATTTCCTTCCCCATTGCAGAAATTAAGCCACTGTTTAATATATGTTCGGTTATGTTTGCGTGTGGTATTTCGCCCTGAGTTGATTATAATGTTCTGAGACTGTTCCAAAATACCTGCGTTTTGCAATGCCGCCCTGATAAAGGAAAAAAGGCAAGTTGTATTTTCTTCAGTGGATGTACTTTTCCAGGCCGATGGCTGAGGCTGAGAACTGTTTGTGGGTTTGGAGGTAGCAGACATGGTGCGACAATCAGTCGAACAAGAGTTGGCCACCACGTTTGGAAAGGCTAATTGGAGCAACATTGCACAACTGTTCGGTCTGGTCGTTTTCTACCTTTTGAAGTACCCGGGCTATCAGACTGAAAGGCGGAAATGCGTAATAACTTTGGTCATTCCATATTATAGAAAATGCATATATTGCAAATGCTGTTGAATCTGGCGATCTAGAGACATACGTTTTCAATTTTGCATTTAATAGCGATGCAAATAAGTATATGCGTATATCTAGGAACAACTGGTTGATTTTATTAAACACTTCGTGAGATAAGCCCCAGTCAAGATAATCATTGCCTGTTCTACTTAATTTATCTGCTGAATGATTTTTACGACCGCTGATGCGATTAGCCGTAATTAAAATGTTTTTATCAATAGCCCACGTCCAAATTTTTCGTGCAAGATTGTCTTGTGTTTTTATTCTACCACCATATTTGTTGATGTAAGCGACACTTGTAGTATTGTCCATGAATACCTGGATATAAATATTTGACCATTGTTTGTAAAGCGACAACAGACCAAGTTCACATGCTTTCAATTCTAAAACGTTTATGTGTAACTTCTGTTCATCGGCTGACCAAAACCAATTTGTGTTGGAATAATCAGTCTTGCAACTATTTTCATTTTAAATAATATTTGTTATTACATATAGTAAACGATGCGATTAACACGAACAAATAAAGAAAACATTTGTTTTGTAAATAAATTAAAGCATCAGACCAGGCTACACTATTAGATATAAATAGACATACATACAATATCACGTACAATTTTTCAAACATTAAATAATTCAGTATTTTATAAAATTAAAATTCATGTTTTAATATGCAACAAACATAACGTGATAACTTTAGAAAATTAATAAATTATAGTCGATAAAACAGCGTCAGAGCAACACAGTATCGTGATGTTGGTCATAATTTACTTAACAAATGCACACATTCTTTGTATTATGATAGAAAATCATATTTGAACATCCATTCCGTAGAAGGTTACACTAGTTAACAACAGAGTTCTGGAAGGCTTTGCTTCTATCACGTTGGTATTTCGAAGAAAACGATCTTGAAACAAGCCGAGGGATGCACGAACACAGTTTACAACCATTCCACATTGACACCGCTTTCATAGCATATGTTTTATTGCTGTAGACTTTTGTATACAATTATGAGATGACAACAAAGAGACTTTGCAACAATTCGATTGTCAGATCATGCGACACTAAGGATATTTTAAATATCAAAATGAGTTTCTCCCATGAATGGTGCCGCGAAATAACATTTAACTAAATATTACATAAAAATGTTAATAAGGGTTAATAGAACATTTGGCACGACACATATTCGAACTTATGTGTATGCACGATTCCACATCAAACAAGATGATGACGATGCATAATGGTACCATAAACGCAGCTCGAACGCACTGAACAGATATTATACGGAGATGGTTGGCAGGGAATATCGATAAACATGAAAACAATTTGTTTTTACATTTCACAATGTATGAGCAATAAAATCATCGACTACCAATAATGCTGATCAAATATGGCTGTAAATTTGAATATATCATAAGCATGATCAACTGATTATATATATTTTACCATACATACCCAACTGTCGCAGCATCTGTTCGGACTCATCCGCTTATTACCTGTCTATGCCATATATCATCCCGACTAGTGTGAATATATTGTGACATAAACGAGTCTCTAGGCTCGACACAACCCTTTCATAGCTGACAAGGCGAATTGGCAATGATGAAATTCATGGATAAAAAGAATGTTGTTTAAGTAAGCGCAATTTTGAGTGTTTAAATATTAATCAATATCAGATTTAAGTTGTGGTTGCTTTTATTCAATGTTTATAAAATTGTTAACTTATGCTTATGGTAACCGAACTGCTAAACAGGAAGTCAGAATCACACAATTTTTGAACATTTTGGGAGAAAATATAAAAGGTCGTAAGTACATTTCAACCGTATGAACAATTTAACCAATTTACACCCGGTTTCTTTTGTTGCAGGTATGTAATGGCGAATTAAAACATGTGAAAACACGGTAAATGGATGTGTCGGACAGGAAATTGACAACGTGTTGTTGAACACAGCTGACATTCGTTAGGAAGCGAGATAAATCTAGCCCAAAGTCTTAAAGTAAGCGATGCTAGATATTTTACAGTAACTGATTTGGAATATATTGTCTCTACGTTTCAAGAAGCTACATATCGATCTATTTTAAACATGTGTTTGGTTTGTTTTCATGTGTTGTGGTTCTCGAGTAGATAAATGATTAAGGTATAGTGGCGTGGGAAAGTGCATTTTGGCACAAATTGTAACGAGTATAGTTTAAATATATTACATGTGGGATAAAGGGTTAACTGATTTTGTTGTTGATAATCTAAATGCTGATTTCCTATGACACATACATTGGGTTTGTGCAATTCTTCATTTTTTATTTAAATATATCTCCGTGAACAGTAACTGTCACTTTAATTACACTAATGCGAAAGTAATATAGGGGTTTGCACTGGTAACTGACAAAATAGGTCACTGTAAATGTGTCCTTATAGTCCATACTATTTTGTCAATTCAGGTTATCATATGTCTGAAGAGTGTATAATCATGAGTGGATGAACATAAATGCATTTGCATTCTTATATGTATTTACACATAGTCAAAGAATGGGAAATTTCGAGTGCCTTTAAATTGGGTTTGTGTTAATTACGGGGGTCCTACCGAACCGGTCCGCAATAAACAGTTTGTTGCGCGAACATCACTCACATTTCATAATTGTCTTAATTGAAATATTGGAGTATTCTCTCGTTCCTTAAGATACATGTAATTTACACATACTCGATATAAAATTTCCCGAAATTTGCCTATATATTAAAGTATCATAAAAGGTGACGATCCGTAATTATTACCGATTTTTTTTTTGAAACTACCATTAACAAATGAGCAATACAACTTGTTTTGAGCTCAAAATACAGTGTCCTCCAAGTCAATTGTGTTTACAAACAATCAGTTTATTTACATCGCTGTTTTCTCGGGATAGAGCAAGCGCTCCGGTGACTCAGGTCACCAAAAATATATCGTTGATTTTGAACGTTTTCCGGTATCATTCACAAAGTAGGTCTCTTCCAAATGGTTCAAACGTTTGTAGTGATCTTATAAGTTACTTTCTGCTAGTAAAAGTTGTTTAAAATAGAATTAAAATTGAATTTTCTTTCGTTTTTTTAGCATACGTCACCGCTTTGAGGCTACACACCACGTCAGTTGCAAAGTTGTAAACATTTCTTTCAATTATGAAACGGGTGTATCTTCCATAATTCTTGACAACGTTGCACCTAAGCTGTGTAATTATCATTTTTTATGCAAGAGTAACTTAAATCCTGCCAAAATTAGACCAGTTTATATGCATAATAATTGGATTTGTCACTTTTTATGAGCCTTTAAGTCTACCTGTCAATACAAACGACAAAATGAACACAGAAATGACGGCTATTGCGACCATTTTTCGTATTTTTGTTTACAATTTAGACCTTGTGACCACTTATAGTCTGTGCTGAGTACTATATTTTGTGTTATTATTTAATAATGCATTTATGAAATAGTTTATAATTTTAGATTTTAAATGACTATCCGGATTATGCATAATTCGTAGTTTATTCATTTGTCTCGTTTGCCATCTTGTGTGTACGGAATTGCCAAATGTTTATAGGGTTCATAATGCACATATACATAGAGAAAGATGGATATTTGATTAACCGCAGTCGACCGGTCCACATGGTTAAAAGGGAACACTACCAAAACGGAGAAATGTCAAAAGCGAAATAAATATTGTAACTACTATCTTGTCCTGTCAAGAAATGTTGGCATNAGCCAGCCAGCCAGCCAGCCAGCCAGCCAGCCAGCCAGCCTGCCTTCCAGTCAGCCTGCCAGCCAGCCAGCCACAATCGTCAACAAGTCTGCATTTGAACTCGCTAATAAAACTGTTTACTTGCATAACGTTTGTATTTTCAAATACATAAACATCGTCATAATTATTGAACAATTGCGTGACATTCGAGACCCACTTTGTGTAACCTTTATAAGAACCGTTCAAAGTTTGTTTAAATTTGCATAATGGTATTTATATTGTTTAGACAAACTACTTGTTTTGTTCGGTGAAACCTGATGAGAAATTGAGTCAAAACACAAATGGCAGACTGGTTGACATTTTATTGAAAAGTAACTTTCTGTGTGCAATATTAATGTTTTCTTAATATGTAAAAAAGACGAAGTCTGGTATCTAAGCATTTAACCTTATCTGACAATTTCTTGAGCCGATTTCTCAATATTTCCGCAAATGGCTCAATTGGTTTAAAACAGCGCGAGGCTTGACTGTCTTATATTTTATGTGTTAATGGCATTTGCGTATATTTTAGTACCGTAAACACAAGTAGAAAAATTGCTAAGAATTATTGTCTACTTAAATTATTTTTTTATAGCAACGTATTAATTGATTTTTTGTTTAGTTGTGTCAAGACCACATGAAAGCAAACGTTATTGTGATTTTCAATAATTCTTTATTTAGCTTGAATATAAAATATCACACATTAAATTAGGATCACTCTTTTTGTTTCTTGTCTTCATGTAGAAACAAAAAGCGGCACATATAGCGTGTTTAATGGACACAATCTAACAATATACGTACATGTATTTTTATGTTTATATAAAACAATCGTGCATAATTGCGATTTAGATTAGACATAACAGATCTTTACAGTTCCTTGAAATTGTGGATTGGAGGCTGAACAAAAATCCATTAAAGCTTAATATAAATAGCGGTGCATACACGCATTTTTTTGATAACATTTACAATTGTACAAGTTAAATATGCACAACAGTAGGATAAACATCAAATATCAATTATTCAATTTTAATTTGTTTAAGTGTGAATAACATATTTTCATTATTTAATTCCATATTACTCTGCGTGTAATAATTGACATGTCATTTATGTGGCGCACAATCACAATTGATTGGAAACCATTTATTGTGGCGACTTTAATTAAACAGAAAAGGGATATTAATTCAGTGCTCAAATAAAACATCCAAAATTGTTTAAGCAATATTGCAGAGTTTTTATTATACATACGATACACCTGTAATGGACTAAGTTATAGTTGAGTTGTGCAATATGTTCGCGATACGAGTAAAAAGAAGCTACAAGCAGTGTTGAGTATAATTAAATACAATTGAAGTCGAAATCCAGTTTCATGAAAACAGCTAATCTTATCAGTAAAAATAACAACTTACATGTGATCTTTTGAACAAAATAATTTCCAAATATAGTTATAATTAAACTCCAGAAATATTATCAGGAGAGCCATTCCTGTTACCGTTAGGTAGTATACAATTCAAGATAAAGAAAATACATCAAACAAAACACTAAATTGGTTTAAGCTGTGGTCATCGTCTTGTAACGGTCATTAAAAAGCATTGGTGACTTTAACCTGCTTAAAATAAAATAATATACTCGTTTGTACGTTGATAAATGCAATAACGGGATGGCATACACTTGCTTATGAACTTTGAGCTGTCATGGAATCGCGATAAACAAACAAAAGTTAGGTTCCTCTGTTTAAACAATGTGCACCTTTGCTTGTACAACATAACACTTCCAGACATAAACAAGGAAAGACGGATTCACAGTTTTTAGAAGGTCGCAGAACAATTATGTTTCATTTGACTTATTCATGCATACGTTTTGTTTTAGCGCTTATGTATAAATGAATATTGAATAATACTCTTCAACAATACAATACCTACATAGAATATCCAAATTTAAAAGTACTATCGATATAAAATGTGTTCATTGAAAACTGGCTGCATCTATTTGTCTAAAGGAAACGCAATACAATAAGGGCCTATTCAAACTAACACTACCAAGCACATTAATGACATCTTAGCTGATCTGGTTGTTATCACATTGTATTTCGCAGATGTGGCCTCGTGTATTAAATTGTTACGTTGCGAAAAAAAAAACTTACATAACTGCAATACCATTACACATACTGAGGGGAAACCTAACCTTACCCGTCAGTTTGGTAATACAATGTCATTTTTTCTTATCATCCTTGGTGTGGATGATTATTTGCCTATGTGTTTAAACTATATTTTGCACCAAGACATCGTGGACATTATCACAGAATTGCATTTACATCGATTTTGATGTTGCTGAAATAATTAAATCAATACCACGCATATCAAATTAATTTTAATTCAATCCAAAATCAATCATTTTTTGTTTATTTTAATGATTACAAATAATATGTGTTATCTCCACTAGTATTAATTATTCACGAATTATGAAATCAGCTCAATGCGCTATGTACATCTGAGATATTGGCTGTCATGACGGATGCCTTTTAAGTTCTTTACATTTTTTATATCCATTTTCCTAAATTATTCTGCTTCCGGGACAATAGATTTGTGGAAGAGACCACCCTATCAAGCACAATGTAAAAGAATACGAACAAATGGTGCCGTTTACAGGTAAACATTATAATTGTAATTGATAAAGCTTTATATAAAATAGTTACACCATTCAAAGTAAGCGCTTTCCACACTAACGATAACATACACATGGGTTGTCGCCTGCATGTATTATATTCTTGTCAATAAAAATAGAACGATTAGAACTCGTATTGTTTGCAACATGTTCAGGACATTTTGCGTACACAGAAACAAGTACTAAGAATAAGTTGAACTCAGGCTTATAATATTTCTTACCCATTTCAAGAACCTTTTGCTCAGGAGACGATTTGGACGCTTTGTCCTTAATTCAATTTCACTCGAGTACTGATCCATTGTTAAATGTCCTCAGCGCGCGATTCTCAATATCAGATTGTGTTTTGGATTTCGTGAATATGCGCCATGTTAAGGATAATATACGCAAAATAATATATTTTCTATACAAACCAAACATGATGTTTACTATAGTTTTGCATATTTTCTTTTCTTTAGAACCACATAAATGTTCATCAAACAAGTTTATTATACCACAACATTGATATCTGTCTGAGTTAAAGGTGTCCGATCTGTTTGTTACACTGTACTTTAGACAAGCGACCTGTTGGCCGAACGCTATAAGATATAACACAACGCTCTCATGTGAATTTGCAACCAACATCGTTTACAGTTAAATAATGTTTTTACAATGTAACCCAAAAATAAAACTCCACAAATGTTATCAACAGAGACAGTCTTGTTAAAACCGTTTTTTTTATAAAATTTAAGTCAATGACAATTGTATGTACTATACATACAACAAGACATCATACATACACATGATGGCCTTACCGATTTGGAACATCATTGGGGTTTTAAAACTGGTCAACAGGCACACCAGACCTAGCACTTCGCCTGATTGCATCATTATACAAATTAAAAACATTAATGGCAAACATATAATCGATTTGATTACAATCTCCGTTAAACATGGTTCCATGTTTTTCTGAATGGCTCCACTGCAAATACGCAATAATGCAAAACATAATATTGATGTATTAACAGGTTTATATGTGTGTATACAAACATGGTTCAACGCAGCTAAACGATTTGGTGACGTCATATATGGCAATGTATAAAAAGCAATGTGTTAATTATTACTATTAATTTGTACAAGTTACTTTAAAAGTTATAAGTCAACACTTCTGCTGTGTATAAAATTCATTACAGGAAAATTTAAACTCTTAAAGCATTATGAAGAGCACAAATTTTGTCAAATATTATCAACATCCTATATTCTTATATTCAATTCAAGTGGCCATACCCTATATAATACAGAAAAGTAAAGGTCGTGGATGCTATGTTATTAAATAACAGATCCAAGGCGAGCAGATGGCTCTTTGTAAACCCAACATAATGGAACATTTTTTATTTAAATCTCCAGAATAAGAAGAAAGTCCAGATGGTCAGAATTATGTAAGGAATCGTTATTTACGCTCCAGGTTTAGACTTGCCATAATTGAGTGTATTCTGGGAATACTATCTTAGACAGACTCAACATCCGTTATTCTTATATTCAATTCAAGTGGCCAATACCCTATATAATACAGGAAAGTAAAGGTCGTGGAGGCTATGTTATTAAATAACAGATCCCAGGCGAGCAGATGGCTCTTTGTGAACCCAATATAATGGAACATTCTTTATTTACATCTCCAGAATAATTAGAAAGTCCAAAACCTCGAAAAGCTCGGATTTATGTTATTTCGTTAGAATTATGTAAGGAATCGTAATTAACGCTCAAGGTTAGACTTGCCATAATTGAGTGTATTCTGGGAATCTTAGAATTAATTATATTAGAGCATTGTAAATAAATTTCCAATCAAAGTAAATCATATGTTTGGGAAATCACTATTAAGAGAAATATTAAATGAAATCTAAGTCTTGTCTTAAGATTGCAAACCACTTTTGACCTTAGTTATTAAGTAAACACCCAATTAGGTTTGCTAATAAATACCCATGAGATTGGATATAGCTTCATGAAAACTGTGAGAATTTGTATTGCAATTAAAGAAGCGGCGGATGCTAAATACGTGTATATTTGCACAACATTAATACTTTTCATAAACTTGTATTACATGATACACATTGTTTTCCTAGCCATTCAATCATTAACATAATTTATTTTAAACAGTTGTTATGTTAATGTCTGCATTATTTTGATAAATCCCCGTTAACACGCCTATCAAGTATCCTTGGCGCGATGTTCGAATGGGTATAAACTCGGTGCGAAATTCTGAATTTATAAATCTGATTTAACAAAACGTTGTATGAATAATATTAAACAAACTGCAAGTAAGGAAAATCATTCAAATTTATTGAGACATTCAAACATCCACGACATGCATTATTTTTACCCTATATTCCGAAGGCACGATAGTCCGAATTCCTGTCAAAACTGGTCAAATACCAAAGCACATATGATATATAGAGAATAACAGGTTACTGCCTGATATTTTTGTAATATATCAGGCAAGGCTTAGAATAATATAACGGCGAGGCTTGCCGAGCCGTTATTGTTTTCGTGCCGAGCCTGATATATTACAAAAAGATCAGACAGTTACCTGTTTTTCTGTTTATCATACCTCTCTAAGTCCCCATTTTAAAAGAAATAAATACGACGCTGTGTTTTAGCGTAAATGAGGGTTTCGCTGTACTTCGCGCTACCTTGTTTCTAAACCTCGCATGATAAACTTGATCTTTATCCAAAACTCACATAATATTCTAGTTATCATATTATTTCCTCCCTTTTCCCATTAATAATTATCAAATATCGCATTTTTTGACGACTTTGTTCTTCCGTAAATTTTTGGAAAAACCCGAGTGTGATCTTAAAATAGCGATAGCATAGAGCTCAAGTTTATACGATTTTTGTTATACTATCTATTTTCATCTGGCAATATGATAAAATATATTACATTATGGTATCAAATTGTTTGTTTTGTTGAATCTGATTTTATTTTACTAAAAAAAATAACTTTATAGATCATTCCGAGTCAAATAACT
Source organism: Dreissena rostriformis (assembly GCA_007657795.1). Taxonomy (NCBI): domain Eukaryota; kingdom Metazoa; phylum Mollusca; class Bivalvia; order Myida; family Dreissenidae; genus Dreissena; species Dreissena rostriformis. The sequence continues at coordinate 324,297 of VMBQ01000061.1, read as the reverse complement.
TACATCCAAACATCGACTGATTTAACTACTCCCCGTTGAACATGACGTCATCAGCATTTACGCATTCATTTTTAATATTTGGAAAATACGTGTTTTGCTGTTTGTGTTGCTTTCTGTGGATTAAATGTAATACATCTTGGTTTCAAATTGTTTGTTTTGATTAATCTTATTCATTTTTACAGTAAAATATTGCTTTTCTATTAAGTCTTAGTAATATGACATATCGACTGATATAAGAACTTCCTGTTGAACATGATATAAAAAAATATATCATGCAACGTTATATCAGTCTGATATTAACGCAGTGGTATGATAAAACATAGTTTGGAATAGTAACATAGCTGAATTACATAATTGTTCTCGGAAACCATAAAATCCGGGGATGTAAAATTTGGTATGGACATTGAATTGTAGTCCTCTGCAAAAACCGTGCCCCTAGGTTTAAAACTGTTTACTTCTAAGAGTCTTACGTTTCATTCAGACTAATATACCAATACAACATATTCTCTAAAAAAGCAAGGCTTATATACATTTGATATGTAGTATTCAATATAAGATCACAATGTATATGCTGACAAAACTAGTGAGAAATAGGTTTGAGATACATAAAAAAATCAAACCTTTATGTATAATAACGTCGTACAAATGATATCAAACCATACGAATGATGGGAAAAGCGAAATACTTTGAATATGAAGGAACTAACATGACAGTACACTCATTTTACTATAATGATTGCATTGGATCGTTATAAAACTATGATCTCTTGCAACTGATGGTTTTAAACCTTAAACGTTTTAATCCTTTCTTAAACCTCTATTCTTTAGAGCTTAACTTTTATTTGCTTACTGTTTACACACTATATTGCGCCGTGAAATATACAGAAGCAACTCAACGACTTGAGCGTTTGTTTTTAAATAATAATCAACATGCTTATACTGAAGCCTATTGTTTGGGATCATCTGACATCTTTCAATATAATCATGTTCGGACTATCGCACGTGGAAATATTGGACGTTTGGAAAAAACGGTTTTTCTGAATATCTGACTTTCGGGTTTTTAGGTAGATCGCAATTCAAGAAGTGTTTCCATACAAATGTAAAGAAAACCCGACGGCCTCAAATATTAAGGACCAAACTTATGAATAATTAATTATCTAGAATATTTAGCACACTAAGACAAATTGACACACTTGTAGTTTGTATGCGTTGTATTTAACTGTGCAATATGCAACAAAAACTATTCAATTTAATAGAACTTCAGATGAACTTATACAAAGATATCGGGCCAGGGATAAGGCACCGACATAATTTCCATTCATTTGTTTTCTATCAAACTTACGATCGAACGTTAGTAAGTTGTTAAGGAATTACATGGATATATGTTTTTATTTATTATCGAAAAAAGGCCTCCATGCGGGAATGTAATTAGAAAAAGGGTGTCAACTATATCCTTGTATTGTAAGCTGTATAAAAGTTAAGCATGCTTTCCTTGAAATCACACAATTGACTTGAATGCTCAGTTAAATATAGGTCTATCAGGAAATACAGACAACCAGAACATATGAATCCTTGTTAATTCCAATATATACTTGCAATTAAATTAGTTAGCACAGTCGACCAATTAAGCAAATCAAATGTGGCAGTTTATTAATACTAATTATTAGGAATTGCGATTTATTAAATTTTCTGTTAATTAATAACGAACAGAAAATACATCTGTTCAATCAGCTTCCATTTACTACAATATGTTATGTATCATCCGCATGATATTATACATACATTAGCAAAATCCTAGTGTCTTAAGACTGTACCATCCTCGCAGTTTACGTAAAACGGTCGATTGGTAAGTAAAAAGAAAACAAACTTAGGTGTCTATTTTTATTATGTAAAATAATGCACGTTTGAACATGTACATATTTCAAGAATTTTGTAAGCGCTTTATAACAAGAAAGATTGATTGTTAATCATACAAGCATATTATGTTGTTCATTTCAAATCATATTCAATACAAATTCGTCTAAAACTTTATCACAAATTAATGATAACAATCTTTTTTTACTTATCATTAACTAGATCAACAAATTATGTTAATTTTCCTACACACTCTTAAGCAACAGCGACTTTTTTTAAATCAGCGATTTTTAGCCGCAATATGTTATATACAAACCGAACGAAATAAATGTATTTGTCGTCTTTGAGTGACCATATAAACAAACCATGAAGCATGTTTCGCTCATTGGGGGATGTATATAATTTTGTTGGTGATCATCGTCCTTTTTAGACGAGTGCATGATAGCCTACCATCAAAACAACTTACTTCGCAGAAAGTACTTCAAAATAAATATTATTATTTGACATGTGCTAAATAAGTGTGTGTATACACTTTTAGAAAGAAAAGAACTGAACATATCTCTGAACAGAATATAACAATATTAAACTGCATTCAAAACAACTTTACAGAGCACATTGTTGGCTTCTTTTCTAAGCTGGTTTGTATCACATTGCATTTACCAAGACAATTGTCATAAGCGACATAGCACAGATGTGGCCTGGTTAAAAAGGTTTCTCAGTGGAAACAAAACATATAAGACCAAATAACTTTCGATTATTTGGAGATATATTCTTGTTGGCCTCCCGGAGGCTTTTTTAAAAGCATGTGCCCAATTTCATTTACAATAAGGGTCAATACAAACACGACAATAATCAAATGAGATGATAAAAGCTGACATTACAGCTTTAGGACAGTCAATATAAAGCATTGCGAGTTTAAACCGATTTGATGGCTATCCAAACCTAACGCATAGCCCATAATTAATCACATAACTGTAATGCGTAAAACAACATAATCCTTATTTCAATTTAAAAACAAAACAATGAAAGATATCTGAGAAACGATGAAATGAAATAAATACAAGTATCAGTTAAATCCATTCTTCATGGCGTTATTTCAGATTATATCATCATATGAAAAAAATTGCAGAGCATCACAATTCATACTAGGAAGAAGCAGTTATACAAAATGTGATCACAGTGTGCATTCCCTACCGCACCAGAACACAACTTCAGGCGACATAAAATAGTAAAATTTGTCTCGTTGCTTAATTTAAAAAGAAGTATTGATGTGCTTGTTCCTAAATGTTTCCACTATTTAGAAACATTCTTGAATATTTTTATCTCAAAACCTTTCACAGCTCAACATCGTCAGTCATTAGGCTAGGAACTATTAAATTTACATGTACAACTATAATTCATCTGTTTAATGCCATCTTTAGGAAATCTTGATGAGTAATCATGAAGACTATATCGTTTATGTTTAAGACTTTAAAATCATGAACAACCGGGATGAGTAATTCAATTTTTTATCAATAAAACAGCTTATAGTAACGTGTGTGTAATTTTTTTTACTAATTATACATGCAGGTCTAGTACAGCAGAAAAAATGTAATTACCAATTCCTTGCCAGTATTTGACATGTGCTGACCTCAATTTCGGGACGTCGCCCCGATTATAAATTTGTGGATGATATTGTCAGATAGTGTGAAATGTTAACTATTACAAAACGGTATTCGTTTAGCAGGAGAAATACTAACAATTACCAATAGAGTGGCCTCTGTTTAAGGGAAGTACACATCATGACAACACGAATATAATAACCGAAATGTATTTTTATGCAAGTGTAAACTTGATCGGACACATCCTTGCCAAAAATACTACTCTTTATACATTCTCTGACCTAAGAAAATGAAGCACGAGAAATATAAAAGTGAGTCATGCAAAAAAAGGAAAGGAAACACACTTTATACCCCATTTGTTTAATAATGCACCCAAGTAATGACAACATACGCGAAAATCAAATTATGTCTCCCTAGTTTGTAAATAAAAGTCGTCTTCAAAGACAGGCTTTTTCGTCATAATAAACATCATTGGTTATCTTTTGTTAATGTTAAGATATCCAACGTATACGAGTTCTGATTAAATTATATTTTAAGAACGGTAAAATAACACCGAAAAATAATAATAAATTTATTAATAATATAATATATTAAAATATAAATAAAAGAAATTTACTTTTAAGTATTATGACGAAAACCGCTATTAATTCATGATACAATCTGCATGTCATGGCCATTACACGCATGTGACCGATCCAGAAATAACAATACTAACATCACGACACAAACATACAAAGTCATCATTTTTTTTATCCCAACATCGTGTATAATGGCGATGTATACTAAATGTAAATGATATTTAATGTCCCATAAACATGCGGATATGGAGGCTATTCACACTTGATTTTTAAGCGTTATATTAAAAGAAGTTCACTAACTGAATTGTCTGGTAACATTTAGGACTCAAATCAAATATCCGTCCTCATTCATTTTATTGTGTCAAGTGTAATTGACATATTTTCATTATTTTATTTCCTCTAGCTGTGTTGCGGAGTGCATACATTGACAATTCATGTATGTGGTGCCATTTCCGCATCATATGTGAAAGGAAACCATTTTCTGTGGCGACCTTGATTCGATATAAAAGCAATGTTAATAGAATGTAGGAATTTGTATTTTACTTGGATATTTCATTATTTTAACAGTACTCTTCATTGTCTGCAAGACGTTATTAAATTAACAAATATAAATATAGGGCAGCTCCAATTGCATCAGAAGGCGGTCATGTTTTATGTTCTTTATTTAAGTACTGACCAATTATCATACAATAAGACTCAATGCAGAAGCAAATGACAAACATAAATTCTAATTATTAACATTGGAGTCACCGCCTTTGAACGTTGATGCAAAGCAAAACATTTGCGGTTTAAACCGAAATTAAGGTAGCCAAAACACATTATTGGCCAACGTGTATTCACACATCCTTTAAAAATGATTCAATTTGGTGGCAAATTATTAAAAAAACTAAGACGACAGGGTATTTAAACATGAACATTGTTTTGACCATGGACAATTGTGTTTCAACAGGATGTCTGGGCAATGATTTGACTTTTGATCATTCAAATAAATATGGTATTTTATTATATCTTATGAAAAGCCGTATTTACCAAGATCTGTGTGTGAGGTTCGAGATCCTTAAATACCCAATGACTTACATTGACTATTCCAAGGCGGTTTCCCATGGATGTTGTGTCAGTTTGAGCTTGTATAATGGTGAACAATTTGGTTTGTGTTACTACTGTTACTACTTCACTTTTTATATATTGGAGTTGATATGAGGTCATATATATTGTATATACATAACTAAATCCGGGTCTTAAATGATGTTTCAGCTGCCGAAAACTAGAGAAAACTTTCTTTTAACGTTTGCATGAATAGTTCCGGGACGATGTATCGGGATATCAATGTGCTTATAGCTGAAGTAGTCTCCCTTTGACTTCATTGAAACATGATATAAATAAGTATTTTCGTTTTATATGAAATATGCCTAGCACACTATTATAGTGTGATAAATATTAACATCGTACCATTGCAATTTAATTTAACAGCAGTGCAGAATAGCACGCAAACTCTTGTTTAGATAAGCTATTAATAATGTAAGTATTTTATCGACTCTAATGTACTGACCGCATGTTATACTGAATTGGAGAAATGCAGAAATGAAATCAAGACATACCGATAACCAAAACAATTTGGATATTTTTCTTTTATAAATTCCAACTTGTATAAGGTATGATATCAATATCATGAATCAAATGTGGGAGTTTCTTTGCACATACATATTGTTTGCCAGAACAATCGATATCATTATGCTTTCATATATCCCCTAGACGCAATATATTTCCTTACCAATATCATATGTTCCGAATCAGTCAATATTAGACGTAAAATACCGTATATACACAATCGTTAATGTCGAATAAACGGGTATCTGCAGACGTCGAACCATTACCAAAGCGGCAATTAAACTACCATTTGGCTTCCTGCTAGAGAATAAAGCCGTTTATGTTTTTTTTTAAATATTATTCATAACACGTACTTACTGGTATGTGAATTGAAATGGTTTCACGTAAATGTGTTGTATTCTGTCTCTAAACGTATGGTAATAGGCCACTTTTCTCAAACAAAGGACCTTTACGTGATAACGAGAAAAATGTCCTGTTTATTCAACTTGATTTTCAATTTGTTTATATATCGATTTTTTGTTGATCAACTTAAAAATGTTAAGACATTTATATATTTGCAAGTTTTAAAATTCTTGGGAAATATCTGGCATTCGAGCTAATAAGCTAAACGGGACTCTATTATATGCAAATTGTTCACATATTGATTAATATAACAAATACGATATACATGGATTCAGCGATGTCTAACAATACAATTGGCCTATTAAGAACGAACATTTTATGAACATCTGCTAATAATTTTATCGAACTGTTTCGTGCAAAAGTATATTCCTTAATACATAAATATATAAAATTATCATATATAATCCATAGCGTATGTTCTTTGAACAAAAATCCAAAACGAAATAAACCATGAAAGGCGGTGTCAACGTTTTAAGAATGTCGCAGAATAATTATTTGGCATTTCACTTATTCGGATATGCACTTTTCTTTCCTAATGATTGCACGAATAGTGTATACTACCGTTCAACACTACTGTTAATGGTATCCACACCGTACCATTTTTGTTATTGTAAATATTATAATGATTTTTTTCCATTAGTAAAGATTAAAAATAGAAGAGCAATAATACCATATGTATGATTTTTAGTCATTTCATGAGTGAATATCGTATCAAAGAACGTATAAAAGTCGCTAAATTTAATTTCTTTTATTTAATTGAGTGTTATCTAAAGTAATTGTATGTGCTGAATATTGGCTACGCTGAAGATAAAGTAAAACCATTGGTACACTACAATTTTTCACTTGATCATTAAATGAAATAATGTTGGAGTATTAAACTAATATCAGCCGTTTAATTTGATTGTTCTTGTGTAATTGAATATTATCAAACATAATTGTATGTGCTGAATATATGATTCGCTATATAGAAAGAAGTACAACTGGAAAAGTACAATCTAACCCCATAATGAACTTGACCTGAGTGCCAACTTTCGCCTATCACTTATTTGGAATCTGTACATGTATGCAGTTATTTTAACAAAGTGTGTATTTACTTTGGTTAATTCACTACATTATTAATTAAATAATGTTGCATAGTCTGAGCGAAATAACGTGTATTTACTCTAACTTATTTACTATTGTATAAATTTAATAACGAAATATTGTCAGAGCGAAATGCTTGTTAATATTCGGTAGTCTTATATTCAAGGCAAGTGACCATTCCATATAAATAGAATACAGTACAGTTCGTGGGGGCTATGAGCTTTAATTACAGATCCCAGGCGAGCAGATGGATCTTTGTGACCCCAACGTATCGGAAACTTCCTAATGAATACAATAAAGACGAAGAATAAGGTACAGCTTGTCGATATCCTCGGTTGTAAGAAGTTTCATCATAATTATGTTTTGCATCTTCATTTAGTGTCGAGGCGCGATGTTCCATAATTGAGTGTATTCTCAGAATAAATTATATTTGAGCGTTATGTGTGTATTGCCAAATCATTGTCAATTACTATGTTTATGTCATCAGTACGAGAAAGTCTTCTCTGAAGGTAACGAACCTCTTCTGACCTTACTTATTTAGTAAACACCAAATTAGGTTGCTTGTAATTACAATGTACCATTGACATCTTAAAGAGTTTCTTAAAAACTGTGGAGATGTGTACCTCAATTAAAGAAACGGTGGTTGTTAAATAATTTGATAAGTGTATAATAGCACAACATTTTTACTTTGCATATACTTTTAACACATGATATATTGATATATATTTTTGACCTGTTTTAAAATAATCAAAAACATGTTTGATTTAAAACAGTTGTTATTTTACTTAATTATTTATTTACCATCATTACAAATCATAATGCATGCATACTTGTATCAGGAATAAACCTTTCAAGTATTATTGGCGTGATGGACATGTGAGTAGAATCTCGGTGCGAAATTCTTAACACATAAATATTGTTATACAGAAGGTTGTATGAATCGATTGCAAACATATTCAAATAATGAAAAAGCATACAAATTAATTGAGAAATGCAAACATCCACGAAATGCAAATGCCCGCCCTATACTCCAAAGTCCCGTGAAAAATGTAAAATGTACACATACTAATTAGTTGATGCTTTGTGAATTTCACTCCTGATAGTGTTTCTGGATATGGCAAGACATAGATACAGTTGAGATACATAAACATCAAACCTTTATGCATATTGACGTCGAACAAATGATATCAAAACGTACGAATGGTAGGAAACGTGTCATTCTTACTGTACACATGGCACCAACATTGATGGACGATCATTTTACTAAATGGATTTAATTGTATCGTTCCAAAACTATTAGTGCTTGCAACTTAATATTTTAAACATAAACAGTTTTTAATCCTTTTGTATAGTTTTACTTTAATTTGGTCACCATTAACAGAACATATCGCGCCTTGCAAAACACAGTAGCGAAACAAAGACTAAAGTTAAAAAAGCACGTGTGTATTCTGATTCCCGTGTGTGGCATTGTCTGAGATTTTTTAATGAAATGATTTTCGGACTTTCGCACCTGAAAATATTTGACATTCAGGATAACATGGTCCTTCGGAATATCGGTCTTTCGGGAAAAAACATGGCTTAAATATTAAGGACCAAACTTGTGCCCTATTACATATTCAGAAGGTTGAGCATACTCAGGTCAATACATTCCGTAGTTTGTAAGCATCCTATTTGACTGTGCAATAGGCAAACAATCATTCCATTCAATCAATGTTCAAATGCACTTTCAGTATATATAGGGTTACGGATAAGGCACATACATAATTTTATTCCACAAATTGACCATCAAAATTATGACTACAGTTTATAGTCGAACGGGAATTATAGGTGTATAGATTTTACACACATACTAAGTTAGTTTCGAGCAGGTGTCCATAAGCGATTTAAATAAAATCACGGCGAAATGTATATCCATGGTATTGAGAAGCTGTTAAAAAGTTAAGCATACGTAAATGGAAATCACATAACTACCTCGAATGCACCCACCAAGTTCAATTACATTTTGGTCTATCTGGAAATTCTGGAAATATGAATACTCGTTTATTCCACTATGAAGTAGCTATTAAATAATTGGTCACAATCGGTAAATTAAGAAAATCAATTGTGGCAGTTATTTTATGTTAATGGTAAGGAGTGGCAGATTATTGAATTTTCTTTTCACAACTACCCACAGTAATACATCTGTTCAGAATCAGCCACCATTTACCCCAATATGGTATGTAGCTTTGGAGTGATAATATGCATACATTGACTAAATTCTAATGGTTAAACATGCTACAATCATCGTTGTTTACGTAAAACGGTCTTATCGTAGGTAAACAGGGAAAAGGGATAATTAAGGTGACGCTTTCGATTATATACTAGAAGGCATGTTTGAACATGTACATAATTGATGTCCTTTGAAAAAAGAAGTATAAAGAGAAAGAGTGATTGTAAAACAAACATATTAACTGTTTTATTTTATATTCTATTCAACATTAATTTCGTTAAAACCTTAATCACAAATATGTGATTGCAGTCCATTATAACTTATCATTAGATAAATCTGATTATGAAAATATATACCGATAATGTTCAATGAAAAATCGTCCAATTGTATTTTAAACAATATTATCAGTAGACAATTTAAGGGAGCATGTTCTAACTCTCACACCAAGTCATGGGCATCAAACGTTTGGAAACGTTTGCAAGAATCAGGTTTTAATGACGTATGGATATATCCAGAATCTGTTAATGTTAACAGCTTTATTGTATGGATTTGCAAAAGATTACACGATTCGTTTATTTCGAAATGGCGAACTGATGTAAATGACACTTCATTACCATTTCTTTACACGGAATTGAAACCCATTTTCGAAAGATCCATTTACTGAGACAAAATTGAAAATTCCAAATTTAGAAACATAATATCAACATTGAGATTGTCTTCTAATGTTTGAATTATATAAAAATTGGTAGGCACCAACACATTCCAAGAAATTAGAGAATATGTATATTGTGTACACTTAATGAAATTGAAGCCGAGTATCATTTTGTTTTTTATATGTATGCTATATAATAATTTGAGATATACACTGATACCTGATGTTTACAGAAAAATACTAAGTATGTTTAGATTTATAAAATTATTAAATGAGACCAGAAAAAAAATATTGATACGCCTAACTAATTTCTGTATTAAAGCATTTAAACTTAGGGCCGAGAGTATATAGATTTTTGAGAGATTTATTGTTTTCCTACAAATGACATTTTGTAAATAATATCAATCTTTGTTCCTTAATCAATTACAGATTTTAGACATTCACTTAAATGTGCTATAATATAAAGAGCTTGCTCTGACAACATAAGTTCTCATACATTTTCATATGTATAAAAAAATGCAGAAACATGATGTTGTATTGTGTATTTATAATGTTTTTGACGATGAGCTGTATATTTTTAAGTCGAATGTAAACTATCTGTTCTGTTCTGTGTGGTCATCAGTGAACTAGGTTACAATATCATAAATCATCTGAGGAGTTTCCTTTTTACATATTGATAGCCAAAACAATCGATTACATTATCTCTCAATTAAACCCTGCTAGCAATATGTTTTATAACATAATATATTATCTTTCAAAAAATGTATATCTTATAAAACGGGTATCTGCAAACGTCGAACCATCGCCAAAACGGACATATAATTACAGGTGTTTTCACTGCTTTGGAATGCTGCCATCGCTTATTGTTTACATGTAAGATTAAATATGACACGAACAGGCTGCTATGCGAACTAACAAATTTTAAATGTGAATGTGTTTTGTCCTGTATATACATGTTTGGTGTTTAGTCACTTTCTTGAAATAAAATACCTTTATTTTTTTTTATAAGAATGAGATCTTGCTGACCACACTTCAAACGCGATATGTTCACCATGAATATAAATAATACTTTAAAGTAAATTTGCAACTTATCAGCTAAATCTTCCGCTGTATATTAAACTCATTCAAGGAAAATTGAAACACCGGAAACAGTTTCAGGAGCAAAATTCCTGTTAATGAAAGAATGAAAGTCTGAAATTGAAATGACCATTCCCTATAAAATTCAGGGCAGTACAGGTCTTAGAGGCTATGCGATACATTACAGATCCCAGGCGAGCAGATAACACTTTGTGACCCCAGCGTATTAAATCAAATAATTCCTTATGAAAGAAATCGAGATAAAGCAGAAGGTCCAGATCATCGAAATCATCGGTTGTGTGCAATTTCATCATAACTATGTAAGGCATATTCACTAAGTGTCGAGGTGCGATGTTCCATAATTTAGTGTATTCTTATAATACTATCTTCTAATTAAGTATATTAGAGCATTATGTATAAATTGTCCAATCATGGCCAATGAAAAACAAATCATTTCTCAAGGCTGAAGACCACTTTTTACCTTACCTATTTAGTAAACACACAATAAGGTTTGCTAATAATTACATAACACCCTTGGGTTTAGATAGGTGTTCGTGAAAACTGTGGGGATTTGTATTGCAATATATATTGTTTGCTATATATTCAGATACGTGTACCTTAGCACAACATTAATACTGTTTATATACTTGTATCATATATACATTGTTGTCCTGTCTTTTCAATCAATATATTTTACTTAAAACAGTTATAATCATCATCATAATTATTCCCTTGACCGGTATGTCCGTTGGGGGCGTGAATGAGGGACGATGACACAGAGATCTTTTATCTGCCAGGTCTGGTGTGGTCTGCTGAAAGTAGCTCATCCATGCGGGGATTTGAACCCGTTAACATTGAACATCCATATGTAGAAGGTTGAGCACGTTAAAGTGAATACATTGATATTCCGTAGTGTGTATGCGTTGTATTTCAAAAATATACTTCAATTCAATCAATGTTCCGATGCACTTAGTAATATGTAATGGGTCACGGATAAGGCACAGACATAATTTCATGCCATTATGTTTTCATTTAAATTACGATTAAAGTTTATAGTAACAAGGGAACACAACAACATTAGTTTGACACATGTACTATTCTTTTCGAGCAGGTTTTCATACGTGAGTGTTATATATGAGCCCATCACCTTCGCCTGGGTTTATACGAACCGTTAGGTTTGACAAGTGTTATGCTACATTATGAGAAATATGAATGCAAAGGTATAACCTCTGAAATGTGACGCTTATACTTCATACACATGTTAAAATTGCCGTCTAATACAACACTGCACAGACGCAAAACCGGTCGGTGTTGAGTTATACATGACTTTCGTTGGCATTGCTAGCAACTGAGGCATGAGCTCGTAAAGTAGACAACAACTCTTTTTTTTGTAGGTAAATGTCAGTGGTTGTTTCCTATTTGTGAGATAAGTGCAATTTCATAAATTAATGTTAATTCTATACAATGTTTGATAGCACATGCGATTGATTGAATCAATCACAGACGCATTTAAGAGCTGTATCAGACACATCTCGAATACCAGGAAATATGATTATATTTTAAATATATGTTCAATTAAAATGTGATACCAATGTCACTGACGCAAATCATTCATGGCAGTCCATTTGTAGGTTTTATAAGCAAAATCAATTGATTAAATTACTTTTTCATACATACCCTTCGATCACAGCATCTGTTCAGAATCAGAAACCATCAGCTGCTGTATGTCATATATCATACGTAAGATAATGAAATTGTACAGCGTAAAACAGCTCTCCGAGGATCTATACAAGCGTGTGAAGTGTCATTAAATGGCCATTTGCGTGTTTGATGTATATAAACGACGCGTCATGCGCGTGAAGTGTCATTAAATGGCCAATTGCGTGTTCGATGTAAATAAACGACGCGTCATTCCGTAAAGGTGCTGGCAATGTGCAAATTCACTGCCAGCATGTAACATTTTAGTCACACGTTTGAAAGCTAGTTCCAGGTGTGTCCCCGCTGGATGTTGGAAATAAATGTTGAAAATGTTCCCCACTTTAAGGTGCCGGTGCGGGTTTCATCATAGGCATGTCGTTATAAATTTATTGGTTTAACTAGTCAGATAGAGTGCGAAAAACATAGTGAAAAGTATATTCTACCGTTATGAGTTTAAAAACTGCAAACTACTGGCTGTTTTATTTTTAGGACCTTTTTTGTAATTATTCTTCTGAGATAAGAAGAACAGTATGGCTAGCAGAATCGAATAACCTCTTGTGTAGGAAATTTTTAAATGAATCACACGCCACGAAACACGAATGATTTAATAAAAGGTTCTGAGGTTAATGGTTTTGTGTATTTGCTTTTATCCTTCTTGCTATAGAAAGATTTATACATGATAAGGTTCGCTTCTAAACTCTAAAATGATCGCTCAATATTGAGATCATCGCGTGTGGTTGTTTGTTTAAGCCAATCTTTGAAATATAGTGTGCTTCTATATAACTGATTTTCCAACCGTTTACAATTTGTGAGGTGTGATTATTGTAATGGGAAGTCTGGTTGGTTAAGTTAAATACTGTATAATTGAATACATAATACGATTCCGTTTCTATTAATTCGGATTACATCATTTTCCTGGTATTTAATGGTAGATACATCAAACAATAACCTTGCAACAAGTAATCAGACAGCACTTAGTAAAACGATGGTAACGTATAACAGTGCAATAAACGGAGGATATTAAGTAGTTTCATTTTATAGAGGCTACATAGTAGGTATACGATGCCGAAGATATACACGCAGGGACCACACAGTATGTTTGAAACACTTTATCTTCTAAGAACCTGTTCATTAATAATGAAAACGTATACCTAGTTAAAGAGTGTCATTTTTTCAACAAGATCCCAGATGTTTAATGTTTATATTCTGAAAACGTGTGGTGAAACTATGATTACATTCTTAAGTGCAGCTACAAAACTCTTGAATGCTTAACCAGATCTCATGAAAAGGATAATTAAACAGATGATAAATTAAAACTTGTTGTAAAAATAACTGTAGTCACTGCAACGAATAACCTAATTGTACACTAAATAACCAGAGTATTGCATACTTTACACGGATACTTGATCATAAATATTCTAAGAAAATACTACATGCATAATATACAACACCAAGAGTAAAACATCTGTAAACGCTTTAATATGATTTATATAATAACTAATAATAATCTTAACTATTCAAGACACATCGGACGTAAGTTTTCATTCTTCTTATGCTTGATTAGAAGATATATTGTTATAACTTAGTGAATTCTTAATTAGAGAAAGCGATTTTCAGGTCGGGTTCCAGAAAGTTAAACACCATAATTATCCGATTTATCTTCTTATCTTATAAAGCGCTAATTAGATTTTAAGAGATTAAACTTAATATTCTTTAAAACGAATAACTCCTCATGAACAACGGCGCTGTCGGTATGGCAATCAACGCGACGTTTCCACAAACACAGATGTCGTATAAAACAATTTAAAGTTACCATCAATCCATATATATAATGACAGTGTTTACAAAAGATTGCAATGATACGATATTTGGAGTGGAATTGGAATGAAGTCAACGTAAAGCTGAATGAAATTGACAACATAACAGAAAACAGGATAAGCTATATAGTTATCAACATAATACGTATTTTTTATAAAGAAAAATAATATTTTTTTTTAAATTAAATTCATGACGGGAAAAACGTAATCGTAAACTATGGCTGTATTTATTCAAGTCGCTATTTAAGTATGGGAACTGGTTGAACACTATTCAGACAAAAAGGCCTATTTGTAAATCATGTAGAGTTTGGCCTGTTCGACAAAAGATCAAACATGCAGTAACCAAGAAATGCGGTGACGCGTTTCCTAGTTGTCCAATTTTTTAACTCACTTATTGTCCCCACCAGAATGTGGTTTGGGGGACATAAAAGGTTGGCACGATCATCCCCAATAGAATGTACCATCAACGAACACCATGGGATCAAAAGGTGCGCTGTTACCTTTAGCTCCAGGGTATTAATCCCTAAGAAACACCCATGCTGACGCAAGCTGCACAGCGGTCTGTAATAAATCATGGTGCCGCGCATCACAGCAACACATGACATCTGGAGTTAAAAACAACTATATCGATGTTCACCTTGTGTAGTCCCACCAGACATGCCGTGGGGAAATCCGTGCCCGTTATGAGTCCACCCCCTAATTCTGGTGGTCCTTTGAACTAGCACCGTGGACTCAGGGGACGGATCAGGAGAGTTTCTGACCGAAAACCCAACGCAACCAAACAGAAACAGAAACTCAGCACTAACATCGTGCGCTGGAATACAGTAGGAATACGAAACAAGAAGACAGCGTTAGAGACTTAAATGTTCTGCATGTACACAGCAACAATATATGCTGCATACAGAAACTACCCTACGAGAGGAGAAGCACTTCAAGATCAGAGGTGACCAGGTGTAAAGTAGCGTTCGTCAAGGAAGGAAGAGTGTCAGAAACAACCAGCGGACATAAGAGAACTACATAGAGGAGGCAAAGTACACCCAATACCACCACCAAGTATAGCACACTAGTACGACTGCACCAAATACAAGAGTTTATCACGAGACACAATCCAAGTCTAAGACAGTGGCTTCGTCATCGCCGTGACTTCAACAGTCCCAGAGTTTGGGATTTGAAACCGTTGATAAGAAGGATGAAGAGAGAGAATCGTGAACATGCGAGAAACACCTGATACTCGTCAACGAGACCACTGACCAGCCCACTTCCTACTCCCGCCGCCGGCATTACACCACCATCCCAGACCTTGCCCTCTTTACAGAGGATGTCCAAACAAATATCAGTAGAACTGTTGGTCCGCATTTAGGAGGAAGTGACCATCGACCAGTCCTATTTTCTGTGGCATCGCCAATTCCAGCTCTTAATTCTACTCAGGATGGAATAACAAGAAAGCTAAACGGGATGCATTTAACATCTTGACCAACGAACTGACTTAAAACCTTCTCACATAAATTAGAAGCATAAAGAACATAGTGCAAGACGTCAACACACTCATCAGAGCCGCAACAGAAACAATACATAGAAGGGCAGGTAGAACTACGCTCCATACTGGACGCACGACTTACAAAAAGCACCCGAAAACCTAAGCCAAGCTATAGCAGAGGCTTAGACCAATCCCAGTCAAGAAAACAACATCAAACACACATCAAGAAAAGTCCGATACAAAGTACAAAGAAGAGCTGGGTATTTTGTTTTTATAAAATCTGAGCATGGAGAGAGGCACCATCAATCTTTGGAGTTCGAAAAACGTCCTAAATAATGCAAAAAACAGGGATGAAACGATCAGGCTGGATGANAAAAACAGGTTACTGCCTGATCTTTTTGTAATATATCAGGCTCGGCACGAATAAAATAACGGCTCGGCAAAGCCTCGCCGTTATGTTATTCTAAGCCTTGCCTGATATATTACAAAAAGATCAGGCAGTAACCTGTTATTCTCTATATATATATATATATGTATGATATTTAAGCGTCAGTGAACGAAACAAATACGCATGAAGTGATACTAAGCTGAACCAGCAGGAGAGACACATTATCAATAATGTCTTCACTGTCAAAATGGCTGCAACTGTCTAAACTGTTAACGTCATGCGAAGGAAGATCACTTGTTTCTATTAATGCATCTTATTATTACAAGCTTGTAAACATATTAACAATAACTTCATTTGGAAGAATTACTCAAGTTTTGAAGTTTTAATGATGGAACATTTGCAATTGTATTACTATAAATGCATGGTAAAAGTCACTTATTGAATCAATGTGTAAAGCTTAACTTCTTTTATGAGCTTGAAATAAATATTATATGATTATTCATTTACTGAGATTTCAGTCATAATAGTGTTCACGTTCTCTAAAAATCGGGCAATGTGCATTGTTATCGTCACTTGGATGGAACATAAAATTAACATACAGTTAAGTTACAATATTTATACAACTGTGTATAATTGAGAACTTGTTAAAACCTGAATACTTCTAATTCTTTACTAGAGCTTGTTGCAAAACTAAAACTCAAACAGACTCAGAGAGATTTATCGAAACGGTGATAAGTAATGAAACTTAATTGAAACTATACTCTATCAGGATATGTTAACTAATTCAATTATACTCGACGTAGATCTACTAGAGTTTGTTGCAAGGCTCCAACTTTAACCCTGATGAAAATACACTGTCAATGATATATGTTTTATCAGAGTCAAACTATAGTTGGAAACCCAACATGGAGGACTATGGTGCAGTTTAAATTAACTACCATAGCGGCCAAACATGCTGCAATTTGAATTTCATTCCGTTCTGACCAAAGTCGACAAAAATGAAAACCAATGGTGCATTTAGCACTATTTTTTGTTTTTGCTATGTTTACAAACGAGTACAAACGTTAGTTATTGTTATGAGGATAAAACAAAAGCATTTTTTCAATAATGCCATATTTTCTATTATTGTAACCTTTAGTGGTCAGAGGTGGGGTCTTCTAAGGTCTGACATAAATTATGGCCGGAACAAATCGGCTCGTCTAGGGCACCATAATGCGTATCTACTTAATACTATAGATATATATTTGGTAAAATGGCGATCAAGTGTGCAAAATAAATAAAACTACTTTAACATATACCGTGAAACCGTTAAAAAACGACTTTTAGCTTTTTATGTTAAGCTTGTATTGGGCGTTAGGTTTCGGTAACATTTCAATGTAAGCATTTTGCGTTAAGCATTAAGGGTATTACAGTAATTATTGAGCCTTCGAACCAAAGCGGGTTTTTACCAAAAAGTATGGAATACACAATGCAATTTACTATACCCATGTAAGTAGATAATTACCAAGAAACCTTTAGAAAATCAAACATCCGAACCGATGATGTATGATGACAATAAAAAGGCTTCGGTTTTTACCCGCATGCTTAACACCAAACGTTCCAAGGCGGTTATTCCATAATTAATTATTTTTGTGGATCGTGCTGTACTGTATGTTTTGTCGTGTATTATATAGCCACTAAGCCTTTTATCGCAATAGAATACTAGCGAAAATTGACGACAATTTCTCTCCTGATTATGATTCTGACGTTTCATTTTTCCAATATTAGAATAAAGAAATTGTCTAAAATCAAAAAGTAATTGAAAAAATAAGTTAAATAGGAATACAAAACGGTCAAATGAGATTGTTTTTGTAGCCATACAGATTAATTATATGAATATTTATTGCCAAAGACACACTTTATACACTACATGGTCTTCCAATCCTTAACAAATAATGAAAGATTCACGGAAGCCGTTGGGATTTTATTGTGACTACTTTGTCATAATGAATTATGTATACTATGACATAATCCCTGAATTGTAGTGACAAACGCGGAGTAATTTGTCAAGATTGCCGTTATATACAAAGCCTAACTGAAATAAAAACAGCCAGCCTTCAGTTTTATTGATATTCATTGCCTAAAATATACTAAATGATTTATGACTTCGGGAACCAATGGATTGCCAATACCCAACACATAAAAACAAATTCAAGGAAGCCGTTGGGACTTTCTTGTGACTACTTTGTCATCATGAATATTTTATACGATGGCATAACTCCTGAATTGTAGTGTCAACCGCGGTGTCAGTTATCAAGATGGCCGTTACATACAAACCTAAACATGACTGAGGACTTTCTTGGGATTTAACAGAAACATAAGCACCGATATTGTTTAATTTAAGTTCGACATTTCTTTGCAAATGAATTTCATGCCACATCCCAGTACAAATGAGACTCGCTCTATGAAAAGGGGGTTTGATGTATGTGCGTAAAGTGTCGTCCCAGATTAGCCTGTGCAGTGCGCACAGGCTAATTAGGGACGACACTTTCCGCGTTTATGATATTTTTGTTTAAAGAAAGTCTCTTCTTATAAAAAAAACCCAGTTTATGCGGAAAGTGTTGTCACTGATTAGCCTGTGCGGACTGCATATAAAAAAAAAGAAGACGATTGTCTTTTGCTGTTTCACTTTTTCCTCAGTGAATTAATTGAAATGCATACATATCGTGTATTTTATATTTTTATTTTCTGTAAATAAGTGTTATGCAGACTGTTTAAAATAATTTTATACATTGTGTTGTTCCCCGTATATCTCTATCACTATTCCATTATTTTTTGTTTGATGTGACACACTATATGTATGTTTTGTTATTATTTTAATAATATTTACTTTTATATGCTATATGTAAATACACATATACTGAAACTAAAACTTGTAGTCAGCTCCAGCTAAATTCATAAATAATTGTAAAACTATAAAAACACTTGTGAAATGAGGATAATTTGAAACCTGTTTGTGAAAAAGGAAATTGATATTGCCCCGGTACTTAGAATTTCTCTACAAACGCTGAAAAACAAATTCTTTAATATTAAACAACCGTTTCAGAACAATTCATTATAAGACCATCTACTAATTGCTGTTCTAGCTTATTGATAGTGTTAGTTTTTTTATAATAAAAACTGTAACATTATGTCATATGAATCCCAATGAATTATTTTACATATAACAGATGATATTGACATTTTCCAGCATTTCAGTTGACGTCTACTTTTTTATGTTCTTCTGTTATCCAAATGCGTTATAGAAACATTCATGTTGATCCATGCACGTCCATCTTCTTCCACTCAATAATAGATCTATCTTAAAAACAACACATATTTGTATTATTACTTATATTTTTCATTAAATATGGTTGATAAAGTAATTAACACATACACAACAGCATCAGACATGGCTAAAAACTGTATATAAATAGATATGCATACAATTTTACGTTGAATACTATAAATATATGAATAATGTATGTTTGGAATTTTAATTAATGTTTTCATATTTAATACACATGCAGTGATGACCTCAGAACATTAATAAGTTATAGTATAAAACAGCCTCAGGATATTAAACTATCGTAAACGTGTGTCATATTTGGGATACACATGCACACATGTGTATTTTAATAGAAAAAGATATGTGAACTTCAAATTTTCCAAGGTCAGGTAAGTTAACAGCATAGTTATGGAACGTTTTCCCTCGATCACGTTTTTATTCCGACGTCCACGATCTTGAAAGACAAATCTACGAAGATAGCGCAAACACCGTAGAGCCGCTGGGCATATTCATTCAAAAGAGAGAAAACTATACAATGGCTCACCGGGTGAAAATATCCGTCCTCTTCCTACAAAAATGTTGGAAAGGACGTCATGTCATCAGTCAGTTATAATTCACCTCATTAAATAGTATTCTGCAGTATTTATAAGACACAGATAAGAACACAATGTGTGAGCATGGTTCCACAGCTGGATGAACAGATGTCAGGTTAAACTTCGATCTATACGCTATGAAAAACATAGAAAAACATGACGGAATCGGTCGTCAAAACAGAGGATGACGATGTACGCAACCCAAACGCACTGAACAGATCTCATACGGAGATGGTTGGCAGGGAATACCGATACTCATAAACAATAATTTGTTTTTACATTCCACAATTAATGAGCAATAAAATCATCGACTACCAATAACGCTGATCAAATATGGCTGTAAATATGTATATATTATAAGCATGATCAACTGATTATATCTATTTTTTGCCATACATACCCCACTGTCGGAGCATCTGTTCGGATCCAGCCGCTAATAACCTTTATATGCCATATATCATCCCCACTGGTGTGAATATATTCTGACATAAACGAGTATCTAGGCTCGACACAACGCTTTTATAGCCGACAAGGCGAATTGGCAATGGAGAAATTATGGATAAAAAAAATGTTGTTCAAGTAAGCACACTTGCGAGTTTTTAAATATTAATCAATATCATATTTGAGTTGTGTTTTTTGTATATAGAATGTTTATTCAATTTTAAAATATTGCTAATAATAACCGGACTGTTAAACAGCAAGTCATAATCAAACAAGATACAGACATTTTGGGGAAAAAAGTTAAAAGGTCGTAAGTACATTGCAACCATATGCACAATTTAATCCTTTGACTAACAGTTTCCTTTTGTACCAGATATGTACATGCGGGGTTAAGCATGTGAAAATACGGTTTTGAGAATTGTCGGACAGCAGCCCCGAACCAGTTCGAAATTGTCGGACAGCAGCCCCGAACCAGTCCGAAATTGCGCCACAGTTTTTCAGGTCTGATTTGTACTCGCGTTAGTGTTAACCAGTTTGTGGCTTAAGTAAATTATTACGCATGTTAATCATTCCAGAGAACATGGGATGATGAGCAATATAATTACTAAAAGAAAAGCATTATCATGCCGATTGACAAAATACCTTATAAAAACAACCAATTCATATGCCATATTTAAAACAACATAACAAAACACATATTTGATGTCTTGATTGTACTGATTGTCATCACACTGAGTGTACTAATACAAGTCCGGTAAAACCTTTGATGGACCGCGCAATGGCGTCTATACAATTTGTTTCGGGTTTTCTTGATGTCAGGACAATATTATAACATGACGACACCATGTTTAGATTGGACAACTCTCCCTATTAAATATGGCGTCCAATATGGCCGCCAAATGTCATGTTTGGTAGAACATTTGGATATGTTATTTGATAATTTCTTTTGTTTTAAATGATTTTTTGTTATTATTTGATCAATATAATAAAAAATCTGTCTAAGTAATAAAATTGGTATCCGATCTAATACATTCGCAAAAACATTTTGCAATCGTAACATAACTCTTTCCGAAAACGTTTGAACGTTTTGAAGTGTATTTTACATATAAATAATTTCTACTTTTTAGTTTTAGACATTTTAAAATATTTTTTTCCCTTGCAGACAATGGAGAGCGCTCATTGAAATTACTTCCCTTATTTAGCATATCGCCATTAACTTCACTGTGAAAAAATCAGAATATATTAGAATTTGTAAATTGTTCATGAAAAGGTTTACGCACCGATTCAAATATAATTCAAAACATAATAAATTATAAATTGCCGCATCTTACAGAATACAGACACGTTTAGAGTTTAGCAAAGATAATGAAGATATCCACTTGATTTAATTAGAAGAATGGATAAAGGCGGATCCACATCTCACTCGTCTTATATGCCGTCTATAGAAATTGGCCAATGTAAGTGAAGCTGACATTTAGTCTACTCTCAAACAAACGGTCAAACAAAAGCAGACAAATAAAATATTTTGTGGAGAAAACTGACAACGGCTCGGTCGACTCATGTAAGTGTTTATAACCAATTTAGATCTAATGACCCAGTATAGTATGTGGTAAGTAACATATTATGTGTGTTATTATTTAATATTGCATTTGTGAAGTCGTTCATAATTTTAAATTAAAAAAAAAAAAACATCCGGATAATGCATTATTCGTTTTTGTTTTTTCATTTGTCTCGTTTGCGCGATTTTGCTCTTTTACTGCCGGACAACACATGTCAGAAGCGCGAATACACATAGAGAGAGAGAGAGAGAGAGATTGATACTTGATTTACCGCCTTCGATATGTCTACATGGTTACACGGTAACACTACCCAAACTGAGAAATGTCAATAGCGAAATAAATATTGTAACTACTGGTTTGCCTTGTCAAGAAATGTTGGCATTTTCCACTTCTGTAGTTATATTTGATACTTCGCAGATTCAATTTCTCCCTTTGTTTATCGACGAATATCTCTCCTGAGAATTATCAAAGGCGTGGGCATCGATACTTAAATATTGCTACGTCTCTAAGTTTGTTAATGACTGTAAGTCTGCATTCCAGACAAGTTTGTTTCTGTCAATACATACCGGCCACGTCTTAAGCTGGCTTCTATTTTTTTTTAGCATTTTTTTTTTACTTGTGATGACATTGAGTGTTATTTTAATTTTGCACCTTTCAATATCAAGGATGTTTATATACAAATAGCTAATTAATTAAATCACTATACTTTCCGTGTGCTATCAATACCATTATGGCTTTAAAGATATTTAAGCACTCGAACAGGATGTCATTAAGACTATACATATTTGCTTTTGCAAACACTTGGGTTATTTATTGTATATGCTTATGCCTGCATATAATATTATTACATATACAAACATGACAAGCCTCAAAACAAATATATTCATACATAAATTCAAATACCTTAAACAGAAATAAAAATATAAAACATAGTAAATTTTCTATAGAATGTATCTTTATTATAAAAATGTAAGCCGAACATAATATACAGCTAAAATGTATCAAATAACTTAAATTGAAATTACACACACAACTGACAGACAGACAAACAGACGGACGGATGCCCATACATACATACATGCATACATACATACATACATACATACATACATACATACATACATACATACATACATACATACATACATACATACATACATACATACATACATACATACATACATACATACATACATACATACATACATACATACATACATACATACATACATACATACATACATACATACATACATACATACATACATACATACATACATACATACATACATACATACATACATACATACATACATACATACATACATACATACATACATACATACATACATACATACATACATACATACATACATACATACATACATACATACATACATACATACATACATACATACATACATACATACATACATACATACATACATACATACATACATACATACATACATACATACATACATACATACATACATACATACATACATACATACATACATACATACATACATACATACATACATACATACATACATACATACATACATACATACATACATACATACATACATACATACATACATACATACATACATACATACATACATACATACATACATACATACATACATACATACATACATACATACATACATACATACATACATACATACATACATACATACATACATACATACATACATACATACATACATACATACATACATACATACATACATACATACATACATACATACATACATACATACATACATACATACATACATACATACATACATACATACATACATACATACATACATACATACATACATACATACATACATACATACATACATACATACATACATACATACATACATACATACATACATACATACATACATACATACATACATACATACATACATACATACATACATACATACATACATACATACATACATACATACATACATACATACATACATACATACATACATACATACATACATACATACATACATACATACATACATACATACATACATACATACATACATACATACATACATACATACATACATACATACATACATACATACATACATACATACATACATACATACATACATACATACATACATACATACATACATACATACATACATACATACATACATACAATATGAAGTACCGATACATAGACTGTTAGAGACATGAAAACAATTTATGGTTTACAATCTTAATTGGGATCACAACGGCTTACTTAAAAAAAACACACTTATACAATATTTAACCACAAACATAAGACCATACAGTATCAAACTCGACCTTAATCATCAATAACAGGGACTTGTTGACAGATTTCGGCATATTTTAAAGTTTCTGATTAAATGCTTTAAATTTATTAATGTAAACAACAGGACTAAAGAGCTCAAGGTAAAAAACAAGAATGAAATAAAAGAAAGAAAAAAAGAATTAAAAAAAGTTAACCGCACCTGGGATCGAACCACTGAGGACCTATTATGAACCTACTCGGTCATTAATTTGTGATGATTCTGATAACAAAACTATTGGGTTGTAATAATAGCATCGGTGTTATATCCTCGGTTAAATAAACTGCCGCAACACCCCTTAAGCCTAATATTTAACGCAGTGCATTAACGCATGTTTCTGGTAATATTTAAAATTGTACATATTTATTATTTATTTATATTTATATTTAATATGCACTTCAGTAGAATTAAAATCAAATATCCATCGTCATTCATTTTATTTTGTTTAAGTGTGATTGACATATTTTCATTATTTAATGCCATAGTACTCTGCGTGCGTGTGCGGACTGTTAAAATTGACATGTAATTTATTTTGCGCAGTTTTCGCATCACTATTGATAGGAAACCATTTATTGTGGCGACCTTAATTAAATAGAAAAGAGATTTTAATTCAATGATCAAACAAAACATCCAATAATTGTTTGAAGCAACCACGCAATTTATTATTATAAAAACGATACACCTGTTATGGAGTAAGTTAAAGTTGAGTGGTGCGATATGTTCGTAATTAGAGTAAAATAGAAGCCATGAGCAGTGTTGGGTATAATTAAATGTAAATGAAGTCAAACTCCAGTTTAATGATAACAGATATTCTTATCAGTAAAAATAACAACTTACATCTGATCTAGTGAACAATATAATTTACTGATATAGTTATAATGAAACTCCAGAAAGATCATCAGGAGTGTTATTTTTGTTACCGTCAGCTACATAAGATACTAGATAAAGAAACTACATCAAACAAAACACTACATTTGATTAAGCTGGGGTCATCGACTTGTTACAGTCATTCGAAAGCATTGGTGGCTTTAACCTGTGTAAAATAAAATAACTATCGTTTGTACGTTGATGAATGCATTAACGGGATCGCATACAATTGCTTATTTACTTCTAGCTGTAAACAATACATATGTGAAGGCCGTCTGTTTAAACCATGTGCACATTTGCTTGTTTAACATAATACTACCAGACATAAAACATGAAAGAAAGTGCCACCGTTTTTAAAAGGTCGCAGAACAATTATGTTTCCTTTAATTTATTTAGACATACGTTTTGTTTAAGCGCTAATGTATACGTGAATATTGTATAATACCCTTTAAACAATAGCTTACAATCAACAACATGCAACATCCCAATGTTAAAGTACTATTGATATAAAATGTGTTCTATGAAATCTTGCTGCATTGTATTGTCTAAAGGAAAAGCAATAAGGGCGTATTCAAACCAACACTACCAAGCACATTTATGACATCTTAGCTGTGCTGGTTGTTATCACATTGTATTTCGCAGATGTGGCCCATGTATTAAATTGTTACGTTGCGGAAAACAAACACATATAAATACCATTCCGGGACATATAATAAGGGGAAACCTAACATTACCCGTTAGTTAAGTAATAAAATGTCATTTGCTTTTACCAACCGTTGCGTGGATGGTTATTTGCCTGTGATTTAAAACTTGCAACATGCTATTTGCAACAAGACATTGTGGACATTATCACAGATTTCCATTAACATCGATTTACATGTTGCTAGGAATAATTAAATCAATATCACGCATATCAAATTAAGTTTAATTCAATCGAAAATCCATAATTTTGTGGTTATTTTAAAGTTTAAAAAATAATATTTTTTTTTAACTAGTATTGATAATTCACGAATCACGGAAACAGCTCAATGCGCAATGTACATCTGAGATATTGGCTGTCATGACGGATTCCTGTCCGATTCCTAGCATTTATATATATATATATCCATTTTCCAACATGTTTCCGGGAAGATAGATTTGTGGAAGAGATCACCATATCAGGTACAATGTAAACGATTCTGGTTCATTTAACAGGGGAGAATAAATTAAATTATAATTGCAAATGCTCTATTTAAAGTAGTTACATTAAGCAAAGTAGGCGCATTTCACACTAACGATAACATACACATGGCCTGTCCCTGTAGGCATTATATTCGTGTCAATCCAGATAGAACTATTTAAACAACTTTTTTTTAAACATGTTCACGACATCGGAATTTGCGTGCATATAACCAAGTACAAAGAATAAGGATTATATACGCTACATTATAAATTTCCTATATAAACCAAACGTGATGTTAACTATAGTTTGGCATATTTTCTTTCCTTTACAATAATATACATGTTCATAAAAAATGTTTATCATACCACTACATTGATATCTGCCTGATATAAAGGTGTCCGATATATTTGTTATGCTGTACTTTAGACAAGCTGTCTGTTGGCCGACGCTATAAGATATAAAACAACGCTATCATGTGAATCTACAACACAACTTCAGTTTACAGTAAAATAATGTTTTAAAACTGTATAGAAATTATAAAACTCCAGAAACGTCATCAGGAGGGAAAGTTTTTTAAACACCCGCTAGGTTTTCAACTCAAGTCAAGTGACACATTTATGTACAAAACATAATATAATAATATTATATAAAAATGATGGGGTTACCGACTTGGAACATTAGTGGGGTTTTACACTGGTTAACAGGCATGTCATGCCAAATCTCACACTAAACTTGATTGCATCGTAATGCAAAATAATTTATGGCAAATATAAAATCGTATTGATTGCAATCTCCGTCAATAAATGATTTAATGTTTTTCTGAATGGCTCAACTAAATATACCGCAAATTATGTTGATCGGTCAATTGCAAATACGCAATTATGCAAATTAATGTTAATGCAATAACAAGTTTATATGTGTGTTTAAACACATGGTCGAACGCAGTTAACGATAAGGTATGATCATCAATGGCAATTCATCAAAAGCAATATGTTTATTATTACTACTTATACGTACAAGTGAGTGACTTTAAAAGTTATCAATTAACTTGTTTGCTGTATATTAAATTAATTCCAGGAAAATTACAATTCTTGAACAATTATAAAGAGCAAAATTCTTGTTAACATCCGATATTCGTATGTTTAATGCATTTGACCAATACCCTATACAATACAGGGCAGTACAGGTCGAGGAGGTTATGAAATAACATTACACATCCCAGTCGAGCAGATGGTTCTTTGTGAACCCAACATAATGGAACATTCTTGATTACATCTCCAGAATAAGAAGAAAGTCCTGAGCTTCAAAAGGCACGGATTTATGTAATTTCGTCAGAATTATGTAAGGAATTTTAAATTTCTTTCAAGGTTAGACTTGCCATAATTGAGTGTATTCTGGGAATACTATCTTAGAATTAATTATATTAGAACGTTATAATTAAATTTCCAATCAAAGAAAACCTTGGCAATGTTTAGGTAATCACAATTAAGAGAAATATTAAATGAAATCTAAGTCTTGTCTCAAGATCGCAAACCACTTTTGACCTTAGTAATTAAGTAAACACCCAATAATGTTTGCTAATAAATACCCTTGAGATTGGATATAGCCTCGTGAAAACTGTGGGAACTTGTGTTGTGATTTAAGAGGCGCGGATGCTAAATATGTGTATATTTGCACAACATTAATACTTTTCATAAACTTGTTTTACATAATATACATTGTTTTCTCTGCCATTCAATCATTAACATATTTTTATTTTAACCAGTTGTTATGTTCATGTGTGCCTTATTTTGATAAATCCCCGTAAACACACCTATCAAGTATTCTTGGCGCGATTATCAAATGGATATAAACTCGGTGCGAAATTCTGAATTTATAAATCTGATTAAACAAAACGATATATGAATTAATATCAAACAAACTGCAAGTAAGAAAAATCATACAGATTTATTGAGACATTCAAACATCACGACATGCATTTTTACATCCTATATTCTGAAGGAACGATAGTCCGACGGTCAAAAAATAACTGAGACTCGATAGTCCGAATTTCTTTCAAAACTGGTCACATACCAAAGCCAATATGATATAACATAGTCTGGAATAGTAACATAGCTGAATTAAATAACTCTTCTCGGAAACCACAAAATCCGGGGGTATAATATTTGGTATGGAAATTGAATTCTAGTCCTCTTCAAAAACCGTGCCCTTAGGGTTAAAACTGATCACTCTAGAGAGGCTTACGTTTCATTCAGACTTTTATACCAGTAAAACTTTTCACATATTCGCTAAAATAGCAAGGCTTATACACAGTTGATATGCAGTATTCAATATAAGATCATAATGTTTTTATGCTGACAAAACTAGTGAGAAATAGGCTTGAGATAGATAAACACCAAACCTAAAGTACTAAAGTATAATGACGTAGTACAAATCATATCAAACCATACGAATGATGGTAAAAGTGTAAAACTTTGAGTATGCAGGGAACCAGCATGCATCTACACTCATTTTACTAAAGGGAGTTGATTGTATCATTATACAACTAATGCTTGCTTGGAACTGAATGTTTAAAACATTTACAGTTTGTAATCCTATCTTTAACCTATATTATGTATAGCTTAACTTTAATTGTTTTAATATTCACACTATATTGTGACTTGAAATACACAGTAGAAAAATCAAATACTTTTTTTTTTTTTTTTTTTTTTTTTTANAGTTATGCATAATTATATATGATGAATATTGAGCACACATATTGAGTATGCGTTATATTTTACTGTGCAATATTCAACAACATGCATTCAATTCAAAAGAACTTCAGATGCACTTCTAAATATATATCGGGCCAGTGATAAGGTACCGAAATAATGTCATTCCATTTTTTTTCTATCAAAATAGCAATCGCAATTTAGTTAGTTTGAAGGGAATTACATATATAAAGGTTTCAGACACATACTTTTGTAATTGTCGAGAAGGCATCGATAGGGGAATTTAGTTTAACAAAATGGTGTTATGTATATTCCTTGTATTGGTTAGTTGTTAAAAAGTTAAGCATACTTACCTGAAAATCACAAAATTGAC
Source organism: Dreissena rostriformis (assembly GCA_007657795.1). Lineage (NCBI taxonomy): Eukaryota > Metazoa > Mollusca > Bivalvia > Myida > Dreissenidae > Dreissena > Dreissena rostriformis. The sequence continues at coordinate 294,481 of VMBQ01000061.1, read as the reverse complement.
TTGAATGCTCAGTTACATATAGGTCTACCAGGAAATACAGATAACCAGGACATATGAATGCCTGTTTATTACACTATATACTAGCTATTTAATTATTGTGCCCAGTGGGACAATGAATGGAATCAAATGTTGCAGTTAATTAATACTAGTTATTAGGAATTGCGGTATATTACATTTTCTGTTAATAGATAATGAACAGTAAATACATCTGTCTAGAATCAGCTACCATTTACTACAATATGTTATGCATCATCGGCATGATATTATACATAAATTAGCGAAATCCTAGTGATTAGTTTTAACCTATTTGTTTTAGCTCGATTGCATCGAAAGCCGTAGGCTTATATAAACGCTCTCGAATCCGTTTCCTGGGACNTGAATTAATATCAAACAAACTGCAAGTAAGAAAAATCATACAGATTTATTGAGACATTCAAACATCACGACATGCATTTTTACACACTATATTCTGAAGGAACGATAGTCCGACGGTCAAAAAATAACTGAGACTTGATAGTCCGAATTCCTTTCAAAACTGGTCACATACCAAAGCACATATGATATAACATAGTCTGGAATAGTAACATAGCTGAATTAAATAACTCTTCTCGGACACCACAAAATCCGGGGGTATAATATTTGGTATGGAAATTGAATTCTAGTCCTCTTCAAAAACCGTGCCCTTAGGGTTAAAACTGATCACTCTAGAGATGCTTACGTTTCATTCAGACTTATATACCAATAAAACTTTTACATATTCTCTAAAATAGCAAGGCTTATACACAGTTTTTGTATCTGTATCTGTATAATACACGAAATTAGCTCAGTTATGAGCAAAACTTATCGCGGATGTGTGGTGTGTGCACTTTGATGTTACACTGTTAGTAGCACGATTTAATTAAAACACTTTTGAATTGATTGGTTTTTGTACAAGTTGATATGCAGTATTCAATATAAGATCATAATGTTTTTATGCTGACAAAACTAGTGAGAAATAGGCTTGAGATAGATAAACACCAAACCTTTAAGTATAATGACGTCGTACAAATTATATCAAACCATACGAATGATGGTAAAAGTGTAAAACTTTAAGTATGCAGGGAACCACTCATTTTACTAAAGGGAGTTAATTGTATCATTATACAACTAATGCTTGCTTGCAATTGAATGTTTAAAACATTAACAGTTTGTAATCCTTTCTTTAACCTATATTATGTATAGCTTAACTTTAATTGTTTTAATATTTACACACTATATTGTGACTTGAAATACACAGTAGAAAAAACAAAAACTTCAGCGTTATTTTTTTATTTATTTTTTTTTTATATAAAAATCAACATCGTTGTTCGTAAACCCATTGTGTGACATCGTGTTACATCTTTCAATATTATCATTTTCGGACTATCGCACGTTGGAAATATTGGACGTTCGCAATAACGGTCCTTCAGTATATCGAACTTTCGGGATATCAGACAGGCACCGCAATGCACGAAGTTTTCCCAATCAAATGCAAAGAAAACCCCACGGCCTCAAATATTAAGGACGAAACTTATGCATAATTATATATGATGAATATTGAGCACACATATTGAGTATGCGTTATATTTTACTGTGCAATATTCAACAACATGCATTCAATTCAAGAGAACTTCAGATGCACTTCTAAATATATATCGGGCCAGTGATAAGGTACCGACATAATGTCATTCCATTTGTTTTTGTTTCTATCAAAATAACAATCGCAATTTAGTTAATTTGAAGGGAATAACATATATAAAGGTTTTAGACACATACTTTTGTAATTGTCGAGAAGGCATCGATATGGGAATTTAATTTAACAAAATGGTGTTTTGTATATTCCTTGTATTGGTTAGTTGTTAAAATGTTAAGCATACTTACCTGAAAATCACAAAATTGACTTCAATGCTCAGTTACATATAGGTCTACCAGGAAATACAGATAACCAGGACATATGCATGCCTGTTTATTATACTATATACTAGCTATTTAATTATTATGCCCAGTGGGACAATTAAAAGAATCAAATGTTGCAGTTAATTAATTCTAGTTATTAGAAATTGCGGTTTATTACATTTTCTGTTAATAGATACTGAACAGTAAATACATCTGTCTAGAATCAGCAACCATTTACTACAATATGTTATGTATCATCGGCATGATATTTTACATAAATTAGCAAAATTCTAGTGTTTAAAGACTTACCATCCTCGCAGTGTACGTAAAACGGTTTATTGGTAAGTAAATAAAAAACTAACTTACTTGTCTATTTTTATTATGTAAAAGAATGCATGTTTGAACATGTACATATTTCAAGAATTGTGTAAGCGCTTTATAACAAAAAAGATTGATTGTTAATCAATACAAGCATATTCTTGTGTTCATTTCAAATTCAATTTAATATAATTTCGTTTAAACCTTTATCACAAATTAATGATAACAATCTATTTTTACTAATCATTAAGTAGATCAACTAATTCTATTAGTTTTCCTACATACCCTTAAGCAACATCATATTTTTGAAATCAGCGATTATTAGCCGCTATAAGTTATATACATACCGAACGAAATAAATTTATTTGTCGTCTTTGAGTGACCATATAAACAAACAATGAAGCCTGTTTCTCTCATTGGGGAATGTATATAATTTTGTTGGTGATCATCGTCCTTTTTAAGTAGACGAGTGCATGATAGCCTACCATCAAAACTACTTACTTCGCAGAAAGTACTTCAAAATAAATATTATTATTTGACATGTGCTCAATAAGTGTGTGTATACACTTTTCGAAAGAAAAGAACTGAACATATCTCTGAACAGAATTTAACAATACTAAACTGCATTCAAAACAACTTTACAAAGCACATTGTTGGCTTCTTGTCTTAGCTGGTTGGCATCACATTGCATTTACCAAGACAATTGTCATAAGCGACATAGCACAGATGTGGCCTGGTAAAAAAGGTTTCTCAGTGGAAACAAAACATATAAGACCAAATAACTTTCGATTATTTGGAGATATATTCTTGTTGGCATCCCGGAGGCTTTTTTAAAAAGCATGTGCCCTTTTTTATTTACAATAAGGGTCCATACAAACACGACAATAATCAAATGACATGAAAATAACTGACATAACAGCTTTATTACAGTCAATGTAAAGCATTGCGAGTTTAAACCGTTTTGATGGCTATCCAAACCTCACACATAGCCCATAATTAATCACAACTGTAATGCAACAATATAACCCTTATTTTAATTTAAAAACTAAACAATTTAAGAGATCTGAGAAACAATGAAATGAACTAATTACAAGTATCAGCTAAATCCATTCTTCTTGGCGTGATTTCAGATTCTATCATTATATAAAATAAATTGCAGAGCATCGCAATTCATCATAGGAAAAAGCATTTATACAAGATGTGATCGGACGTATATTCATACTACTAATATGTTATATAATCAAACAAGAAGTGTTTAAAATTGTAGTCAAACACGTGAACAAGCCCCTTGCAAAGCGCCGCTCATACCATGTAGAAATCCATCAACATTGTTCAGACCCTACCGCACCAGAACACAACTCCAGGCGACGTCAAATAGTAAAATTGGTCTGGTAGTTTAATTTTTAAAGAAGTATCTTGGTATGAATTTGCATGTTTCTAATTGTTTCCAGAATATATAGAAACATTCGTTAATCATTTTATCTCAAAACTTTTCACAGCTCAAAATCGTCAGTCAATAGGATAGAAACTATTAAATTTACATGTACAACTATAATTCATCTGTTTAATGCAATCTTAAGGAAATCTTGATTAGTAATCATAAAGATTATATCGTTTATTTTTTACCTCTTTCAAATTCAATTTTTTTATAAAAAAGACAGCTTATAGTAAAGTGTGTGTGTATAACATATTACTAATTATACATGTTCGTCAAGTACAGCAAATGTAATTGCCGATTCCTTTCCAGTATTTGACATGTTCTAACCTCAATTTGCGGGACGTCGCCTCAATTATAATTGTGTGGATAATATTGTCATGTCATGTGAAGTTTAAACTATTACGAATCGGTATTCTTTTAGCAGGGGGAATAATAAGAATTATCAATCGAGTGGTTTCTCTTTAAGGGCAGTACACATCATGACAACACGAATATATTAACCGAAATGTTAACTGTACATTTGTTTATTTGTATGCAAGCGTAAACTGGATCGGACTTAGTTTGTACAAATTCTAGACAAACATCATAATATATCGTCATCGTATAACCTAAAGAAATGCAGAAAAAGAAGAATACTTTTGCCTTTATTCAGATTATATAAGACGAACATGCGTACGATTCTTAATGTAACAGTGAACAATGCAAAACCAAAAAAGGATAACACAATTTATAACACTGTATGTTTAATACTGCACCCAAGTAACGACAACAGACGCGAGAATCAAATTATGTCTCCCTAGTTGGAAATAAAAGGCATCTTCAAAGTCCGGCTACTTAGTCAGTGTCTTAACAAACATCATTGATTATCTTTTGTAAATGTTAAGATGTCCTAATTTAAGAGTTATTATTACATTATATTTTGAGAACAGTAACATAAAATTGAAAAATGATAATACATTTATAAATAATAATAATAGTTATTTCAATAAATTTAATTTTAAGTATAATGACGAAAACTGTAATTAATTCGTGATAAAATCCGCATACCATAGCCATTTAATGCATGTGACCTATCTTTAAATAACAATACTCTCCTCAAGACACAAACAAACAAAGTCATCATATTTATTTTTTTATCCCATGATCGTGTTTCATTGCGATGTATACTAAATGTAAATGATATTAAATGTCCCATAAACATACGGATTGGAGGCTATTCACACTTGATATTTAAGCGTTATATTAAAAGAAGTTCACTAACTTAATTGTCTGGTAACATTTAGGACTCAAATCAAATATCCGTCATCATTCATTTTATTGTGTCAAGTGTAATTGACATAGTTTCATTATTTGATTTTCTAGTACTGTGTTACGGAGTTTATAAATTGACAATTCATTTATGTGGTGCCATTTCCGCATCATTATTGATAGAAAACCAGTTTTTTTTATGGCGACCTTGATTCACTATAAAAGCCATTTTACTACCATGTTGGGATTTGTATCTTACTTAGATAATTCAATTTTGTAACAGTACTCGCCCTTGAACGGTGATGCAAAACATTACATTCGGGATTTTAACCGCCGTTAAGGTATCCAAAACCCAATATTTGCCAACGTGTCATACATAATTTAAAAGTAATTCAAATTTGTTGTAGATAACACTGCCATTAATCACGGACTCCACATCAGCCAATGTTTTTGTGTATGCAACAACTTGTATATTTTAAAGCAATCGTTTAATGTCGTAAGCGATTGGGTGGAAATTTGCCACAACCTAAACAGGTCCTCACGTTTGAAAATCGGTTGTGATTGCATGTTTATTTACCTTTGTGGATTAATAAATCTTCGCTAAATTGGACTACATTGACAGATTTAAAAAAAATGCGAAATGTGTTGAGAGAAAAAACAAAAAACCTACGCACCCCGTAAAGTTATCCGCGCGATTTCAAAACATTCGGTCCTTAGCGCCACTTCGGAAGTAGCATTGGCTCATTTATAAATGCATTTAAAAAACGAGATGGCGCCCGTGATTAACGGTCGTGTATAAGTCAAAGGTTAAGACGAAAGGGGCTTGTAACATGAACACTGTTCTCCCCATAGACAATTTTGTGTTTACAGGATGTATGAGCAATGATTTGACTTTTCATCATTTAAATTAATATGCTTAGGAGGACAAATCTTATAAATGTCCGCATTGACCAATGTCCTAGTGTGAGTTTCGAGACCACTTAACACCCAATGATTAACACTGACCATTCCAAGGCGGTTACACATGGTGTCATCTTGATTTTGCCGAATGGTGAACAAATTGGTTCTCGTTCAAGCTGTATATTATGTGAGTTTTAATGACAAGATATATATATATATATATATATGTACACAAAGTAATTCGGGTCTCAAGGTTGAGCTTCAAAAAACGAGAGACAACTTCTTATGCTTAAATGAATAGTTCCGGGTCGGTATATCGGTATAACAATGTACGTATAGCTGAAGTATTCTCCTTTTGACTTCATTGAAGCAGGATAACTGATAAGCTTAATGGGACTCAATTACATTCAAAATGTTCACATAGTAATTACTATAAGAAATATAATATATATTGACTCCGCGACGTCAAACAATACAATCGGATTACTTTAATTGATTGATTAATTCTAATTGATTTGAAATCTAAAAATTTAAATTCAGCTCGTCGATATCCTCGGTTGTATGAAATTTCATCATAAGTATGTGTTGCATGTTCATTTAGTGTCCATGTGCGATGTTCCATAATCGAGTGTATTCTGACAATACTATCTTCCAATTATTAATATTAGAGCATTATGAATGTATTGTCCAATCCTGGTCAATCACTATGGTATGTCATCAGAACTAGAAAGCCTTGCATAAAGATTGCAGACCAATTTTGACCTTACTTATTTAGTAAAGACCCAATTATTTTTGCTAATAATTACAAAATACCATTGCGATAAGATAGAGCTTCTTGAAAACTGTGGCGATTTGTATCGCAATTAAAGAAAGGCGGTAGCTAGATAATTTGATACGTGTATATTAGCACAATATTAATACTTTGCATATACTTTTAACACATGTTTTTTTCCTAGATCATTTACCATCATTATTATCATAATGCATGTATACTTATATATTGAATACATCTATCAATTATTATGGGCGTGATGGTTATATGTGTAGAAACTCGATGCGAAAATCTTAACACAAACATATTGTTATACAAAACGCTGTATGAGTCGATTGCAAACATATGCAAGTAAGGAGAAGCAGACAAATTAATTGTGAAATACAAACATCCACGAAATGGACGTGTTCGCCATAAATTCCGAAGGCCGAAGAACGGTCCGATAATTCGAAGGCCTGATTGTCCAATGTCCCCAAATTCCGAAGCACTGATAGTCAGAATGCCTGTCAAAACTGGTCACAAACCATGACTCACATGACATTTAATAGTCTTGAATAGTAACTGTATTAAATAATAAGTCTCAGAAATCACAAATCCCTGAGGCATGATATTTTGAATGTAAACTAAATTGTAGTCCTCTGCAAAAAACCTTCCCATAGGTTTAAAAGTTTAAACTGTTCACTCCCGAGAGTCTAACCTTTTATTCGGACTTATAGACCAATTTAACTTTAAAACTATTCTCTTAAATGCGATATGTTGTTTGTCGTCAATATTAGATCATAGTGTATATGCTTAAAAAACTAGTCCTGACTCAGAGGTCATATTATGCATTTTTAAAACATAGACTAATGGGTACAAATGAGTTCTATTTGATTGCAGAATTGTTTGACATTGATACGAGATATCACCCATCATATATTACAGAAGTTGAAATAGTTAACGTGTTTCACATGAAAAATGTAAAATATACACATACTTATTAGTTAATGCTTTTTGAATTTCTCTCCCGATAATGTTTCTGGATAAAGAGGGCAAGAAATAGACACAGTTGAGATACATAAACAACAAACCTTTATGAATAATGCCGTCGTACAAATGATATCAAAACTTACGAATGGTGGGAAACGTGTCATTATAAGTGTACAAATGGTACCAACATTGATGTACAATCATTTTAGTAAAGGGATTTAATTGTATCGTTCTAAAACTATTAGTGCTTGCAACTAAATATTTTAAACATAAACAGTTTTTAATCCTTTTGTAAAGTTTTACTTTAATTTGGTCACCATTTACTGACTATATCGCGCCTTGCAATACACAGTAGCGAAACAAAGACTTAAGTTAAAAACAATAACGAGCGTATTCTGAAGCATTGTGTGGCATTTTTAAATAAAATCATTTTCGGACTTTCGCACTTTGCAAATATTTGACATTCGGAATAACGGTCTTTCGGAATATCGGTTTTTCGGAAATTACACCCATGGCCTAAAATATTAAGGACCAAACTTGTGCCCAATTACAAATTTAGAAGGTTGAGAATACTCAGGTCAAGACATTCCGTAGTTTGTAAGCATCCTATTTGACTGTACATTAGGCAAACAATAATTCCATTCAATCAATGTTCAGATGCAATTTTCAGTATATATTGGGTAACGGATAAGGCATATACATAATTTTATTCCATTAATTGTCCATCTTAATTATGATTAAAGTTAATAGTTAAAAGGAAATTAAAGGTGTATAAGTTTTACACACATACTAAGTTAGTTTCGAGTAGGTGTCCATAAGCGATTTAAATAAAATCACAACGTAATGTATATCCATTGTATTGAGAAGCTGTTAAAAAGTAAAGCATACTTACATAGAAATCACATAATTGACCCGAATACATCCATCAAGTTCAAATGCATATGGGTCTATCAAGAAAAATAGGGACATATGCTTGCTTGTTTATTCCACTATGTTGTAGCTTTTAAATTATTGGTCACAGTCGGTAAATTAAGCAAATCAATTGTGGCAGTTCTTTAATGCTTATGGTAAGGAACGGCAGATTATTGAATTTTCTTTTCATAACTACCCAACAGTCATAAATCTGTTTAGAATCAGCCACCATTTACGTATATGGTATGTATTATTGGAATGATAATATACATCAATTGACTAAATCCAAATGGTTAAACACTCTACAATCCTCGTAGTTTACGTAAAACGATCTAATAATAGGTAAACAGGGACATGGGATAATTTAGGTGTCGCTTTTGTTTATAACAGAATGCATGTTTGAACATGTACATAATAGACGTCTTTTGAAAAGAGAAATATAAAAGGAAAGATTGATTGTAAAACAATACAAACATATTATATTGTTTTCATTTTATATTCTATTCAGCATGAATGTTGTTAAAACCTAAATAACAAATATTTGATTGCAGTCCATTATAACTTACTATTAGATAAATCTAAATATGAAAATATTTTCCCTACACACCCTTAAGCAACAGCATGAACGTATATATATATATATATACCGATTCCTGAATGAAACGTGGCCCTGACAAACGGTCATAAAATGACTTCTTTACTACGAGGAATCGATATTTCCTTCGTGTAATATTAACACGAACATATGTGGACTATTATGCGAAAGTTAAGTGTTACATTGTTACAATCGCCTATTCAGAACAGAACAAAACGAAATCATCAAATTACTACAAGTCACAGATAAATAATTTAAATAATTTGGCAAACCACTGGATGTCTGTAAACCGGTATTCATGATCTGAATTTCCACCTTGACGATCCGTCTGATAAAGATACTCTAAAATTCAATTACATACTCCATTTTTTTGGTATGATGCAGCATGTTAAAGAGCCAACACACGTACGAGGACACACTTTGGACGTTGTGATCACCAGGGACACTGTGGATACGGTATTTAACGTAGTTGATACCGATCCTGGACTTTCAGTCAGCTCAGGAAACATTTCCAACGACCATTATGCCGTCATCTTCAATGCAAGAGCATCAAAACCAGCTCCGGAAAGAAAAACTGTAACCTTTCGGAAACTACGAGAGATCAATATTGACACATTACAACAGGATATCACACAGTCAGAAATACAATTTGAAAATATACATGACCCTGAAACCCTTGTTCAAACTTATGATATTAAACTTTCAGCTTTGGTAGACAAACATGCTCCACTAAGAACACAATCTATAACCCTGCGGCCGACTTGCCCGTGGTACACAGATGAGCTTCATGAAGCTAAACATATCAAACGAAATTTGGAAAGAAAATGGCTAAAATCGAGACTCACTATTGATCATGAAATTTATAGAAACCACTGCGCCAAAATGAACAAAATGTTGAAAAAAGCACGCGTAGATTTTTATTCAGATAAAGTAACATCCTGTGGCCGTGATCAAAAGAGCATGCACAAAATCACAAAACACTTACTAGATGGCCCATCTGAAATAGCTCTCCCGTCTGGCAAAGCATCCGATGAGTTAGCACAAGATTTCAATGATTTTTTCATAAATAAAGTTAAAGGTATCAGAAAAGATATTTCTGAACATGCCCTATCTCATGCAAATTCAAAACAGAGTAATGATAATAACCCAACAGCAGAAACATGCAGTTTGACACATTTCCGTCCGACAACTGAGGAAGAAGTTGAAAAAATCATTATGCAATCCCCAAATAAATCTTGCGAGCTTGACCCTATTCCAACTTGGCTCCTGAAAGAATGCAAAACTGAACTGCTACCAATACTGACAAAAATCATCAATCTTTCGATGGAAACGGCAAGTGTGCCAAGATCCTTTAAAACATCACGTATAAGACCTTTATTAAAAAAGCCCACCTTAGACAAAGAAACACTACAAAACTATCGCCCGGTTTCGAATCTGCCATATGTTTCAAAATTATTGGAGAAAGTTGTCAGTAAAAGAATAGATGAACATTTGACAGAAAACAATTTAAATGAAGAAAACCAGTCTGCATACAGGAAGTTTCACTCAACAGAAACAGCTTTGTTAAAAGTTCAAAACGATGTCCTACAATCATTAGATAAGAAAAAGGTCACTGTCTTTGTTATGCTGGATCTCTCTGCCGCTTTCGACACCATCGACCACATAACCCTTTTAAACCGCCTCGAACAACTGTTTGGATTTGCTGAAAAACCACTACAGTGGGTAGCTTCCTACCTATCTGACCGCTTCCAAACGGTGAGCATTGACGGCAAGGTATCAGAACCAGTGCTGCTGACCTTCAGTGTACCCCAGGGATCTGTGTTAGGTCCAAAATTTTATACCATGTATACTAAACCTGTTGGGGAAATTTGCAAAAAACATGGACTCGGGCATCACTTCTACGCCGATGACTCGCAGCTCTACCTTTCCTTTGAACCCACCGATGGAGCAGCCCAAAATGAAACACTAAATCGAGTTGAAAAGTGCCTCCAAGATATCATCTCGTGGATGAATACAAATATGCTCAAACTTAACACCGACAAAACCGAGGTCATAGTATTTTCAAGTCAAAACAACGCCAAGTTCGTAGAAGGGTTAACTGTTAAAGTAGGGGACTCGACAATTAAACCATCACAATTCGTTCGAAATCTCGGTGCTTGGTTTGATTCAAGAATGAACATGGAACACCATATTAATGCTATAAGTAGATCATGTTTCGGTCAGATTAGGCAAATAGGTCACATCAGGCAATATCTTACACCAAATGCCACAAAATCCTTGGTCAATTCACTTGTCACATCTCGGTTAGACTATTGCAATGCACTGCTGTATGGAACACAAACATCAGCTATCAAGAAACTACAAAATGTTCAAAACACTGCGGCGCGTGTTATCACAAGAACATCCCGCTATAGTAATATAACACCGATCCTAAAAGAATTACACTGGCTCCCAGTAGAAAAAAGAATCCACTTCAAAATACTTACCAAGGCGTTCAAAGCCTTAAATGGACAATCGCCTGTATATCTTAAAAACCTACTTTAAGTCTACGAACCAAGGCGAAACTCAAGATCAAAGAACAAAGCGACTTCATTTGTGATTCCAACGAAGATTAAATCCGTATCATACGGGGAGCGAAGTTTCATGTACGCTTCTCCCAAAATCTGGAACTCACTTCCATAAAACGTTCGGGGTTCTTTAACACTAAATTCCTTCAAAAAGGCACTGAAAACTCACCTCTTCCTCCAATCTTATGCAACATAAGCAGTGGTTTATTCAATTCATTATATAAAATCCCTTTTAAAGGAAGCATAATTATTCCTTTTGGGGTTTGTGGACTCGTGGTAATGGTATCCTGACGTTACCATTGTCTTAATCAATTAGCATGAACATGAATGTACCCTTTTAAAGGAAGCAAAATTATTCATTTGGGGGTTTGTGGACTCGTGGTAATGGTATTCTGACGTTACCCTTGTCTCAATAAGCATGTGCCCTTTGAAAAGAAGCATAATTATTCCTTTGGGGTTTGTGAACTCGTGGTTATGGTATATATTATTTTTTTAACTAGTACTTATAGTTTAAGTTTTAGATTGTATTGTTTCATTAATTGTCTTATAGCTATACACATAGGGTAGTTTTATAGTGTCTTGTTGATCTTTCTCATCTAGGGTTACTGTGTATGTTTTTACGTAGTACTTATAGTATAAGTATAATAGAGTAGTTTTATAGTATAATTGAGTAGTTTTGATCGATTTCTTTTGAAGCAGTGTTGCAAAATGTATTCGTATCTGCGATACGTCAAATGTTCTAATATAAAGCGCCTTTGAACGTGCATTCTTGCATGAAAAGGGCGCTATATAAATCCGGTATAATAATAATAATAAAATTCATTAGTTAAATACTTATTGTGTATATTTGATTGTTTTTTCTAGCTGTCAATGTTGTACAATCAATAAGTTAATTAAAAAATATAATTCAATTCCTCGCATAAAACTAAACGAAGTGGACGCGTTGACCCCTGAAACACCCAAGAATAGGCGTTGTCCATTCTATGGAGGTAACACATGGTTGAGTAATATTGTGCTATGTCGAATGGTTGACAAATTGGTCACCTTTCGTGTTTTCTGGCACAACAGGAGTTTCACTTTGTATATATTGGAGTTGTTAGGAGGTTAAATTCATGTGTACACACACAAATCTAGGCCGTGCATGATTTTTATCTGGCGAAAACTAGTGAAAACTTCTTATGCTTGAATGAATAGTTCCAGACCGGTATATTGTATTGTTTCATGGCAACAAAATACATATGAACATGTTTGATTCATATGCAATTTACTCATGCAAACATAGCAAACAATAAGAGTGTTTGCAAGTGCATTCATTTAAATCGTATGGTTACATGTAATCATTCGTAATTATATACAATTTAAACGGAGGCATTATATAATCACTTCGACATATATATGTCAATTATATTTAATTTAAATTGCAATATTATCCGAATGGTCACTTGTGGCTATAACGCGTTAAGCTGTAAATGCATTTTATAAAACAAAATGCATTTTGATTATTATTTCATAACGATTATGAGGTGATATTAGTGATTTTGGATTACTAGGAGCCAATCCTGTGCAATAACTGAAAGTGCATCCTAAAATTATTTTGAAAATCTCGGATGCGTATATTATATTAGAACCTAAATATTGTACCTAAAACCTTTCAAAGTAAACGACATGATGTACACTATACTAGCATTTGAAGAACGCGATAATTCATACCATAATAGTTAATAGTTTTTTTGAAAGGAGTATAGGGTTGGAGCTGTATAAAACCGGCTTATGTCCCCAACGCTAAACATTAACCGGTCCAATTCCGTTATTTCAGTTTAATTCATATGTGGTCGTATATGTTGCGTGCTTTTTTTCTGTGTGTAGTCAATAAATCCTTTGTCCTACTGTACGGCCACATGCCATTAAAAAGTGAGCTACTACTATCATAAGAGTTCACTCCTGTTGGTGCAGAAAAACCTTCATTTATATTTTAATAACGATGCCTGTCACTTTTAAATCCTTTGGCTGACACTCTCGCGACATAATTGAGATCAGTGATATATTGCATATATGTTTCATATCACGTGCGGGCTGCTTGAATCTTCGCATTAAATTAGCAAAACGTTGACCTTCTTCACCGACACGAGTAATAAAATTCGTTTTACATTTAATTACGGAATTACGTTTCATTACGGAATATTATTATCCTAAACGCAACACGCACATTTGAATGTTAATGTTATTTTGGAAACAAACATACTTTATCGTAATGTCTAAAATTACTATACTTATTTGTATTTCTTATAGAAGAGAGGAAACATTGAAACTGCCGATAACTCATCAGAATAAAAACTCGTGTCGCTCACCATCCGAAAGTCCCTTGTATAAGCAGAATGTTCAATATATAAGGAAATGACAAGGGTTCATTACAAGGCAGGACAAGACATACAAATACCGAGCCCCACACTAAGCCCGATGTTAATAACATATACAATTGTTGCATATTAACCTCAAACCAAACCAATCTAATTTAACAGCAGTACACGAGAACATCAAGAGAATATCACATGGAGTTTATTTACATTTAATTCAATGGTTTGAATATAATACACAACAATATATTTGACAATTTCTGAGACCAAATTTCGCCCGGAACGATACGTTACAAAACCCTAGTTTAGATGAGCTATGATGTTAGTATATAAGCGACTCTAATGTACTGGTCGGTTATAATACGTAGAGGGGTATCAGAAAAAAACGATGACCAAAACTAAATTGAATACATGTTATTTATACATTCCATAATGCACACGGTATGTCATCAGTGATTTTAGATATCAATATCATAAATCAAATATGGAGGTTCCTTTTTACATAGTGATAGCCAGAACAATCGATAACATTATCTCTCAATAATACCCTACTAGCAATATGTTCCATAACAAATATCATATGTCTGCTATTTGAACTCACATTGTTTAATGATAATGTGTTTTGTCCTGTGTCTACATGTTTGGCGTTCGGTCACTTTCCTCACATAAAGGACCTACACGTTTTGATAAGAATGGTCTCTTGCTGATGCAAGTTGAGTATTTATATTTTAATTTTTAAACATCCGTTTAACTGGAGAATGTTTAAACATTAATTTGTTTGCATATTTTACCATTTTTGGAACTTATCTGACATACCAGCTCATGGGAATTTAATGCAAATTGTTCACACATTGATTATTATAGCAAATAAATTTATATGGACACATCGCTGTCTTACAATACAATTTGCATACTAGGAACGAACCTTTTTATGAACATAAGTTAATGGGTTTATTAAACTATTATTAATAAAAGTATTTAATTTAGTTCGTATATATTTTAAAATCATACGAAAATGTTTACACATAAAATATCAGGAAATAACGTTCTTTAGGTAATGATAATAACACTTGACTAGTAATAGTAGTTAACAACTTCATGAGCTTGTGTAGTTTTAAACAATTATGCACCGTTTATTAGCATTATGATTCGCCCTTTATTTTCTAAATTATACATGTGTTATGTTGAGTGTTATATGTTCGAATTTCGAGTAAACTGAAGTGATCAACCATGATGAGTACGTGTATAACGAAAGATTAACAGAGTGAAAATAATGTTTTATGATAACAGATAATCTCATTGGTAAAAATAGCAACTTACACTTTATGTATTAACATGATTTCCCAATACAACTATGTTGAAACTCCAGAAGCATTATCAAGAGTGCCAATCATGTTACCGTCTGCTTATATAAGACAAAGCAAATCATCAAACAAAACACAAGTGTTTGACTAAAAATAAATAAATAAGAACAAATGGTAATGCCCAAGGTTCCACCGAGTTTTGGGAAATACCTATACAATACAATACATACAAGACAAAACTAATAAATATGATAAGTTACCGCCTTCGACAAGCATTGGGGGTTAAAACTGGTTGACAGGGCATGGCAAACCTCACACTTAACCGCAAAGTATCGTTATTCGAATAGAAACAAACACAAGAGTGTACCTAATATATTAATTGCGATCTCCGTCAAAAATGATTCTTGAGTTTACTAAACTGCTCAACTTAATATAACGTATAATGATTGGTTCTTTGCAATTACACACAAATGCAAAAATCAGTTTCGTTTCAATATTTTTTTATATATGCGTCCCCTATTTTAATACAATGTAAAAACATGGTTGAACGATGATATTTGATTTTGTAAGAACATTCAAAATGGCCACACTTCAAACGCAATATGTACACCATTATAAATACTTAAAGGTAAATTTGCAACTCATCAACTAAAATCTACTGCTGTATAATAAACTCATTCCACAATTGAAACTCCGGAAACAGTCTCAGGAGCAAAATACTTGTTAACATTCGGTATTCTTAAATGTCACCATTCCTAATACAATAGAGTACCGTACAGGTCGTGGGTGCTATGAGATAACATTACAGTTCCCAGGTGGCGAGCAGATGACTCTCAGTGACCCCAACGTATCGGACAATTCCTAATGAAAAAAAATCGAGGCGAACCAGAAGGTCCAGATCGTCGATATGCTCGGCTGAGTGAAATTTCATCAAACTTATGTAAGGAATATTCACTTAGTGTCAAAGTGCGATGTTCCATAATTTAGTGTATTCTTGGAATCTTTTAATTAAGTATATTAGAGCGTTATGTTTAAATTGTCCAATCATGGCAAAAGAAATCGAAGGCTTGTCTCAAGATTGCAGACAACTTTTAGCCTTACTTATTTAGTACACACCCACTTAGGTTTGCTAATAATTACAAAACACCCTTGGGTTTAGATAGGTTTTCGTGAATACTATGGAGATTTGTATTGCAATTAAAGAAACGGCGTTTGCTAAATAATCAGATACATGCATCATCATCATCATCATCATCATCATCATCATCATCATCATCATCATCATCATCATCATCGTCATCATCATCTTCATCATCATTATTCCCTTGATCGGTCTTGCCGTTGGGGGGAAATGAGGAATGACGACACAGAATTCGTTTACCTGTCAGGTCTGTTGTGGTCGGCTGGAGGTAGCTCATCCATGGGGGAAATTTCCACTCTTAAACATTGTTCATCCAATTTTTATTCTGATGGCCTCAGTCTTCTTACAGATTGACTCGTGCTTGGTGGCGTTTCTAAACCAAGCCAGCTTTCATCGTTTGACGGTTGCCCAGATGCGGAGCAGTCTTCGGAGACACTTGTGTTCAAAGGCCCCTATCCTACGTTATGTGTCCGTGTGAAGCGTCCAGGTCTCGCAGCAGTACAGAAGGATGGAGACTACGAGGGACTTGTAGAGCCTGTACTTGGTGGGGAAACTGAGAGAGATGCTTGTCCACAACCTGCTCAGTCTGGCCATCGATGCGGTTGCCTCGGACTACATCGGTACTGGTACCATCATTTAGCAGGGTTGTTCCCAATTATTGAAGCTTGTCCCTTTTGCCAGCTCCCAGATTACACCCATCAAGTATTCTTGGCGTGATGGTCATCTGGGTAGAATATCGCTGAGAAATTCATAAGACATGAAACTTGTTATACAGAACGTTGTATGAATCGATTGCAAACACACGAAAGTAAGGAAATACATACGCATTCATTTAGAAATGCAAACATGTCTGAAATGCAAGTCTTCGCCCTATATTTCGAAGGGCAGATAGTTTGACGCGCCGATATTCCAAAACGCTGATTGTCCCACGGCCTCAAATTCCGAAGACAGGCCCGATAGTCTGAATGCCTGTCAAAATTGTCCAAAAACTCACATGATATTTCATAGTCTTGAATATTAGCATAACTGAATTATATATTTCCTTTAATATAAACCCGGGGATGTTATATTTGGTATAGAAATTGAAATGTAGTCATCTGCATTAACAATGCAGACGTTTCATTTATACTATAACTTTAAAATCTTCACTAAAAATAACAAGGCCTAGAGCCTTGTAGTACTCAATATAAGATCATAATATATGCTGACACAACTAGTCCTGACTCAGGGGTCACATTTGTTATTGTTTAAACATAGAATAATCACATACCTAGTTCGTTGGTGGTTGGTGAATTTCTCTTTTGATAATATCCTGGAAATTGAGGGTGGAAAATAGATACAGATTTGATAGATACACATCAAACCTTAAATAATAATGAAGTCATACAAATGACTAGTATTGTTAAAAATTGGTGCCAGAACAAAGTGCTCGTCCAGGACTGCTGTGTCTATGATAGAGTCTTTCCTGCATGTATACTATACAGGGCTCTATAATGTGTTTTTACGTTATACTATAGATAGATGTATGACATTATACCGTTCAAGTGATATTGCACAAACAAAAAACACTCAAAATTATACAATGAAACCGTTAAAATACGTCTATTAGCATTTTAAAGCGTATTACAACAATTATAATGCATTCAAACCAAGGTTGCTTGTAACAAAAAGTATGGCATTCAAAATAAAATTAACTATATCAGTTCTTAGAAAATACAAAAATATAGAGGATATTTGTTGGATTTGGTGGAATATCAATTTTAATTCACGAGTGATCATGGAATATAATAATATAATCAATATTCCACTAAATCGAACAAATTGTCTTTTTTTATGCTTACAAATGATTATTTTTGTATTTTTGCTGAAATAATGACGTCGAAACGCCATGAAAAGACGTCATTTCACAGTTTAACAGTGAACATTATCGATAATTTTCACTGTTATAGACTTTTTCAAACAGTGAATTATCAGTTTTAATTCACTGATATTTCTCTATAAACCACCGGAAAGCATAAAATAAGTTATGAAAACATCAAGAACCTTTATAAGTGTATTAATAATTTCTAGATAAAGAAGTACTTATCTTGTAAGTAAATAAATAACATTTTGGTTCGAATATCGCTCTTTATATATTACCATATAGAAATGAGCGCATATTAACTGATGTAATTAGAGTTTCACACAATCGTTTATATATTCACAACATGTACACTTGCACTTAAGCACTAGTTCATAGAAAGATATATATTCCGCTTTGAATAAATACATAATGATTTGCATAAATATTATAAATACGAACCAATGGTGTACGAAACATAATACGGCTTTGGTTTTAACCACCATGCTTTACATAGACCATTCCAAGGCGATGATCCCGACATTATTTATTTATTATGGAGCATGCCGTACTGAATGTTTCGTCGTGTATATGCACTTTATCTTATGCCTTAAATAAAATACAAGCGGACATTGACGAGAATTGACGAGAATCGACGAGAATCTCAGTCCTGATAATGCTTCAAAAGTTTAATTATTCCCATATTGCAATATAGAAAGTGTCTTTAATCATGACGTAATTTAATACGTTACATAGGAATACAAAAGGGTAAAAAAGGGGAAAATTTTTGTTACTCGTTTTCCATATAGAAAAGTTGATTCCAAACCACCAGCCGTTTAGTAATATCGATATTCATTGCCTTATATATACTAAATGCTTTACGACTTCGGGAACCAATGGTCTGCCAATACCCAACACATAATAATAAATTCACGTTAAAGCCGTTGGGACTTTATTGTTACTACTTTGTATTAATGAATTATGTATACGATGACATAATCCCGCGTGGGCAGTTGTCAAGATTGCCGTAACATACAAAGCTAAACATGACAAAGGGCTTTCTTGGGATTTTACAGAAACAGAAGCACCGATTGTTTTCTTTAAGTTCGACATTTATTTGCAAATAAATGGAATGTCACATCCCAGTAAAAATAGATCAGTCAGCACCAAATGTATCCAGTGATTTTGTTCCTTTAATGACATGACTAGATGCGGGGGCATGCGCATACAAAAACAACAGCTAAGAAAGCGCGATCACATGTGCGTATTCCTTCAAAGTACTGAGGTTTAATGTGCTTTTGTAGTGTATTATTATATCCGTTTGCAGTCGTGCAGTAACTAAATTCAAAGTTGAAATACGGCACATCTTCATGAAATGCATGCTACTTTACAATGTATGACATTCTTTTATTTTTTAAATTGCATGTCATAGAATTTATTAATATTTTAACGGTAAGACTATTAGGAGAAGAATTAGTATAAGCGTTTTCTTATCGATTTGAACTATGCATGTTATGTGTTATGTCATGTCATGATGGAATTGAAAGTATAAATACATGCGTTTAAACTAAGTCTATTTAAATAGTCCTGTGTGTTTATTGATGTTAAAATGATATTAACAAGTTAAATGAAACCTTTCTAAAATATATTTATTTGTGAGTAATGTTCATTCACTTCCAACAAAATTGCAAGTACGGTCTACTACCAACAGGTTCAATTAAAATAACAGAAAAGAAAACTAAAAGGATGGCTGACCAACGAAAAACCATCAAAGTAGTCAACATATCAACAATAATTTAATAATTTAATACAATAGTCAGATTTCTTACATTCGCAAAGTATGAAAATATATTTAAATTTAACTTACATAATGTGATTTCAATATGTATAATTTTTGAATGATTTTGAATATGACAGTTTAATTCACCGACGTATTTCCTATATGTTGCATTACACATACAATGCAGCAAATATGATATTGGCAATACTAAGAGGCATTTGTCAGTCAAAGCCTTACCAGTGGTGTCATATTGTAAACACTTAAGTGGGTGAACAAAACATATTCCATTAATCTAAAAGTAAAAAAGTAGGAATGGAGCGCTTCAGAACTATTCATTAATAACTTATGTTACTTTTGTACTTTTAAATGGCTCCAAAATGCATATTTACTTTATACTATGGATAGGTATTATACCGTTCAAGTGTAATTGTACAAAAGAAACAAAATACTCGAAATGTTATCACGAACCCGTTCAAAGACGACTTTTAGCATTTTAAGCTAGTATTTGGCTTAAGGTTTCATTAAATTTGCATTTTAAGCATTTTGAGTTAAGAGTTAAGCGTATTTAAGCAATTATGAAGCATTCGAACCAAGGTGGTTTGTAGCAAAAAATATGGCATTCAAAATGAAATTAACTATATCAATTTTTAGAAAATACAAAAAAGTTATGACGACACCAAGAACCTTTATAAGTGTAGTAATAATAAATAGATAAAGATGTACTTACTAGAAGTATAAAACAACATTTTGACCCGAATATTGCTATTTATTTATTTACTACCATAAAGAAATAAGCGCATATTTACTGGTGTAATTAGAGTTTCACACAATCGTTTAGACATTCACAACATATACACTGACACCTACGGACATGCTAATAGAAGGATATCGATTCCGCTAAATAAATAATGATTTGCATGCATACAAAATATTATAGATACGAACCGATGGTGTACGAATCATAATAAGGCTTTGGTTTAACCCCCATGCCTTACATTGACAATTCCATGACGATGATCTCAGCATTATTAATGTGTATGGAGCATGCTGTAGTGTATGTTTGTCGCGTATATGCACTTGGTCGTATGCCTAAAATAAAAATACCAGCGAACAATGACGAGAATTGACGAGAATCGGCGAGAATGTATGTCCTGATAATACTTCAAAAGTTTCATTATCCCTATATTGGAATATAGAAAGTGTCTTTAATCATAAGGTAATTTAATACGTTAAAAAAAAATAAACAAGGCTAAAATGGGATTTTGTATTACTCGTTTTCCATATAGAGAAGTTGATTCCAAACCACCAGCCATTTAGTTATCTAACGGCCACCGGAAAAACTTTGCGAAACCGAAATTTTGCAAACTTAAGTACCCTTTTTCTTGAAGATTTGCTTTTTTTCACTATGAAATTTATGAGCAAAGTTGGTCCTCCCATGGTAATTTTCGAAAATCCCATTGGATTTGTCTTTTTCCAATGGGGTTTTTCGAAAATTGATATTCATTGCCTTAGCTATACTAAATGCTTTATGACTTCGGGAACCATTGGTCTATCCAACACATAATAACAAATTCACGGAAGCCGATGAGACATTATTGTGACTACTTTGTCATAATGAATTATGCATACGATGACATAATTCCTGAATTGTAGTGTCAAACTCAGAGTGAGTTGTCAAGATTGCCGTTACACACAAAGCCTAAATGAACCAAAAACAAACAACCCTTCAGTTATATTGCTATACATTGCCTTAGATATACTAAATGCTTTACGACTCTGGAAACCAATGGTCTGCCAATACGCAACACATAACAGCAAATTCACGGAAGCCGTTGGGACTTTATTGTGACAACTTAGTCGTACTGAATTATGTATACGATGACATAATCCCTGAATTGTAGTGTCAACTGCGTGGGCATTTGTCACGATTGCCGATACATACAAAGCTAAACATGAAAAAGGACTTTCTAGAGATTGTACAGAAACAAAAGAACCGATTGTTTTGAAACCAACCTTTATTTGCAAATACATGTGAGACACATCCCAGACAAAATAGATCAGTCAGTACCAAGTGCTTGTGTTCCTTTTATGGCCTGACTAGAAGCGGGGGCATGCGAAGACGGGCGTTGACAGCGTTTTATTTTGGTTATTTGTAAATCAACTGAATCAGCAACAGACCTGGCTAAAATATTGTATATACATAGACATACATACACGTCATAAACTTCAAGAATTAAAACAATTAATTATTGTTGTTACAGATCGTTTTTATTATGATTGGCAATTAATGAAATGAATATTAAAATACACGGTGGTGTGGTGTTTTATGTTTAAGAAGTTTATAAATATATACTTAATTTAAAATGTAAATCAGGACTATTCTCAATCTATCGGAATATAACTGTAGCTATTTTAATAGTTCTTATTGTAAACGTTGGTAAGTTGTTTATTTAATTAATTCGTTAAGTTCGTTACTCTTTATGTTAAACAAGTTCAGTGAATCTAATCCATACCGTTTCACATTTCACGATTGACTAATACTCAAATCCCTCCTCCATTTTCCCGTGCACTGTATTTGATGAATGTTCAATGTCAATCTCATGCATCGCATAACACAAATCTGTCGATCGATTATTTGCTTTTAAATATTGAAAAATTTTGTTACGTTTATTTAATATATATTATAAGAAATAAATGTTTTTTGTTCATAAAATTATGTTATATTATTTTCATTATGTGTCGTTGTTTTAATTGTATTTTGTATTGTTTGTATATTAAATGATCACCGTCGGATCATGTAATACTTGTATCATTGATTTATTATTATTATTGCTATATTTAAATACTTTTTTCACTGCTTTGCTTTCTTTCTAAGATTGAACATCTGTGTTATGTTTATGATATATATTTTCATTAATAAATATGTTTTCAGTCAATACGAATTTTCTTACGCCACGATAAAAATTTAAATTACTGTTTTCATATTAAATACACATACAGTGATGACGTTAACACAAAAAATAATAATAGTAGATAAAACAGCCTCAGGATAATGAAGTTAAGTGATTGTGGTCATTATGCACTTTACACAAGCGCAATTACTGTGTATTATGAAATAATTATAATTAAACAATACATCTTGGAGGTCACATGAGTAAACAGCATATCTGGATGTTGTTCTTCAAAATAACTGTGTTATTCCATTACGATGTCAACGATCTTGAAACAAACACAAAAACAACGAGGGAAGCACGAACACATGGGCGTATTCATTTAATGTTTTCGGGGCTAACATGTTTTTGTACAGCATTATTATATGTAAACAACATATCTGGAAGTTGTTATTCAATAACTTTGTTATTCAATTACGACGTCAACAATTTTGAAACAAACACAAAAACAACGAGGGAAGCACATGTGCGTATTCATTCAATGTAATGGGAGCGTATATGCTTTTGTAGTGCATTATTATATCTGTTTGCATTCGAGCAGTTACTGAATTTAAAGCTGCAATTTGGCACATCTTCATGAGATGCATGCTACTTTATGGCATGCTTCTATTTGTGAATTGCATGTCATAGATTTTATTTATATGTTAATGTTAACTCTATAAGGAGAAGAATTAGCATAAGCGTTGCTGACGCTTGTTTTCTTATCTCGTTTGAACTATGCATTGTATGTGTAATGTGATGTAATGATGGAATTGTAAGTATACATACTTAAGTTCGAAAATGTGTCGTGCCAATGTTCTCTTAATCCATTTTAACATTTAAATGATATATTTTTGTTGATGTTAATTCGCGGCATCACATGGGAGGAAATCATTTTGAACATGTTAAACATGATTCCACAACTGGATGTACGGATGTCAGGTAAACCTTCTATCTATTAGCTATGCACAAAATAGAAAAAATATCAAGGGTTTGGTCATCAAACAAAAAGAAAATGACTCAAAATGGTACCATATACGCAGCTCGAACGCACTTAACAGATCTTATACGGATATGGCTGGCAGGAAATACCGATACTCATAAACATTCCAATCATTTGTTGTTACATTCCACATTGTGTTAGCAATAAAATTATCGACTACCAATAACGCTGATTAAATATGGCTGTAAATTTGTATATATTATAATCATGATCAGGTGATTATATATATTGTTCCATACATACTCCACAGTCGCAGCATCTGTTCAGACTCACCCGTCAATTACCTGTCTATGCCATATATCATCCGGACTGGTTTGAATATATTCCGACATAAATGAGTCTCTAGGCTCGACACAACCCTTTTATAGCTGACAATGCGAATTGGAAATGGAGAAATTCATAGTTAAAATGAATTTTGCTCAAGTAAGCACAATTGTTAGTTTTTAAATAGTAATTAATATCAGATTTGAGTTGTGGTTGCTTTTATTGAATGTAATTTAAAAATATTGTTTAACAGACTGTTAAACATGAATCATTGTAAACGGACGACTTAAATCCCAGTGATCGGGGGGTTAATGTAAAAGTCGGCTGAAGATGCATACGTTATCGAAGCAGACTATAAACCGCACCTTTAACTTTTATGTGCTAAAATTTTGGGAGTAAAGTTAAAAGGTCGTAAGAACATTGCAACCGTATGCAAAATGTAATCTTTTGCCCCACAATTTTCCCTGTTACAAATATGTACTTGCGGGGTAAAGCATGTGCAAATACGGTTTTGAGATTTGTCTGACAGCAGCTCCGAAACAGTCCGACAGGGCTCTACAGTGCGTGTTCCCTCATTGGTACTCGCGCTCGTGTTCACCAGTTTGTGGCTTCAGTAAATTATAACGCACGTTTATCATTCCAGAGAACTTGTGGTCGTTAGTTATATTATTACTCCAAGTTATTCGTTATCATGCAATCCTGATTCACAAAATACCTTATAAGAACAAACAATTCATATGCCAAATTTATAACAACATAACAGAACACATAATTGATGTGTTGATTGCACTGATTTTCATCACACTGCGTTTTCTAAATAAATACAAAACTCCGGTTAAACCTTTGACGGACCGCGCAACTGCGTCTATACAAAATGTTTCCTGACTTTCTCGATGTCAGGACAATATTATAACATGACGACTCCTTGTTTAGATTGGGCAAATCTCCCTATTTAAGATGGCGTCCAATGTGGCCGCCAAATGTCATGTTTGGTAGAACATAAGGATATGTAATTGAGTTCATCATTTCTTTTGTTTTAAATGATTATTGTTATTATTAGATCAATATGATAAAACATCTGTCTTAGTAATAAAATTGGTATCCGATTGCTATAAGTGAATTAAAAAAATACAGGTATGTCAAAAAGCTCCCTAATACTAATACATCCACAAACACATTTTATAATAATATGTCTTTCAGAAATTGTTTGGACATTTTGAAGTGGATCCCACATATAAATAATTTCCTTTTTCTAAGTCTCACATTTTAAAAAGGGGTTATCACAAAATATTTTTTTTAATGGTTATTAGACAGTATTTTCCCTTGCAGACAATGGAGAGCGACCGTTT
Source organism: Dreissena rostriformis (assembly GCA_007657795.1). Taxonomy (NCBI): domain Eukaryota; kingdom Metazoa; phylum Mollusca; class Bivalvia; order Myida; family Dreissenidae; genus Dreissena; species Dreissena rostriformis. The sequence continues at coordinate 268,883 of VMBQ01000061.1, read as the reverse complement.
TAAAAGTTACTTCCCTTATCTAGCATATCGCCATTTACTTCACTGTAAAAATCAGAATTAGAATTGGTCAATTGTTCATGAAAAGGTTTACGCACTGATTTATATGTAATACAAAACATACTAAATTATAAATTACCACATCTTACAGAATACAGCCACTTATAGAATTTAGCAAAGGGAATGAGTATAACCACTTGAAGAATGGATAAAGGCGGATCCACAACTCACTCGTCTTATATGCCGTCTATAGAAATGAGCCAATATAAGTGAAGCTGACCTTTAGTCTACTCTCAAACAAACGGTCAGATAAAAGCTGACACATAATTTATTTTGTGGAGAAAACTGACATACAACAACTGCTCCGTCGACCAATGATAGTGTGTATTACCAATTTAGACCTTATGACCCGGTATAGTATGTGCAAAGTAACATATGTTTTGTGTAATTAGTTAATATTGCATGTGTGAAGTCGTTTATAATTGTACAATAAAAATAACCATCCGGATTGTGCATTATTCGTTGTTATTTTCAATTGTCTCGTTTGCCAACTCGTATCTACGGAGTTGCCAAATGTTGATAGGGTTTCATAATGCAAATTCGTTGTTTAACATTTCTTAACTACAAGAAAAAATATGTTAATGGCGATTTCGCTCTTTTTCTTCCGGACTACATATGTTCGCAACCGCGAATGCACATATACATAGAGAAAGATGGATATTTGATTAACCGCAGTCGACTTGTCCACATGGTTACAAGGGAACACTACCAAAACGGAGAAATGTCAATAGCGAAATAAATATTGTAACTACTATCTTTCCCTGTCAAGAAATGTTGGCATTTCCCACTTCTGACGTTATATTTGATACTTCGCAGATTCAATACCTCTCTTTGTTTAACGGCGAATATCTCTCCCGAGAATTATCAAATGCGTGGGCATCGATACTTAAATATTGCAACGTCTTTATGTTTGTTAATGACCGTAAGTCTGCGTTCCAGACAATTTTGTTTCTGTCAGTACATAATGGACAGGGTTCACGCTGTCTCTTATTTGTCTTGAGCATTTGTGTTCACTTGTGATGACATTGCGTGTTATTTATATGTTGCGCCTTTCATTATCAAGGATGGTTATATACAAATAGCTTATTAATTTAATCACTATATTTTCCGTGNAATGTCAACAAGTCTACATTTCGATCGCTTATTAAACTGTTTACTTGCACAACGTTGGCATTTTCAACTACAGACACATCTCCATAATTATTGAACAAGTGGCATTCGAGATCCAGTGTTTGTAACCTCTTCTTCAATCGTTTAAAGCTGGTTTAAATTTGCATAATGGTATTTATATTGTTGAGACAAACTAGTTTATATGTTTTCAAATTCGGTGAGCCTGATGAGAAATTGAGTCAAAACACAAAGGGCGGGAGTGCTAGACTGGTTGACCTTTTATTGAAAATTAATGTTCTGTGTAATAAATAATATTTTCTAAATATGTCGAAAAGTCTGTTATCTAAGCATTTAAACCTCTCAGACATTTTCTTGAGCCGATTTCACAATATTTACGCAAACGGCTCAATTGGTGAACAGCAGCGTGAGGCTTGACTGTCTTATATTTAATAATTTACTTCATTTGCGTACATTTTTAGTACCGTTAACACAAGTAGAACAATTGCTAAGAATTGTTGTCTACTTTTATTATTTTTTTATCACAACGTGTTGCTTGATTTGTTGTTTAGTTGTGTCAGGACCGCATGAAAGCAAACGTTATTGTGATTTTCAATAATTCTTTATGCACCTTGAATATAAAATATCACGGATAAACTTAGGATCACTCTTTTTTTCTGGTCTTCATGTAGAAACAAAAAGCGGCAATGGAACATATGGCGTGCTTAATGGACACAATCTAACAATATATGCATTTTTATATAACACAATCGTGCATAATGGCGCTTAAGACATAAACGATCTTTTATGTTCCATGAAAATGTGGATTGGAGGCTTAACAAAAAACTCCATTTAAGCCTAATATTAGTAGCAGTGCATTGTCATCCATCCATCGTCATTAATTTTATTTAAGTGTGATTGACATATTTCCATTATTTAGTGCCATAGTACTCTGCATGCGTGCACGGAATGTGTTAATTGACATGTCATTTATTTTGCGCAGTTTTTGAATCACTATTGATAGGAAACCATTTATTGTGGCGACCTTAATTAAATAGAAAAGAGACATTAATTCAATGCTCAAATAAAAAATCCAATAATTGTTTTAAGCAACCATGCAATTTATTATTATAAAAACGATACACCTGTAATGGACTAAGTTAAAGTTGAGTGGTGCGATAAGTTCGCGATTAGAGTAAAAAGAAGCAATGAACAGTGTTAGGTATAATTAATTATAAATGAGGTCAATCTCCAGTTTCATGATAACAGATAATCTTGTCAGTAATAAAAGCTACTGATCTAGTGAACAATATTATTTCCTGATATAGTTATAATGAAACTCCAGAAAGATCATCAGGAGTGTTAGTCCTGTTACCGTCAGCTAGTATAAGATACACGATAAAAGAAAAACATCCAACAAACCACATAATTGGATTAAGCTGGGGTCACCGCTTTGTTACGGTCATTTAAAATCATTTGTGGCTTTAACCTGCTTAACATAAACTAAGTATCGTGTGTACGTGGATGAAGGCCATAACGGGATCGCATACAATTGCTTATGTACGTCTAGCTGTTATGGACTCGCGGTAAACAATAAATATGTTAAGGCCCTCTGTTTAAACAATGTGCACCTTTGCTGGTTCGACTCAAAACTACCATACATAAAACATAATAGACTATGTCAAAGTTTTTAGAAGGTCGCAGAACAATTATGTGTTATTTGATTTATTCAGACAAACGTTTTGTTTAAGCGTTAATGAATACACGAATATTGAATAATACCATTTAACAACACCATCCAATACCTACATTGAACATTACCATCTTCTATGTACTATTGAGATAAAATGTGTTCATGGAAAACTGTCTGCACATTATCGTCTAAAGGAAAAGCAATAAAATAAGGGCGTATTCAAACCAACACTACCAAGCACATTAATGACATCTTAGATGCGCTGGTTGTTATCACATTGTATTACGCAGATGTGGCCTCGTGTACTAAATTGTTTCGTTGCGGAAAACAAACTTACATAAATACCATATTCGGACGCATAATAAAGGGAAACCTAACATTAACCGTTAGTTTGGTAATACAATGTCATTGTATCTTACCATCCGTGGTGTGGATGATTATCTTCCTATGTGTTTAAATTATATTTTGCAACACGACATCGTTGACATTATCACATAATTGCATTTACATTGATTAACATTTTGCGTGGAATAATTTAATGAAAACTACGCATATAACATAATGTTAAATGCAATACAAAATCAAACATTTGTATGTTATTTTGAAGATAAAACATAATATTTTTTATTTTCACTGGTAATCAATTTCCCTCGAGTACTGATCCATTGTTTAATGTTCTCTACGCGCGATGCTCAATATCAGAATGTGTTTTTTGATTTGGTGAATATGCGCCATGGTAAGGATTATATACGCTACATAATATCTTTTCTATACAAACCAAACATGATGTTAACTACATTTTGGCATATTTTATTTTATTTGCAATCATGTACATGTTCATCAAAAAAGTTTATCACACCACTACATTGATATCTGCCTGATATAAAGGTGTTTATCATACCACTACATTGATATCTGCCTGATATAAATCTAAATATATATACTAGACAAGCGAATTGTTGGCCGACCGCTATAAGATATAATACAACGCTCTAACTTTAATCTACAGCAAACACCTTTACATGTAAATAATGTTTTAAAAATGTATAGAAATATTGTGACTCCAGAAACGTTATCAGGAGGGAAAGTCTTATAAACACCGGCTGTTATTTTTTTAAATATTTAAGTCAAGTGACAAATCAATGTACAATACATACTACAAGACATCAAACATATAAAATGATGGTGTTACCGACTTGGAACACCACTGTGGTTTTGAAGTGGCTAACAGGCATAATAAAACTCACATTTAACCTAAATGCATCGTAATGCAAATTATAAACATTCATTGCGAATATAAAATCGATTTAATTGCAATCTCTGTCAAGAATGGTTCCAGGTATTTCTGAATTGCTCAACTAAATATACCTAAAATCGTGTTGATCGGTCAATTGAAAATACGCAATAATTCATACATTAATGTTGATGCAATAACATGTTTATAAGTGTGTATACAAACATGATACAAGTCAGTTAAACGATTAGATACGATCATCAATGGTAATTCATCAAAAACAATATGTTCATTATTACTATTGATACGTAAAAATGACTTTAAAAGTTGCCAGTAAACTCTTCTGTTTAATATTCAATTCATTCCAGGAAAATTAAAACTCTTGAAGCATTATGAAGAGCAAAATTCTTTTAACATCCGATATTCTTATATTCAATGCAAGTGGCAATACCCTATACAATACAGGACATGAAAGGTAGTGGAGGTTATGAAATAACATTACAGATCCCAGGCGAGCAGATGGCTCTATGTGAACCCAACAATATGGAACATTCTTGATTTGAAAATCCAGAAAATGGAAGAAAGTCCAGATCGTCGATGGTCTCGAATGAATGAAATTTTGTCAGAATTATGTAAGGAATCGAAAATAATTTCGAGGTTAAATTTGCCATAATTGAGTGTATTATGGGAATACTATCTTTGAATTAATGATATTAAAGTGGTATATATAAATTGTTCAATCAAGGCAAAGCCTTGAGTATGTTTGTGTCAAGTAAGAGAAATATTAAATGAAATCCAAGTCTTGTCACAAGATTGCAGACCATTTTGACCTTATTTATTTACCACATACCCAATTAGGTTTGCTTATATTTACAGAATACGCTTGAGATTGGATATAGCTTCGTGAAAACTGTGGGGATTTGTATTGCGGATGCTAAATCATCATATACGTGTATATTTGCACAAACTTAATAGTTTTCATAAACTTTTATTACATGATATACATTGTTTTTCCTGTCATTCAATCAATGAAACATTTTTATTTTAAAGAGTTGTTATGTTCATGTCTGCCTTATTTTGATTAATACCTGTAAACACACCCATCAAGTATTCTTGGCGATTGTCAACTGTGTATAAACACCGTGCGAAATTCTGAATTTATAAATCTGATAAAACAAAACGTTGTATGAATAAATATCAAACAAACTGCAAGTAAGGAAAATCATACAAATATACTGAGACATTCAAACACCCAGGACATGCATTTTTCCACCCTATAGTCCGACGGTCCAAAAATAACTAAGACTCGATAGTCCGAATTCATGTCAAAACTGGTCGCATACCAAAGCACATATGATACAAAATAGTTTGGAATAGTAACATAGCTGAATTACATAATTCTTCTCGGAAACCATAAAATCCGGGGTAGTAATATTTGGTATGGAAATTGAATTGTAGTCCTCTGAAAAAACCGTGCCTCTAGGTTTAAAACTGGTCACTCCTGTGAGTCTTACGTTTCATTCAGACTTATATACCAATATAACTTTAACATATTCTCTAAATTAGCAAGGCTTATATACAGTTGATATGTTATATTTAATATAAGATCATAATGTATATGCTGACAAAATCAGTGAGAAATAGGTTTGAGATAGATAAATACCAAACCATTAAGTATAATTACGTCGTACAAAATTGAATCAAACCATATTAATGATGGGAAAAGTGAAATACTTTGAGTATGAGGAAACCAACATGCATGTACACTCATTTTACTATAATGATTGAATTGGATCGTTATAAAACTATGATCGCTTGCAACTGAATGTTTTAAACCTTAAACGTTTTTAATTCTTCCTCTATTCGTTTTAGATTAACTGTTAATAAAAGTGAAATATACAGAAGCAATTCAACGACTTGAGCGTTTTGTTTTGTTTATAAATAATAATCAACATGCTTATACTGAAGCCTATAGTGTGGGATCATCTGACATCTTTCAATGGTATCATTTTCGGACTATCGCACGTGAAATATTGGACGTTTGGAATAACGGTCCTTCAGAATATCGGACTTTAGGGATATCAGGCAGGCACCGCAATGCACGAAGTGTTCCCATAAACATGCAAATAAAACCCCATGGCCTCAAATATATTAAGGACCAAACGTATACATAATTATATATGATGAATATTATGCACACATATATCCAGGCATTGGCACTCCGTAGTTTGTATGCGTTGTATTTAACTCTGCAATATGCAACACAATTCATTCAATTCAATAGAACTTCAGATGCACTTTTTAATATATATCGGGTCAGGGATAAGGCACCGACATAATTTCATTCCTATCAATATTCGACAGCAATTTGGTTAGTTTTAAGGAAATTACATGGATATATATATATATTACACGCGTACTAAATTATCATCGAGAAGACATCCATATGGAATATAATAAAACGGTGTAAGGTATACCTATTGTGTTGGTAAGTTGAGCATACTAATCAATCTCAAAATGGACTTGAATGCTCAGTAACACGAAGGTCTACCAGGAAATACAGATAACATGTGAATACATAGGGTATATGAATACTTGTTTATTCCATTATACGAGCAATTAAATTATTATGCTCAGTCGGCTAATTAAGAAAATCAAATGTTGCAGTTTAAATACTAATTATTAGGAATGGCAGATTATTAAATGTTCTTTAAATAAATACTGAACAGCAAATACATCTGTCTTGAATCAGCTACCATGTACCGCAATATAACTATATATAAATTGACAAAATCCTAGTATTTTAAAACTGTACCATCGTCGAAGTTTACGTCAAAACGGTCTATTGGTAGGTAAACTGTGATAATTAAGGTGCCGATTTGGATTATGTAAAAGAATGCATGTTTGAACATGTACATATTTGACGAATTTTGTAAGCGATTTATAACAAGAAAGATTGATTGTTAATCAATACAATTATATTATTTTTCATCCCCACCCTTAAGCAACAGCATCTTTTCGAACTTAATAACTATTAAAGCCCCATTAATACTAAAAAATCAACGAAAGTTTCGTCAAATATTTCGTTAAATAAAGTTACCCAATAAAAATCAAGGTTCCTTATAGCAATAGCCACAATTTAAAAGCCAGATGTGTTCTGGTAACAAAGATGTTTGTAGATACAAAATGCTTGTTTTTAATTTTTCGTGACACAATAAATTCCATTTTAATTTCCCGCACTGATATCTACTCATACGACATACGAACACTAAAGCGATACCATGTTAGTGTTCATGTGTCGTATGAATAGATATAGTCGCGGGAAATTAAAATGGAATTTACTGTGACACGAAAAATTAAAAACAAGCATTTTATATCTACAAACATCCATGTTACCAGACCACATCTGGCGTTGAGATTTTGGATATTGGTATAAGGTATACTGATTTTTTATTTGGTAACTTTATTTTACGAAATATTTGACACAATTTTCGTTGATATTTTAGTATTAATGGGACTTAAACCGCTTTATGTTTTATATAAACCCAACGATAATGAATGTTTATACCGATTCCTGAATGAAACTGGTCTCTGAAACGGTACCATCGCCAAAATGGCAAAACAATGACGAATTTACTTGCAACTAGCGAGTGCGGTCATAAATGTTTCCTATGTGTAATATTAACACGGACATTCGTGGCTTGTTATGTCAAAGTATAGTGTTTAATGTTAAAACTATCGATCCAACGGAGGTCATTTTGTTGAGACTTCTTGTGAATATTGCTTGTATTCAGTCAAAAAACTGATTGGAACGCAACACGCCGATATAAATTAAGGTACGATACATGTACATGTTTTAAATACGATATTTTTAAATAATTATGTTAAAATAAACCTAAACAAGGAGAAATTCAAACTTCATCAGCAATAGTGAATTCGTATAAGAAAAAAACATTGCTTTTAGTGAAGGCAAACAATCAATCAATCGCCAGTTGAATACATAAAAAAACGAAGCATCAACTCACTACAACTCACAGATAAATAATTTCAATACTTTAGCAAACCAAATTATGTCAGTAAACTGTTATTTACTTGCTTAATAATAATCGTGTTTATTTGATTGTTCCTTTTAGTTTTCCATATTATGAAATCTTTTCGATGTTTACAAGCACACACTTCATTTCACTATACGAAATTTAATTTAAATACGTAATTCGATGCTTTGCAAAATCTTTCAGACCTAGCTTATTGAGTTACCGTCTGTTAGATATTCTAATATTCTTATATGTCCTTCAGATTTAATATATCACCATGAAACATATTTGTGTCGGTTACGTGGTCACGGGACCTGTGATACATAATTAGCTTTAGGATATTCATGTTCGTTCATTGTAAAGGATCATTGTGCATTGGGTATCTGTATTGTTTTGTCAATTGACACTTCTTTGGGTGGAATGGGTTATTAGTTAGATTTTTAGGCACAAATCTACAAATGGGCTTAATGCCGAGTGTTTTTGAAAATATAACAAAAATAATTGCATACAAAGCAAACCATATATACAATTTTACCAAATATAAAAAAATCAAAGCAAATTAGAGTTGGTTTTACATAGAAAATAAATCTTAAGTAATCTTTTATATTTTTTATAGTTTTTGATAAAAAAAAACTTACGTGATCGAATAATGGCGCGTGCAGTATTAGTCCCAACAGCGTACATGGCATCATTTCAACTTATTAATACGCAAAAGGAAGCCATCCGGTATTAACCGTGTGGAAATCTGCACGTTTAACATTAAATGTCTAACAGGCACACATGCTGAAATGATGTGTCGCTGTCTTTGAATGGTCATATAAAGAAACCATGAAAAATGTAACTCTCATGGGGAAATATATAACATTGTGTTGGTGATTATCGTCCTTTTTTAATTAGACGAGTGCATAATAGCCTACCATCAAAACAACTTACTTCGACGAAAGCACTTTAAAATAATTATTATTCTTATTTTACATAGGCTCAATAAATGTGTGTATACACTTTTCGAAAGAAAAAACTCAAAATATCCGCGAAGATAATATTATAATACTAGGCCGCATTCTAAACAACTTAACAAAGCACATTGTTGGCTTCTTGGCTAAGCTGGTTAGAATCACATTACATTTACCAACAGAATAACATATTTTTCCATTTTGAAAGCAATTCAAAAAGTTTAAATTTGATTTAATTTAAATTAAAGTATGCATTGGTAAATATCCATCACAGAAACAAAAGAACAACGTTCTGAGAAACCATGAAATAAATATGTATGAGCTAAACCAATTGTGGCGTGTTCTAAGAAAACTGGGCAAAATGCTTGTGCGTAAATTGTCATCCCAGATTAGCCTGTGCAGTCCGCACAGGCTAATTAGGGACCACAATTTCCGCTTATATGGAATTTTACGTTTACATGATGTCTCTTCTTAGCGAAAATCTAGTTTAGGCGGAAAGTGTCGTCCCGGATTAGCCTATGCGGACTGCACAGGCTAATCTGGGATGACACTTTACGCACTAGCATTTTTCCCAGTTTTCTCAGAACACGCCAAAATTCTTGTTGAAGATATTTCAGATTCCATCATCATTTAAAATGAATTGCAATCATCAACCTTCATCCTAGAAGGAAGCAGTTATACAAGATGCGATCTGATGTATATTAATACTATTCATATGTATTTTATGTAATCAGACAAGTAGTGTTTAAAAATGAAGACAAACAAGTGAACAGACCCTCGCAAAGTGCCGTTCATATCATGTAGAAATCTATCAACATAATGCAGACCCTACCGCACCAGATCACAGCTCCGGGCGACATCAAATAGTAAAATTTGTCTCGTAGTTTAATTAAAAAAGAAGTATCTTGGTATGGATGTAAATGTTCCTAATTGTTTCCAGTATATAGAAACATTCGTGAATCATGTTATCTAAAATATTTTCACAGCTCAAAATCGTCTGTCATTAGGCTAGGAACTATTAATTTACATGAACAACTATACTTCATCAGTTTAATGCTATCTTCAGGAAATCATGATAAGTGATCATTAAGATTATATCGTTTATTTTCAACTCTTTCAAATCATGAACAACCGGGATTAGCTATTCAATTTTTTATCAGTTAAACAGCTTATAGTAAAGTGCGTGTATAAAATATTACTAATTATACATGCACGTCTAGTAAATCAGAAACATTTAATTACCGATTCCTTGCCAGAATTTGACATGTTCAGACCTCAATTTGCGGGACGTCGCCTCAAATAATTGTGTGGATGATATTGTCGTGTCATGTGAAGTTTTAATTATAACGAATTGGTATTCCTTTAGCAGGAGGAATGCTAACAATTATCAAGTTGTCTCTGTTTAAGGGCAGTACACATCATGACCACACGAATATATTCAGCGTGAATTAAAATAAATATTATACATTAAAAACGGATGATGTTTGTGTTTCTAGTTTTCGTGTAAAAACAAGAACATACATAAACAAAATAAACAAAGTCATCAAATTGATGTTTCATCCCCCACTCGTGTATAATGGCGATCTATACTAGATGTAAATATTATGTAATGTTCCATAAACATGCGCATTGAAGGCTATACACAAATGCTATTTAAGCGTTATATTAAAAGCAGATCACTAACACAAGTCTGGTAACATTAAGGACTCAAATCAAATATCCGCTATCATCCATTTTATTTTGTTGAGTGAAATTGATATATTTTTATTATTTAATTTCCTATTTCTGTGTTACGGGGTGTTAAAATTGACAATTCATTTATGGGGTGCCAATTTCGAACCATTATTGATAGGAAACCATTTTTCGCGGCGACATTGATTCAATATAAAATATATTTAATAGAATGTTGGAATTTGTATCGTACTTCTATTATTCATTATTTTAACAGTACTATACATTGTATGCAAGACGTAACGAAATTAACAAATATCCATATAGAGAAGCTCCAATTGCATCAGAAGGCGCTCATGTTATAGGTTTTTTTATTTAAGTATTGACCAATTATCATACAATAAGACTCAAGGCAGAAGCATATGTCAAACATAAAAACCAGTTAATAAAACTGAAGTCACTACCTTTGAACGGTGATGCAAAGCGTAACATTTGAGTTTTTAACCGATGTTAAGGTATCCAAAACACATTGTTGGCAAACGTGTATTCACACATCATTTAAAAGTAGTTCAATTTTATAGTAAAAATGTCATAGGTTAATAAGACGTAGGGCTTGAAACATGAACACTGGTTTGACCATATACAATTTTGTTTCGACAGGATGTCTGGTCAATAATTTGACTTTCGATCATTCAAATAAACGTGGTATATTTAGAGAGAGGAAATCCTATAAATGGATTTAACTTTATATATATTTGAGTTTATATGAAGTCATATATATATATGTTCACACATAAATGTGGGTCTCAAATGAAAATAAAGCTACTGAAAACTAGGGTATACTTTTAATGCTTGAATGTAAAGTTCCGGGTCGGTATATCGGTATAACAATGTCCGTTAGCTAAAGTAGTCTCCCTTTGACTTCCTTGAAACAGGATATTAATTCAAATATTCGTTTCATATGGAATCTGCCTAACACACTATTAAATTGTGTTAAATATAAACGTCGTACCATCGCAAATTAATTTAACAGCAGTACAAGACAATATCAATTGAATTTATTTACAATCGATCGATGGTTTACTATCAAACACAACAACATATTAAAACATGTCTGAGACCCATTCTCGCTCGGAACGATACGTTACTAAACATTAAAAGTAGTCCCCTTTTCAAGAATCCCAAACAAGTTGCTCATATGTTTCAAAGGAAAAAGGTCATTTGTTATAAACAAAATATCTGTAGGTTGAAAATGTTATTGGGGATTAAGAGGAACATAGGTTTGACAAAACATTCGAATTTTAATGTATGCATGTTTACATAACCTGGATAAGATTTGTGTCAAGCAAACTCTCGTTTAGATCAGCTATGAATAATGTTAGTATATTCGCGACTCTTATGTACCGACCAAATGGAATACGGAGATGAATATCAAGACAAACCGATAACCAAAACAAATTTGAATACATTTATTTACAAATTTCCTAAATGTACAAGGTATGATAGCAATAGCATAAATCAAATGTGGCTGTATTTGTAAATATTGTTAGCCAGTTAGAACAATAGATTACATTGTGCTTCAATATATACCCTAGACGCAATATGTTCCCATACCAATATCATCGGTTCAAAATCAGTCAATATTAAACGTTCAATGTCCTTCTTATTCAAACGTTGATGTCAAATAAAACGGGACGAACGGGTCTGCAGATGTCAAACCATCACCAAAAAGCTATGCAATAACCATTAGGCTTCCTGATAGGGAATGAGGCCATTAATGTTTTGTTCTACTTGAAAGATTATTCATAACACGAAATGGCCGCTATGAGAACTCCCATTGTTCTTTGCTTACAAGTTTGTTTACTGAATAAGGATTCGCTGAATGTAACGAATAACAAAGTGAGGTACAGTTTTCCCACTTAAAGAACATGACTACAGTAACAGCATTGCGCGCATCACTAATTGATTTAAAATCTATAAATTCAGTCAGTTTTACATAATAAATAAAAAGTACTGATTATCTCAAATCTCTACCAATAAATATAAGAGCAATAAAACCATACGTATTATTTCAAGTCATTAAATGAGTAATGTTGTAGCATAGAACTAACAATATATGTTTGATTCTATTGTTATTATGTATTTGGGTATTATTTATGTGTGCTGAATATAGAGTTCTCTGAATAAAAAGAAATATCATATGAACATTACAATTTATCCCTTCAAAAAACTTGACCACAGTGCCAACTTTCGCCCATCACTTATTTGGAATCTGTAAATGTATTCAGTTTTATATAACACATTGTGTATTTATTTTAGTGTATTCACGACATTATTAATTAAATGACGTTGTTTAGTATGAGCACAATTATTTTTAATATTCAATAGTCTTCTAATTAAGGAAGTACAGGACAGTACAGGTCGTGGGGGCTATGAGATTACATTACAGTTCCCAGGCGAGCAGATGACTCTTTGTGACCCCCAACGTATTGGACAATTCTAATTAATAAATCCGAGACCAAGAAGAAGGTCCAGCTCGTCGATATCCTCGGTTGTATGAAATTTTATCATAGCTTATGTTTTGCATCTTCATTTATTGTCGAGATGCGATGTTCCATAATTGAGTGTATTTTCGGAATACTATCTTCTAAAATTAATGTATAAACGAGAAAGTCTTGTCTTAAGGTAACATACCTCTTTTGACCTTGATTATTTACTAAACACCCAATTAAGTTTGCTAGTAATTACAATGTTTCCTTGACATCTGATAGAGCTTCTTAAAAACTGAGGGTATTTGTATCTCAATTAAAGAAATGGTAGTTGTTAGATAATGTGATACGTGTATAATATCACAACATTAATAATTTGAATTTACTTTTAACACATGATATGTTAATATATACCTTTGAAATGTTTTAAAATCATCAAAAACATTTTCGATTTAAAACAGTTGTTATGTTACTTCCTTGTTCACTTACCATCATTAAAAATCATAATGCATGCATACTTGTTTCAAAAATACACCAATCAAGTATTCTTGGCGTGATGGGCATATGGGTAGAATCTCGGTGCGAAATTCTTAACACATAAATATTGTTATACAGAACGTTGTAAGAATCGATTGCAAACATTTGCAAGTATGGAACAATCATACAAATTAATTGAGAAATACAAATATCCACAAAATGCAAATGTCCTCCCTATATTCCAAAGTCCCTTGAAAAATGTAAAATGTACACATACTTTTTAGTTGATGCTTTGTAAATTTCACTCCTGATAATGTTTCTGGATATAGAGGGCAAGAAAAAGATACAGTTGAACTACATACACATCAAACCTTAACGCATAATGACGTCGTTAATTTGATATCAAACCATACGAATGGTGGGAAACGTATCATACTTGGAGTATAAAGGGTACCAACATTCATGTACAATCATACTTGGAGTATAAAGGGTACCAACATTCATGTACAATTATACTTGGAGTATAAAGGGTACCAACATTCATGTACAATCAGTGTCATACTTGGAGTATAAAGGGTACTAACATTCATGTACAATCAGTGTCATACTTGGATTATAAATGGTACCAACATTCATGTACAATCAGTTTACGTGTCATACTTAGAGTATTAAGGGTATAAACATTCATGTACAATCAGTTTACCATAGGGATGTAATTGTATTGTTCCAAAACTGAAGGTTTTAAACATATACAGTTTTTAATCCTATATGTATAGCTTTACTTTAATTTGGTCACCATTTACTGACTATATTGCGACTTGCAATACTCAGTAACGTTACAAAGAATTAAGCGTTTTTTTTAAAGCACGTACATATTCTGAACCCCCTTATGTGACATTGTTTGGCATTTTCTTTTTTAAATTATATCAGTTGTGGACTTTCGCACCTTGCCCATATTACACATTCGGAATAACGGTCCTTCGGTACATGTGTTTTTTGGAATGTTCTGCCTTTGGGATATCAGGTAGGCACCGCAATTCACAAAACAGTATATTGGTAGGTAAAAAGGGATATGTGATAATTAACTTGTCGAGTTCTATTATATTGAATGCATGTTTCTACATTTACATTTATCACCCAACGCTAATGTTTAATCTACAATTGATAAAATAAAGATCTTTTACAAAGTTATGGTTATAGTCACAGGTTACTTTATTGACATCGTTATTCAAGTAAACGCTTGACATCTATTTGTTGAATTATGAAAATCGTTACATACAGCCAACATTAAATTGTATCGTTAAAATGGCCTTCTGCGACAACTGCGGCTTCTGCCTGACGGTGTAATGTATATGTAACTTAATTGTATGATTATATTTTGCTAAAGATTGCTAATCAAAGACAAGATTTAGATGATACTTTTGTTTTGATTCATCATGTTTCATAAATAAAGAGTCCTATTGCTCCGCTTTGATTCAAATTTTTGAGAAGATGAATGACTGCTTTTGTGAGGTGTCGAGTACTTTTTATAGTGAGCCAGACTATTTGGCGAGTGGCTACTTGCCATAAAGACATCCTGCCTGGTGCAGCCGCTTATATATTTAGTGTGGTGAACATAATTTGAACATTGGACATATCGTGTACATTCTGAATCGTCTACATAAAACAGAAGAAATTGTATACATATACACGTGTATTGATTTGTTGTTTAGTTGTGTCATGATCACATGTGCGAAAAAGTGACTGTTGTGTTTTGCATATATCTTAATTCAGCTTAAATTAAAACTAATATCACACATTGGAAGCGGATGATGTTGTTTTTTTCTCGCATTCATGTAGTAACACACAGTGTTAAATGCCTACAATTTACAATGTAATTATTGCAATTTTTCATCACACAATCGTGTATAATTTACATGTTTACTGTACGTAAATATTCTTTAACGTTCCGTAAACATTCGGTTGTGAGGCTATACAACACTGCTTTTTAACCTTTATATTAATGGCAGTTCCTCACTCACTTGAATTTAATTACTGTGCTACGGAGTAAATAAGTTGACATGCCATTTATGTGATGAAAATTTAGTATCATTATTGGTAGGAAACCATTTACTTGTCGGAAACCACAATATCCGGGGGTGCAATATTTGATATGGATATTGAATAGTAGTCCTCTGCAAAAACCATGCCCCTAGTGTTAAAACTGGTTACAACAGAAAGCCTTACGTTTTTTTCAGAATAATTGACCAATTTAACTTTAAAATACTGTCTTAAATAGCAAGACCTATAGCATTGCTATGTCGTATACAATATAAGATCGTAATATATATGCTGAAAAAACTGGTAAGAAATATAAACCGTTGAGATAGATAAACAAAACATAAAACCTTCATGTATAATGATGTCGTTCACATGATATAATGCAATATGCAACAACATTCATTCATTTCGATAGAACTTCAGATGCACTTCTCAATATATATCGGGTCAGGGATAAGGCACTGACATAAATTTATTCAATTATTTGTTGTTTTTTTCTATCAAAATTACGATTGAAATTTAGTTAGTTTTAAGGGAATTACATGGATATAGGCTTTTAAAACATAACATTTATTATCGAAAATACTTCCAAACGGGAATTTAGAAAAAAAACGGTGTCGGGTATATCCCTTTTATTTTTAAGATGTTCCAAAGTTAGGTTTACTTACATGGAAATCAAAAATAGACTTACATGCTCTGTAACATATAGGTATATCAGATAACAGTATAGTATAGTTATAGTATAGTTTGTTTGCTAAACGACCACCGGCCCTTGCATAAACATAGACACACAATGCGTATAGGTATAACATCATTGTGAACATATACAATTCAATAGTGGTACAGCAAAACAAGTGTTTAAGTTAGCAACATTTTTCGTCTTTCGAAGGCATAGTTAATATACATGGCAATATTTCGTATAATGTTTCAATCACGCGAGATCATAGCGTTATTAAATTTGTTGATTGTTGGCTGTTTGTAAAACCTGGAAGGAATATACCTTTCACGAAGATCCTCATAGAAAGAACATACAAGTAAGAAATGATATTCGTTTTCAATAGTAGTCTTGCACGAGAGACATAACCTTTCGTTTCGTTCTAGATTTATGTATCGCACATGTTCACTCATAAGTTGATGTGATGATGTTCTAAAGCGGACATATGCATTTCTAAATTTTCGAATTAAAAGGACGTTAAGGTACTGTTCCCATTCAAAATCTATTTTAAAACCGGCATAGGTTATCAATTTTGAAGTATCATTGCAAGATTGTGATAACGACTGTTTAAATATATCTTTCAAGCGTTGAAAATAATGGAACAAAAGTAGATTTAATAACAAAGACATAGAGGATATTTGTTCATGTCAGTGTAAGATCGTTTGTTATTTCACGAGTTATCATAGAAAATATAAGCCACGAGTGAAAATATTATTTTTCTATGATCACGAGTGAAATAACAAACGATCTTACACTGACATGAACAAATTTTCTGTTTCTTTTATGCCCCTTTTTCAAGAAAATAATTAATTATAATTTCCCTTTCGCTGAAAAGTGACCCTCTCTCCCGTGGCGTGCCTCAATACATTGAAATGACGTCATTTTTGACGTCATTTGTTGACGAAATAAAGTCATTATTCCAGGTAAATTCTTCAGTTAAACTCTTTTACAATGTAAATAAACGGTAAAAAAGCATAAAATTAAAAAAAAATATGTTGGATCCGGTGGATAATCGATTTTACTCGTGATCATAGAAAAACATATAAACAAGGATATAAACAAGGAAGTACATCTTTATATGATAATCTAAAAATAGAAAAAGAAATTCCGAAAATGTGTTCTTTTCACCGGTGAAAAGAACAATTTTGTTCTTTTCACTGCTGTTATTTCACTGCAGAAATGTCATATTTTATCATTGGGTATACAAGAAATATGGATGCTTTTTTATTCCAATATATATACAAGCTATTAAATTAGTGTGCCCTGTCAGCCAAGTAAGCAAATACAATTTCGCAGTATTAATACTTATTATTAGGAATGGAAGAATATTTAATTTTCATTAAATGAACAGTAAATACATCTGTCTTGAATCAGCTGCCATGTACCGCAATATGTATTATCGGCATGATATTATACATNACAATCAGTGTCATACTTGGAGTATAAAGGGTACTAACATTCATGTACAATCAGTGTCAAACTTTGAGTATAAAGGGTACCAACATTCATGTACAATCAGTTTACGTGTCAAACTTGGAGTATAAAGGGTACCAACATTCACGTACAATCAGTTTACCAAAGGGATGTAATTGTATCGTTCCAAAACTGAATGTTTTAAACATATACAGTATTTTATCCTATCTGTATAGCTTTACTTTAATTTGGTCACCATTTACTGACTATATCGCGCCTTGCAATACACAGTAACGTAACAAAGAATTACGCGTTTGTTTTTAAAGCACGTGCGTATTCTGAACGCCCTTATGTGACATTGTTTGGCATTTTCGTTTTAAATTATATCAGTTTTGGACTTTCGCACCTTGCCCATATTACACATTCGGAATAACGGTCCTTTGGTACATGTGTTTTTTGGAATGTTCTGCCTTTGGGATATCAGGAAGGCAACGCAATTCACGAACCAGTATATTGGTAGGTAAAAAGGGAAATGTGATAATTAACGTGTCGAGTTCTATTATATTGAATGCATGTTTCTACATGTACATTTATCATCCTACGCTAATGTTTAATCTACAATTGATAAAATATAGATCTTTAACAAAGTTATGGTAATAGTCACAGATTACTTTATTGACATCGTTATTCAAGTAAACGCTTGACATCTATTTGTTGAATTATGAAAATCGTCACATACAGCCAACATTAAATTGTATCGTTAAAATTGCCTTCTGCGACAACTGCGGCTTCTGCCTGACGGTGTAATGTATATGTAACTTAATTGTATGATTCTATATTGCTAAAGATTTCTAATCAAAGACAAGATTTAGATGATGCTTTTGTTTTGATTCATCATGCGTCATAAATAAAGAGTTCTATTGCTCCGCTTTGATTCAAACTTTTGAGAAGATGAATGACTGCTTTTGTGAGGTGTCGAGTGCTTTTTATAGTGAGCCAGACTATTTGGCGAGTGGCTACTTACCATAAAGACATCGTGCCCTGGTGCAGCCGCTTATATATTTAGTGTCGTGAACATAATTTGAACATTGGACATATCGTGAACATTCTGAATCGTCTACATAAAACAGAAGAAATTGTATATATATATACACGTGTATTGAAATAGT
Organism: Dreissena rostriformis; assembly: GCA_007657795.1. Classification (NCBI taxonomy): domain Eukaryota; kingdom Metazoa; phylum Mollusca; class Bivalvia; order Myida; family Dreissenidae; genus Dreissena; species Dreissena rostriformis. The sequence continues at coordinate 249,831 of VMBQ01000061.1, read as the reverse complement.
GACTGTTGTGTTTTGCATAAATTTTTATTCAGCTTGAATTAAAACAAATATCCCACATTGGAAGCGGATGATGTTTTTTTCTCGTATTCATGTAGTAACACACAGTGTTAAATGCCTACAATTTACAAAGTATTTTTTGCAATTTTTCATCACACAATCGTGTATAATTTATAGGTTTACTTTACGTAAATATTCTTTAACGTTCCGTAAACATGCGGTTTTGAGGCTATACAACACTGCTTTTTAACCTTTATAGTAATGGCAGTTCCTCACTCACTTGAAATTAATTACTGTGCTACGGAGTAAATAAGTTGACATGCCATTTATGTGATGAAAATTTAGTATCATTATTGGTAGGAAACCATTTACTTCTCGGAAACCACAAAATCCGGGGGTGCAATATTTGATATGGATATCGAATAGTAGTCCTCTGCAAAAACCATGCCCTAGGGTTAAAACTGGTTACAACATAAAGTCTTACGTTTTATTCAGAATAATTGACCAATTTAACGTTAAAATATTATCTAAAATAGCAAGACCTATAGCATTGCAATGTCGTATACAATATAAGATCATAATATATATGCTGACAAAACTAGTAAGAAATATAAACCGTTGAGATAGATAAACAAAACATAAAACCTTCATGTATAATGATGTCGTTCACATGATATCATGCAATATGCAACAACATTCATTCAATTCGATAGAACTTCAGATGCACTTCTTAATATATATCGGGTCGGGGATAAGGCACTGACATAAATTTATTCAATTATTTGTTGTTTTTTTTCCATCAAAATTACGATTAAAATTTAGTTAGTTTTAAGGGAATTACATGGATATAGGTTTTTAAAACATAACATTTATTATCAAAAATACTTTCATACGGGAATTTAATAAAACAAAAACGGTGTCGGGTATATCCCTTTTATTTTTAAGATGTTCCAAAGTTAAGTTTACTAACATGGAAATCAAAAATAGACTTACATGCTCTGTAACATATAGGTCTATCAGATAACAGTATAGTATAGTTATAGTATAGTTTATTTGCTATACGGCACCGGCCCTTGCATAAACATAGACACACAATGCATATAGGTATAATATCAATGTGAACACATACAATTCAATAGTGGTACAGCAAAACAAGTGTTTAAGTTAACAACATTTTTCGTCTTTCGAAGGCATAGTAAATATACATGGCAATATTTCGTATAATGTTTCCATCACGCGAGATCATAGCGTTATTAAATTTGTTGATTGTTGGCTGATTGTAAAACCTGGAAGGAATATACCTTTGACGAAGATCCTCATAGAAAGAACATACAAGTAAGAAATGATATTCGTTTTCAATAGTAGTCTTGCACAAGGGACATAACCTTTCGTTTCGTTCTAGATTTATGTATCGCACTTGTTCACTCATAGGTTGATGTGATGATGTTCTAAAGCGGACATATGTATTTCTAATTTTTCGAATTAAAATGACGTTAAGGTACTGTTCCCATTCAAAATCTATTTTTTAAACCTGAATAGGTTATCAAATTTGAAGTATCATTGCAAGATTGTGACCACGACTGTTTAAATATATCTTTCAAGCGTTAAAAATAATGGAACAAAAGTAGATTTCATAACAAGGACATATGGATGCTTTTTTATTCCAATATATATACAAGCTATAAAATTAGTGTGCCTTGTCGGCCAAGTAAGCAAATACAATGTGGCAGTATAAATACTTATTATTAGGAATGGCAGAATATTAAATTTTCATTTAATGAACAGTAAATACATCTGTCTTGAATCAGCTACCATGTACCGCAATATGTAGTATCGGCATGATATTATACATACATGGAAAAAACCCTTGTATTTTATGACTGTACCATGCTCGAAGTTAACGTGAAAACGGTCTATTGGTAGGTAAATGGTAAACTCTGATAATTAAGGTGTCGATATGGATTATGTAAAAGAATGCATGTTTGAACATGTACATATTTGACAAATTTTGTAAGCGCTTAATTACAAGAAAGAATGATTGTAAATCAATACATTCTATTCTTTTGTTCTTTTTATTAAATATAATTTCGTTTTAACATCATTCACATATAATTGATTACAATCTATTTTTAATTATGATTAACTAGATCAACGTATTATATTATTTTTCGTTGTTTTCCTTTAAGCCCATATAATGCTCAAAATAAACGGATAATAAACAGAAATTTCTTCAAATATTTCGTAAAATAAAGTAAACACATAGACAATCAGTGTTCCTTATAGCAATAGCCAACATGTCAACGCTAGATGTGTTCTGGAAACGTTGATTTGGAGAGTTATAGAGGCTTTAAGCAACAGCATCGTTTCAAAATCAGCAACTATTAGCCGCTATATGTTATATACAATCCGTACGATCATGAATGTATTAACCGATTTCTGAATGAAACGGGTCTGTGAAACGGTCAATAGATAAATTGGTCATAAAATGACGAACTTACTTGCCACTAGGGCATATGTGTAATATGAAAGTATAGTGTTTAATGTATAAACAATCGACTTAACGTAGTAAATTTTGTTTAGACTTCCGGTGCATATTTCTTATATTCAGTCAATTAACTGACTAAAATGAAGTATAATAACATACGATACATATTGTACAAACGATATTTTTTATTAGTATTTACATTATCTTAAACATAGAGAAATTCGAACTGCATTAACAATATAGAATTCGTATAAGAAGTAAACGTTTCTTTTATTAAAGGCAAGCAATCAATCAATCGCCAGTAAAATACAGAAACAAACGAAAACAGCAACGGACTACAACTCATTGATTAATAATTTCAGCACAGTATGTATTTAAACTGGTATTTATTTGTTTAATAATCATCGTGTATGTTTGATTGCTTTTTTAAGCTTTCCATATTGGAAAATCTATTCGATGTATACAACACGTTTCACTATACCAAATTTAATTTAAACACTTAATTCAATGCTTTGTATAGTCTTTCAGACCTTGTTTATTGAGTTACCGCCTCGAAGAAATTATTGTGATGAAACTTAATGTCCTCCAGATTTAATACATCGCCATGAAAACTATCGGTGCCGATAGCGTAGTTATGAGACATGTGATACATAATATGCTTTAGGATATTTATTTTCGTTCATTAAAAAGGGCCATTGTGCATTTGGGTGTCGCTATTATTTTGTCAATTTACACTACTTCTGGTGGAATGGGTTAATAGTTAGATTGTTAGGTAACAATCTACATGTGGGCTTAATGCCGGGTGTTGTAAGAAATACAAAGATAAATGCGTACATAACACACAATATATACGATTAGACAAAATATCAAAAAGCAAAGCAAATTAGATTGGTTTAACACAGAAAATATATCTTTAGTAATATATATTGTTTTGTTATATCTTTTGATAAAAAGAATCTGCCTTACCGCATATAAAGGCGTGTGCAATTTTAGTCCCAACAACGTTCATAGACTCATTTCAACTTATTAATACGCACAAGGCCATCTTGTATTTACCATGTGAACATCTGATTGTTTCACATCAAACATCACACAGGTACACATGCTGAAATAATATTGTGTCGTCTTTGAGTTGTGACGTAATAACACATTATTGTTCGTGGAGAAGACACAGGAACAACACAATGTTCGTTTCTTTTTTCATCTCGATTTATTTCTGTTGAATATTTTCTAATACAACGCTTGCTAATGTTCGTAAAATGCAACCTAACAGCGCGACGGACCAATATGGCCGCAACGACACGAAAGCGTGACTGCTCTATTCGATTGTGAAATCTAACCGCAGAACATACTGAAGTTCTCTCTACATCAACATCTAGTTTTATATCGAAATACACATAAACATAAACTAATGCTATTCCTGACAACATATTTGATTGGTCAAAGCGATTAACTGAACACCCGTTGATTTCCCATTGGCTCGGTCAAAGAGTTCCCTTACCACGTGTTATTTGCCGAATGGTTGAGTGTTGTTCCAACAAGACGCTCCCCCGGGAACGAAGTAACCAAGTGATTCATGTATGTACCCATTTATCGAATAATCCTCTTAGATATCTGGTTTGACTATTTACTGTGCTGTCTTCATGCATAATCCAATGAATATGAGAGATAATTTAATAGGATTACGATTCCCGTTGCAGTACTCTGTATGTCTAGTGACAACAAGGTATAATAGTAATCCCCTTGACCGGCATAGATCAATGGATATATGAAATAACTAAGTATGATTAGAATTTCCGTGTCAATACTTCTGACCATTTTATCAACTGGGATAATACACGTATCTGAGTAACAGATTCTTACATTTAGAATATCGTATCTTTGACCTTTCAAATTGTTGATTAGTCTACTTTTACAATGAATGTAAGGTATGTCATGTTTCTACATGCAAGAAAATCCTATAATCATGGCCAATATATCATAAAGATTTGCTATTAAATTTCCAAATTTCATTTATGTTATTNCTTACAACATATTTGATTGGTCAAAGCGATTAACTGAACACCCGTTGATTTCCCATTGGCTCGGTCAAAGAGTTCCCTTACCACGTGTTATTTGCCGAATGGTTGAGTGTTGTTCCAACAAGACGCTCCCCCGGGAACGAAGTAACCAAGTGATTCATGTATGTACCCATTTATCGAATAATCCTCTTAGATATCTGGTTTGACTATTTACTGTGCTGTCTTCATGCATAATCCAATGGATATGAGAGATAATTTAATAGGATTACGATTCCCGTTGCAGTACTCTGTATGTCTAGTGACAACAAGGTATAATAGTAATCCCCTTGACCGGCATAGATCAATGGATATATGAAATAACTTAGTATGATTAGAATTTCCGTGTCAATACTTCTGACCATTTTATCAACTGGGATAATACACGTATCTGAGTAACAGATTCTTACATTTAGAATATCGTATCTTTGACCTTTCAAATTGTTGATTAGTCTACTTTTACAATGAATGTAAGGTATGTCATGTTTCTACATGCAAGAAAATCCTATAATCATGGCCAATATATCATAAAGATTTGCTATTAAATTTCCAAATTTCATTTATGTTTATTATTGTTCCTAGCATTCAAATATTTTCTGTATATAAGTACTATGATATAAGATTTATCATTTATTACAATAGTTATTTCATTTAATAATATTGATGTAAATAAACTTTTAACATCATGATTTTGTCATATTATTAAAACATCCGTTGATAATTTCTGACAGACAGTTATGATAATTACATTTACTTATAAATTCCTATCATAATATTTATGTTATAATAATAAACAATATGCATATGCTGTTACGTTACAGAGTCACCATACAAACAAACCATGAAGCATGTTTCGCTCATAGGGAGATGTATAGAATTTTGTTGGTGATCATCGTCCTTTTTTAAGTAGACGAGTGCATGATAGCCTACCATTAAAACAGTTTACTTCGCAGAAAGTACTTCAAAATAAATATAATTATTTGACATGTGCTCAATAAATGTGTGTATACACTTTTCGAACAGAAAGAACTGAACAGAGTATAACAATTCTAGGACGCATTCAAAACAACTTTACAGAGCACATTGTTGGCTTCTTGTCTTAGCTGGTTGGTATCACATTGCATTTACCAAGAAAATTGTCATAAGCGACATTGCACAGATGTGGCCTGGTTAAAAAGGTTTCTCGGTGGAAACAACACATATAAGACCAAATAACTTTGGATTATTTGGAGATATACTCGTGTTGGCCTCCCGGAAGCTTTTTTAAAAACATTTGCCCAATTTCATTTACAATAAGAGTTCACGAGTCACATAAATTTAATGCAACAACATAACCATTTTTTCAATTTAAAAACAAAACAATTAAAGAGAGCTGAGAAACGATGAAATGAAATAAATACAAGTATCTGCTAAATCCATTCTTCTTGGCGTGATTTCAGATTCTATCAACAGATGAAATAAATTGCAGAGCATCGCAATTCTTCCTAGGAGGAAGCAGATATACAAGATGTTATCGGATGTATATTCATACTACTGATACTATATATAATCGAACAAGAAGTGTTTAAAAAAATGTAGTCAAAAACGTGAACAGACCCTCGCAAAGCGCCGTTTATACCATGTAGAAATCCATCAACATTGTGCAGACCCTACCGCACCAGAACACAACTCCAGGCGACAACAAATAGTATATTTTGTCTGGCAGTTTAATTTAAAAAGAAGTATCTTGGTATGGATGTGTATGTTCCTAATTGTTTCCAGTATATAGAAAAATTCGTGAATCAATTTATCTAATAAAAAATCACAGCTAAAAATCGTCAGTCATTAAGCTAGGCACTATTAAATTAACATGTACAAATATAATTCATCTGTTTAATGCTTAATGAAATCATGATTAGTGATCATGAAGATTATATCGTATTAATTCTTTCAAAGCATTAACAACCGGGATTAGTTATTCATTTTTTCATCAATAAAACAGGTTATAGTAAAGTTTCTTAATACAATATTACTAAGTACAAATGTACGTCTAGTACAGCAGACACTGTAATTACCGATTCCTTGCCAGTATTGGACATGTTCTGAACTCAATTTGCGGGACGTCGCCTCGATTATAAGTGTGTGGATGATATTGTCATGTCATGTGAAGTGTTAACTATTACGAATCGGTATTCCTTTAGCAGGAGGAAGAATAACAATTTTCAATCGAGTGGTCTCTGTTTTAGGGCAGTACACATCATGACAACACGAATATATTAACCAAAATGTATTTCTATGCAAGCGTAAACTGGATCGGACACATTTTTGACAAAAATACTACTTCTATATACATACTCTGACCTAAGGAAATGACGCATGAGATGACTACTTTGGTCTTAATTCAGTTTATGTAAGACGAACACAACATGCATACGATTCTTAATATAAAAGTGAGTCATCCAAACCAAGGAAAAGGTAACACACTTTATAGCACCTTATGTTTAATAATGCAATCAAGTAACGACAACAGACTCGATAATCAAATTATGTCTCCCTAGTTTGTAAATAAAAGTCATCTTTAAAGACCGGCTACTTCGTCAATGTCTTAATAAACATTATCTTGTGTTAATGTTAAGATATTCTACGTATAAGAGTTCTGATTAAAACATATTTTGAGAACAGTAACATAAAATCGAAAAATAATAATAAATTTATAAATAATGATAATAATATTAGCTCTAGTTACAAAAAAAATAATTGTATGTGTAATGACGAAAACCGTTATTAATTCATGATGCAATCCGCATACCATGGCCATTTAACGCATGTGACCGATCCATAAATAACAATACTCACATAACGACACACAAAAGTCATCATATTTATGTTTTACCTCATGATCGTGTTTCATTGCGATATATACTAAATGTAATGTAAATGATATTTAATGTCCTATAAACATGCGGATTGGAGGATATTCACACTTGATATTTAAGCGTTATTTTAAAAGATGTTCACTAACTAATTTGTCTGGTAACATTAAGACTCAAATCAAATATCCGTCATCATTCATTTTATTGTGTCAAGTGTAATTGACATATTTTCATTATTTGATTTCCTAGCACTGGGTTACGGAGCGTATAAATTGACAATTCATTAATGGGGTGCCATTTCCGCATCATGATTGATAGAAAGCCATTTTTCGTGGCGACCTTGATTCAATATAAAAGACATTTTAATACCATGTTGGAAATGGTATCTTACTTGGATAATTCATTAGTTTAACAGTACTTTACATTGTCTGCAAGACGTTATGATATTAACAAATATAAATATAATGAAGCTTCAACCAGAAGGCACTCATGTTTGGGTTCTTGATTTAAGTAGAGACTAATTGTCATACACTAAGACTCAAGAAAGAAGCATATGTCGAACATTAACACCAGTTAATAACACTGGCGTCAGCGTCTTTGATTGGTGATGTAATGGATAAAATTTGAGGGTTTAAACGATGTTAAGGTATTAAAACCACATTATTGTCCTACGTGTTTTCACACATCATTTAAAAGTAATTTAATTTTATGATCAATAGGTCAAAGGTATAGAAGACAGGGGCTTGTAACATGAACACTGTTTTGACCATTGAAAAATTTGTTTCGACATGATGTCTGGGCAAAGATTTGACCTTTGATCATTCAAATCAAGGTGGTATTTTTTAAAGAGAGGAAATCCTATAAATTGCCGCATTGACCAATGACCTATTCTGGGGTTTGAGACCCCTTAACACTTAATGATTGACATTGACCATTCCAAGGCGGTTGCACATGGTTTTTGTATCATTTTCTGCTTGTCGAATAGTACACAAATTGGATCTCGTTCGTACTGTTACAACTGGAGTTTCACTTTGTATATATTTGATATGACGTATATTAAACAGCAGTACAAGAGAATATCAATTGAATTTAACTTGATTAAATGGTTTATTATCAAACACAACAATATATTAAAACAGGTCTGAGTCAAATGTCGATCGGAACGATTCGCTACAAAACACTTTAAACAATTCTTATTTTCCAGAATCCCAAATCAAGGTGCTCATATTGTTAAATGGAAAAAAGTTAATTTGTTATAACGAATATATGTAGGTTGACTCTGCTAGTGGGAAACTAAGGGCAAACAGGTTTTACAAACATTCGGATTTAAATTTATGCATGTTTACATAACCTGGATCAGATTTGTGTCAAGCAAACTCTTGTTTAGATCAGCTATGAATAATGTTAGTATATTCGCGACTCTTATGTACGGACCAAATGGAATACGGAGATGGATAGGAAGACAAACCGATAACCAAAACAAATTTGAATACATGTATTTATAAATTCCAAAATGTACAAGGTATGATATCAATAGCATATATCAAATATAGCTGTTTATTTGTATATATTGTTAGCAAGTTAGAACAATAGATAAAATTGTGCTTCAATGTATACCCTTGACGCAATATGTTCCCATACCAATATCATCTGTTCAAAATCAGTCAATATTAGACGTTCAATGTCGTTTTAATTCAAACGTTAATGTCGAATAACACGGAACGAACGGGTCTGCAGATGTCCAGCCATCACCAAAAAAGGCTATGAAATTACCATTTGGCTTCCTGATAGGGAATGGGGCCATTAATGTTTTGTTTTACTTGAAAGATTATTCCTAACACAATGGCCGCTATGTGACCTCCCATTGTTATATGCTTACAAGTTTGTGTACTGAATAAAGGCTTCGCTGAATGTAACGAATAACAAAGTGGAGTACTACAGTTTTCTCACTTAAAAAAAAACAAAATATGACTACAGTTACCGTATTTCGCGCATCACATATTGATTTAAAATTTATAAATTAAGTCAGTTTGATATGAAAAAAATGTACTGACATCTCAAATCTCTATCAATACATATAATAGCAATAATACCATATGTATCATTTCAAGTCATTACATGAGTAATGTTGTAGCATAAAACTAACACTATATGTTTGATTCCATTGTTCTTATTTACTTGGGTATAATGTATGTGTGCTGAATAAAGAGTTCACTGAATNACGATTCGCTGCAAAACATTTAAAACAATTCTTATTTTCCAGAATCCCAAATCAAGTTGCTCATATTGTTAAATGGACAAAGGTCATTTGTTATAACGAATATCTGTAGGTTGACTCTGCTAGTGGAAAACTGGAAGGAAACAGGTTTTACAAACATTCGGATCTAAATGTATGCATGTTTACAAAACCTGGATTAGATTTGTGTCAAGCAAACTCTAGTTTAGATCAGCTTTGAATAATGTTAGTATATTCGCGACTCTAATGTACGGACAAAATGGAATACGGAGATGGATAGGAAGACAAACCGATAAACAAAACAAATTTGAATATATTTATTTATAAATCCCAAAATGTACAAGGTATGATATCAATAGCATAAATCAAATGTGGCTGTTCATTTGTATATATTGTAAGCAAGTTAGAACAATAGATTAAATTGTGCTTCAATATATACCCTTGACGCAATATGTTCCCATACCAATATCATCTGTTCAAAATCAGTCAATATTAGACGTTCAATGTTGTTTTAATTCAAACGTTAATGTCGAATAACACGGAACAAACGGGTCTGCAGATGTCCAGCCATCACAAAAAAGGCTATGAAATTACCATTTGGCTTCCTGATAGGGAATTGGGCCATTTTTTTTTGTTTTACTTAAAGATTATTCATAACACAATGGCCGCTATGTGACCTTTCATTGTTATATGCTTTAAAGTTTGTGAACTGAATAAAGGCCTCCCTGAATGTAACGAATAACAAAGTGGAGTACTACAGTTTTCCCACTAAAAAAAAAAACATGACTACAGTTACCGCATTTCGCGCATCACCTATTGATATAAAATTTATAAATTAAGTCAGTTTGATATGAAAAAAAATGTACTGACATCTCAAATCTCTATCAATACATATAAAAGCAATAATACCATACGTATCATGTCAAGTCATTAAATGAGTAATGTTGTAGCCTACAACTAACAATATATGTTTGATTCTATTGTTCGTATGTATTTGGGTATAATGTATGTGTGCTGAATATAGAGTTCACTGAATAAAAGAAATATAATATGAACATTACAATTTATCCGTTCAATAAACTTGACTACAGTGCCAACTTTCGCCATTGACTCATTTTAAATCTGTAAATTTATTCAGTTGTATGTAACAAAGTATATTTTACTTTAATTTATTCACTACATTATTAATTAAAGAACGTTGCACAGTCTGAGACACATTCTTGTTAATATTCAATAGTCTTTTAATTACTTTTTAGTACAGGTCGCGAGGGCTATTAGATTACATTACAATTCCCAGGCGAGCAAATGACTGTTTGTATTTTTCCAACGTATCGGACAATTCTTAATGAAAAAGGCAGAAGGTGCAGCTCGTCGATAACATCGGTTGTATGAACATGCATCATAATTATGTTTTGCATCTTCATTAAGTGTCGATTTGCGATTTTCCATAATTGAGTATATTCTGGCAAAACTATCTTCAAATTAATTATATTAGAGCTTTATGTATACATTGTAAAATAATGTTTATGTCATCAGTACGTTTCTCGTACTTGTCTTGTCTCAAGGTAACAGAACTCTTTTGATCTTACTATATTTAGTAAAAACCCAATTAGGTTTGCTAGTTATTACAATGTACCCTTGACATCTGATAGAGCTTCTTGAAAACTGCGAAGATTTGTATCTTAATTAAAGTAACGGTTGTTCTTAGATAATTTGATAAGTGTACACTATCACAACATTAATACTTTGCATATACTTTCACACAAGTTATATTGATATATTTTTTTGACCTGTTTTAAAATCATAAAAAAATATTTTTTATTAAAAACAGTTGTTATTTTACTTCCTTGTTCCTTTACCATCATTACATATCAAAATGTATGTATACTTGTATCAGGAATACACCTATCAAGTATTCTTGGGGTGATGGGCATATGGGTAGAATCTCTGGAACACTACACATTATTCCGATAATGAACTTGAGCACAGTGCCAAATTTCGCCATTGACTCATTTGAAATCTGTAAATGTATTCAGTTGTATGTAACAAAATGTGTATTTACTTTAGTGTATTCACTAAATTATTTATTAAATGACATTGTATAGTCTGAGCAAAATTCCTCTTAATATTCAATAGATTTATAGTTAAGGCAAAACAGTACAGTACAGGTCGTGGGGGCTATAAGATTACATTACAATTCTCAGGCGAGCAGATGACTCTTTGTGACCCCAACGTATCGGACAATTCTTAATGAAAAAGGCAGAGTGTCCAGCTCGTCGATAACATCGGTTGTGTGCTGTTTCATCATAATTCTGTTTTGCATCTATATTTATTGTCGAGATGCGATTTTCCATAATTGAGTGTATTATGGCAATACTATCTTCTAATTAATTATATTAGAACACTATGTATGAATTGTCGGATCATGGTCAAACACTGAGTATGTTTATGTCATCAGTACGAGGAAGTCTTGTCTCAAGATTGCAGACCACTGTTAACCTTACTTATTTAGTAAACACCCTCTTAGATTTGCTAATAATTACCGAGTTCCCTTGATATAAGATTGAGCTTCGTAAAAACTGTGGGGATTTGTATCGCAATAAAAGAAACAGTGGCTGCAAGATAATTTGATATATGTATATTAGCACACCATAATAATTTGCATATGCCTTTAACACCTGCTATATATTTTTTTATCTGTTCGAAAAATCATCAAAAATATGTTTTAATCAAACCAGTTGCTATGTTGCTTCCTACTTTATTTACCATTATTACAAACCATAATGCATATCTGGAATACACCCATAAAGTATTCTTGGCATGATGGTCATATGTGTAGAAACTCGATTAGAAAATCTAAAAAAAAAAAGTTATACATAACGTTGTATGCATCGATTGCAAACGTATGCAAGTAAGGAAAATCATATATATGAATGGAGAAAGGCACACAACCATGAAATGTAGGTCTCCGCCATATATTCGGAAGCCTTAATAGTTTAACGGTCAGACAATGCGAAGACCTGATTGTCAGAATAACTGTCAAAACTTGTCACAAAACATAGAGCACATGATATTTGATAGTCTAGAATAGCAAAATAAATTAATTAAATAATTATTTTCGGAAATCACATAACCAGGTGACGTAATATTTGGTATGGACATTGACAGTCCTCTGCAAACAATGAACCTAGCGTTAAAACTGGTCACTCCCGAGAGTCTAACATTTCATTTACACTAATAGACTAATTTAACTTAAACTTTTTCTTTACAAAACCAATGCCGAGAGCTTTTATATGTAGTCTTCAATATACGTATTTCTATGTTTATATTACACAATCGAGCATACTTGCGATTTAGACATAAAACATCTTTAAAGTTCCATTTAAATGTGGATTGGAGGCTTAACACAGAACTCCATTTAAGCCTAATATTAATAGCAGTGCATTCTCATCCATTCCATCTTCATTTATTTTATTTTGTTTAAGTGTGATTGACATATTTTCATTATTTAATTCCATAGTATGCGTGTACGGAGTGCGTTAATTGACATGTCATTTATTTTGCGCAATTTTCGCATCACTATTGATAAGAAACCATTTATTGTGGCGACTTTAATTAAATGAAAAGAAATATGAATTCAATGCTCAAATAAAACATCCAATAATTGTTTTAAGCAACCATGAAAGTAATTATTATAAAAACGATACACCTGTTATGGACTAAGTTGAGAGTTGCGATATGTTCGCGATGAAAGTTAAAACAAGCAATGACCAGTGTTGGGTATAATTAAATATAAATTAAATCCAGTTTCATGATAACAGATAATCTTATCAGTAAAAATAACAACTAACATTTGATCTAGTGAACAATTTTATTTCCTAATATAGTAATAATGAAACTCCAGAAACATCATCAGGAGTGTTAGTCCTGTTACCGCCAGCTATATAAGATACTTAATAAAGGAAATACATCAAACAAAACACTAAATTGGATTAAGCTGGGGTCATCGCCTTGTTACAGTCATTCGAAAGCATAAGTTGCTTTAACCTGCGTAAAATAAAATCACTATCGTTTGATTAACGCAATAACGGGATCGCATACCATTGCTTATGTACTTCTAGCTGCCATGGCCTCGCGGTAACCAATTAATATGTTAAGGCTCTCTGTTTAAACAATGCGCACCTTTGCTTGTTAAGCGTAGCACTACCAGACATAAAACATGATAGACGGTTTCACAGTTTTTAGAAGGTCGCAGAACAATCATGTTTCATTCAACTTATTCAGGCATACATTTTGTTGTAGCGCTAAGGTATACATTAATATTGTATAATACCCTTTAACAATACCATAAAATACCTACATATAACATCTCAATGTCAAGGATCTATTGATATAAAATGTGTTCTCTGAAATTAGGCTTCATATGATTGCCTAAAGGAAAGGCAATAAAATAAAGGCGTCTTCAACCAACACTTCCAAGCACATTAATGACATCTTAGCTGCGCTTGTTGTTATCACATTGTATTTCGCAAATGTGGCCTCGTGAATTAAATTTTTAAGTTACGGAAACAAATCTTACATAAATACCATACCGGGACACGGAATGAGGAGAAACCTTACATTACCCGTAGTTTGGTAATAAAATGTAATTTTCTCTTATCATCCGTTGTGTAGATGATTATTGCCCATCGTGGACATTATCACAGATTTGCATTTACATCGATTTACATGTTTCTAGGAATCAATACCACGCATATAAAATTAAGTTTAATTGAATCCAAAATCAATCAATTTTTTGGTTATTTAAAAGATTGTTTTAGCACTAGTATTGATTATTCACGAATCATGGAAACAGCTCATTTCGCTATGCACATCGGAGATGTTGGCTGTCATGACGGATTCCTTTTCAGTTCTTAACATTTTTAAATAAATATTTTCCAAAATGATTCCGGGATGATAGTTTTGTGGAAGAGATTACCATATCAAGTACAATGTAAAAGATTATTATTGCAAATACGCAATAATACAAAAATTAATGTTGATGCAATAACGTGTTTATATGCGTGAATAAAAACATGGTTAAACGATTAGGTAAAATCAGCAATGGCATTTCATCAAAAGCAATATGTTCATTACTACTATTGATACGTACAAGTGAATTTAAAAGTTATCAGTCAACTCCTCGGCTGTATTAAATTCATTCAAGGAACATTAAAACTCTTGAAATATTATGAAGAGCAAAATTCTTGTTAACATCCGATATTTTTATTTTCTAATATTCAATGCAAGTGGCCAATACCCTATACAATACTGGACAGTACATGTCGTGAAGGTTATGAAATTACATTATAGATCCCAGGCGAGCAGATGGCTCTTTGTGAAATCAACATAATGGAACATTCTTCATTTAAAGAATCAGAATAAGTAGAAAGTCCAGATCGTCGACAGCCTCGGATGTATGAAATTTCTTCAGAATTATGTAAGGCCTCTTAATTGTATTGAGGTTAGACTTGCCATAATTGAGTGTATTCTGGGAATACTATCTTTTAATAAATTATATTAGAGCGGTATATATAAATTGTCCAATCAAGGTATATTTTTGAGTACGTTTGTGTCATCACACGTTAGAGAAATATTTAATGAACTCCAAGTTGTGCCCCACGAATGCAGACGAATTTTGACCTTACTTATTTAGTACACACCCACTAAGGTTTGCTAGTAATTACAAAATACCCTTGCGATTGGATATTGCTTCGTGAAAACTGTGGGGATTGGTATTGCAATTAAAGAAACGGCGCTTGCTATATATTCAGATACGTGTTTATTAATCTGTTCATATACTTTAATGACATGATATACATTGTTTTCCTTGACAAAAAAAATCATTAAAAATAGTTTTATTTGGAACTGCTGCTCTGTTCATGCCTGCCTTATTTTGATAAATACCCGTAAACAAACCAACTACTTATTTTTGGCGCGATGTTCATATGGGTTCATATGGGCGGAATTATTAATACATAAATTTGAATATACACAACCTTGTATGAATCGATATCAAACAAAATGCAAATAAGGAAAATCATACACGAAAAAGGAAACCACCTAGTATTAACCGTGTGGACATCTGCGTGTTTAACATCATTCATCGACCATATAAACAAACCATGTAGAATGTTTCTCTCATAGGGGAATACATAACATTTTGTTGGTGTCCTTTATAAGAAGACAAGTGCATGATTGCCTACCATCAAAACAAAAGAAAGCACTTTAAAGTGAGACTGCACGATTTTGTCAAATATTTATGAATTTATATAAAATGTGTAAAAAACTTATTAAACATATATTTCAATATAAATTAAAATACATGTTAAGAAGAACATGTGTCGAAAAATGCGAAATAAGCCAGATATTTAATTGTGAAATAAAAAATGTATGTACAGTCGAATTCGCCAGCATTTATATCATGCATGTACGATGTGAATATAAATTCAGTTTTAGTGCAGATTCGTTCATACGACACAAAGACACATTTTTGTTTTACAGATCATTTTAATTTCCTACAACGATATCTATTATACGACACACGAACACTAACCCCGATCCTAATACAAAACGAATGCTTCGGTTATTGTAGGAAAATATGTAATATCTTAACTTAACAAAGCACATTGTTGGCCTCTTTGCTAAGCTGGTTGGTATCACATTGCATTTACCAAGACAATTGTCATAAGCGACATAGCACAGATGTGGCCTCGTAAAAAAGGTTTCTCGGTGGAAACAACACATATAAGAAAAAATATCTTCAGATTATCTGGATTTGTGTTCTTGTTAGCCCCCAGTATTTTGTTTTTAAAGCGAGTCACCAATTTCATTTACAATAAGGGTCAATACAAAGACGACATTTCATAACAGCTTAAGGACAGTCATTGTAAAGAATTCTAAGAGTCTAAATCGCATTTATAGCTATCCAAACCTCATAATAAGCCCATAATTAATCACATAACTTTAATGCGTAAAACAGCATAACCTTTAATTCAATTTTGAAAGCAATTAAAGAGAGTTCACATTTTATAAAATATAAATTTAATTATCCAGTGGAACTAAACACCAGATAAACAAAATAACAACTATCTAAGAAACAATGAAATGAAATAAATACAAGTAAAAGCTTAATCCATTCTTCTTGACGAGATTTCAGATTCCATCATAATAAAAAATAAATTGCAGTTCATCGCGATTCATCCTATGAAGAAGCAGTTATACAATATGTGATTGGATGTATATTCATACTACTATTATGTTATAAAATCAAACCATTAGTGTTTAAAAAAATGTAGTCAAACACGTGAATATGAACTTACAAAGCACCGTTCATACCATTTGGAAATCCCTCAACATTGTGCAGGCCCTATCGCACCAGAACACAACGCAAATAATAAAATTTGATTGGTAGTTTCATTTTAAGAAGAAGCATCTTGGTATGGATGTGCATGTTCATTATTGTTTCCAGTATATATATATAGAAACATTCATGAACAATTTTTATCTCAAAACTTTTCACAGCTCGAATCGTCTGTCATTAGGCTAGGAACTATTAATTTACATGATCAACTATAATTCATCTGTTTAATGCTATCTTAAGGAAATCTTGATAAGTAATCATGAAGATTATATCGTTTATTTTTAACTCTTTCAAATCATGAACAACCGGTATTAGCTATTCAATTTGTTAGTAATAGCTTCTAGTAAAGATTTTGTACAACATATAACTCAATATATATGTACGTCTAGTACATCAGACACTGTAATTACCGATTCCTTGCCAGTATTTGACATGTTCTGACCTCAATTTGCGGGACGTCGCCTCGACTATAATTCTGTGGATGATATTGTCATGTCATGTGATGTGTAAACTATTACGAATCGGTATTCCTTTAGCAGGAGGAATAATTAAGAAATAATGTGTTTCTATCATGGTTTGTTGTCGAATAACCCAAAGTAAGGAGTATAGTGCGTAGGAATTAAATCACGAGTGCGAAGCACGAGTGATTTGATAACACGCATCTATTCTCCATACTGTTGGTTATTCGACAACAAACCATCATAGAAAATTATTATTTCAATTCTTACACGATTCTGATTGATTTGGTTCAAGCTTTTGGACGTGAACTATATTTTTCAATACAAAACCCTTTTTAGTGCAAAGTTCACTATTTAGTGACGTCATTGAATTGTACAAACACATGACGTCGTTTTCATTCATAAATATTTTGCAAATGTCGTCACTTTCATTGAGAACAAAAATCGTAGAAACTAAATGACGTCACGTTTATTGATGCTACTGAAAAGCTGACATGCTATAGATGTTTTCTTAATTACGTTTCCCAACAAATAACATTCTTTGTAGGCGTGGTTATGCCACTTATCACCAAATATACAATTTGTTGTTTCATTACATTTATATACATGCTACATTTATTACATTTCTTTTAGACTGGGTTTGAGAACGTGCATTTTACTGCAATATTTTCTCTATTTATTTGGAACTATTTTTGAAACATTAAGCTCCACACATAATTATTGCAGAATAACCAACGCTTGATTTCCTTCTTTGTCTATAGAAAACAAGTCGCTTGTAGTGTTAGAATAACAATTATCAATAAAGTGGTCTCTGTTTTAGGGCAGCACACATCATGACAACATGATTACATTAACCGAAATGTATTGTTTTGCAAGCGTAAACAGGATCGAAAACATTCTAGACAAAAATACTACTACTATATACATACTCTGACCTAAGGAAATGACGCACGAGAGGACTTCTTTAGTCTTAATTCAGATTATATAAGACGAACATGCATACGATTCTCAATATAAAAGTGAGTCATGCGAAACAAGGAACAGGTGACACACTTTATAGCACCTTATGTTTAATAATGCACCCACGTAACGACAACAGACGCGAGAATCAAAGTATGTCTCCCTAGTTTGTACATAAAAGTCGTCTTCATAGACCGGCTACTTTGTCAGTGTCTGAACACACTACATTAGTTATCTTTTGTTAATGTTAAGATATCCTACGTTTAAGAGTTCTAATAACATTACATTTTGAGAACAGTAACATAACATCGAAAAATAATGATTAACTTATAAATAATAGTTATTGTAATGATACTACTAATTACAAGAAATTGTATTTTAAGTATAATGACGACAGCTGTTAGAAATTCATGATACAATCCGCATCCAATGGTCATTAAACGCATGTGACCGATCCATAAATAACAATTCTCATATCACGACACACAAAAGTCATCATTTTTATGTTTGATCCCATGATCGTGTTTTATTGCGATGTATACTAAATGTAAATCATATTTAATATCCCATAAACATGCAAATTAGAGGCTATTCACACTTGATATTAACGGTGATGCAAAGCATAACATTTGAGGTTTTTAACCGCTGTTAAGGTATCAAAAACCCATTATTTTCCAACGTGTCATACTTTATTTTAAAGCTATTTAATTTTGTTGTAAAGAACACGGCCGTCAATAAAGGACGCCACATCAGCCAATGTTTTTGTGTATGCAATCTATATTTCAAAACAATCGTTTTATGTCGTAAGCGATTGTGTGGAAATTAAACCTATTACATAACCTATACAGGTCCTCGCGTCTGAAAATCAGTTGTGATTGTATATTTATGTACATTTATGGATGAATTAATCTTCGCTGAGTCGGACTGCATTGCAAACAAACCTACTTACCCTGTAAAATTATCCGCGTAATTCGAAAACATCCGGTCCTTAGTGCCACCTCAGAAGAAGCATTGGCTCATGTATTAATGCATCTCAAAAACGAGGTAGGTGGCGCCCGTGATTTACGGCCGTGAATAAGTCAAAGGTTAAGACGAAAGGGGCTTGTAACATGAACACTGTTCTCCCCATAGACAATGTTGTGTCAGCAGTATGTCTGAGCAATGTTTGATCATTATAATTAATATGGTAAGGAGGACACATCATATAAATGTCCGCTTTGACAAATGTCCTAGTTTGAGTTTCGAGACCCCTGAATACCCAACGATTATACACTGACCATTCCAAGGCGGTTACACATGATGTCATTTTGATTTTGCCGAATGGTTAACAAATTGGTTTTCGTTCAAAATGTAACAACTTGAGTTTCACTTTGTATATATTTGAGTTTATATGACATCATATATATAAGTACACAAATTAATTCGGGTTTCAAGTTTCAGCTGCCAAGAACGAGGGACAACTTCTTATGCTTGGTTAAAACACTATTTATTTAGTTCATAGAAGTACATAATAAGCAATATAATACAAACAACCATACTATTTTCGAGTAAATACAAGGCAGGTTAAAATTGCAGTATTGCTTAACATAAAGCCAGTATAATACAATTTGACAGAATTTAGAAAAAAAGCTCGAGGCGTATGCTACGTCTCTATAATGTCAATAAGAAGCGCTGCTGTTATGGTGTAAACAACCAAACTTGTAACAACAATTTATAATCAAAGTACTGACCGTACTGGTGTGACGATGCTTTTGAAGAGGATGGATATAAAAGCATCAATTCAAGTTTATCTACACCACCACAATTGTGTTTGTGGGTACGAAAATTTTGGGTACGAAAAAAATTTGGGTACGAAAATTTTGGGTACGAAAAAAATATTCCAAAAACACAAATTTGGGTACGAAACAAAACTTGGGTACGAAAAAAAAATTGGGTACGAAACAAAATTTGGGTACGAAAAAAAGCATGGGCTGAAGCAGCACCGTCAAAAATAGGTTTTAAAAAACAAAAAACAAAAAACACATAAGCATTTGCGGACTGCACAGGCTAATCCGGGACGACATTTGACGCACAATTATGCCTAACCCTCATGTTTGAGTAAACAAAAATAATAATAAAAATTAGCCAGTGCACAGGCTAATCCGGGACGACATTTGACGCACAATTATGCCTAACCCTCATGTTTAAGTAAAAAAAAGTCTGCGCATTCAGCCTGTGCGGACTGCACAGGCTAATCCGGGACGACTTTTTACGCACAATAATGCCTAACCCTCATGTTTAAGTCAACAACAACAAAAATAGCCTGTGTAGTCAGCCTGTGCGGACTACACATGCTAATCCGGGACGACATTTTACGCACAATTATGTCTAACCATCATGTTTTATTTAAAAAATTAGCCTGTGCAGTCAGCCTGTGCGGACTGCACAGGCTAATCCGGGACGACATTTTACGCACAATTATGCCTAACCATCATGTTTTATAAAACAAATAGCCTGTGAAGTCAGCCTGTTCGAATTGCACAGGCTGATCCGGGACGACATTTTACGCACAATTATGTCTAACCATCATGTTTTATTTGAAAAAAAATAGCCTGTGCAGTCAACCTGTACGGACTGCACAGGCTAATCCGGGACGACATTTTACGCACAATTATGCATAACCATCATGTTTTATAAACAAATAGCCTGTGCAGTCAGCCTGTGCGAACGGCACAGGCTAATCCGGGACGACACTTTACGCATAATTATGCCTAACCATCATGTTTTATTCCAAAAAAAAACACAAAAAACGACACTTTACGCACAAGCAGTATGCCCAGTTTTCTCAGAACAAGGCTCAGAACATATGACATATATGGCAATCCGGTTATATTTTTTATTATGATGTATCATAGAAATCAATACTTGTGATAGGAATATTTATTTGTCAATTTGTTACATATTTTAATAAACATTTTCTTAGGCATTTGCCAATTGTTGTAGGTGTTTCCCATATTTCAATGATAATCAGCGAGGTATGCCGAATGGAAAATTGCACTAACTCAATCGGACTCTCTCTGTCTTTTAGGTAGGTCGCCATTGTGATTTTTGTTTCATGGTATGATAACTTAGACGAGCTGCTGAAGCAGCATCGTCAAACATGACAAAATTACGAACAATATAGTACAGTGATAGGTATCTGAATACCGTTTGAAAATGGAAAAAAATAATATACGTTATAATTCAAATAGTTTAACAGTATAGTGTAGATAGCAAAAAAGCTAATACGTTGAGAAGGAAAAGGAAAGAAATGAAAGAGTAGAGTTTAAGAATAAGAGAAGTTGCGATTAGAAAACGAGTAGTTGCGGGACGGGGCATCGTTAGCAGAATAGTGTTTGTTCTTGTTGTGGAGTAGGGTTGGAATCTATGACTCGGATGAAAGACTGAACATGTTTGAATATTAACTAATTTACTTCGTATGTCATCGTGCCTGAAAAAGTTGTAACTCTGTTGCTCTGGTCTCCTTCCTACAATTGAGTAATTGAATAGTAATTTAATTGAATGCGTTTTAATTCCCTTTTATTACTGTTTATTTGAGTTGCAATGCTATGAGGTTAAATTTTATTTAAACTTATACGTATCATCAATATTGCTGGGCTAAGTGTGAGGTTGAGCGCTCTATAACCGGCTTAAACCCCCAGTGCTCAGCATTGACCGTTCAAAGGCGGTGACCCAAGCTTTATTCTACTGTGTGTATATGTTGTTTCGTTTTGTGCCGTACTGTACCGTTTTGGCAATTGGTTCCTTGCCATAAACAAAGGACCACGAAGGTGTGTATGATAGAAATGCAATACTGCTGCTGCTTCTGGAGTTTCACTTCTTTATATTTAACACCAAAAATAGGTAGTTGCAAAGTTATGGGTTGGAAACTAGACAGATTGTCAAAAAGGATAACTGTTTTCTCAGTATAAAAGGGGCAATTGAAAAAAGTGATATGTATCTTCAATCTCACCACATTGACAATATGGACTTTGTACACTGTTTTTCGCGTACAAATGTTTATTACGGCTGCTACAATGCATTCGTAAACGTGCATGTAGAACATGCCGCTTTCCATCGTAGTAATGCTGTCGAATTATTATTTTTTTTATCATTGTTTAGATGTGCTTTGAAATCTGCGAGAGAAGGAGCTGTCCTTACAGATTCCGGTAGATTGTTCCAAACGTTTATAGATGATGGAAGTAAAGATCGTATGCTTGAATGTTTACTACCGGGTCGGTATATCGGTATAACAATGTACGTTTAACTTAAGTAGTCTCCCTTTGAATTCATCGAACATGAAATAAATTACCATTTTTGTTTGATATGGAATGTGCCTAGCACACTATTAAATTGTGTTAAATATTAACACCGTAACATTGCAAATTAATGGCACAGCAGTTGTACAAGAGAATATCAAATGAATTAACTTACACTTGATTCAATGTTTTACTATTAAACACAACGACATGTTCAAACATGTCTGATACCAAATGTCGCTAGGAACGATTCGTTACAAAACACTTAAAAGAATTCCTATTTCCCAGAATCCCAAATCAAGCTGCTCATATTGTATGATGCAAAAAAGTTAATTTGTTATAAAGAATATCTATAAATTGAATCATTAGTGGGAAACTAAGGGAAAACAGGTTTTCAAACATTCGGATTTAAATGTATGCAAGTTTACATAACCTGGATATGATTTGTGTCTAGCAAACCCTCGTTTAGATCAGCTATGAATAATGTAAGTATATTCGCGACTCTAATGTACTAACCGAATATAATACGGAGATGGGTATCAAGACAAATCGATAACCAAAACAAATTTGAATACATTTTATTTATAAAGTTCAAAACGTTTCTGGTATGATATCAATATCATACATCAAATGCGGCAGTTTTTTCTACATATTGTTCGTCAGAAAATCGATTACATTATGCCTTCATATATACGCTAGACGCAAATTATTCCCTTACCAATAATCTGTTCAAAATCAGTCAATATTGGACGTTAAAAACAGTGCCTAAACAATCATTAACTTGACTTCGTGCTAGGGAATAAAGCCGTTTTTAAATGAAATATTCTTCATAGCACGTACTTGCTGCTATGTGAACTACCATTTTTTAATGCATATGTGTTTTATTCTGTCTCTAAAAGTATGATAACAGGTCACTTTTCTAAAACAAAGGACGAGATAACAAGAATGATTTCCTGCTTATACAACTTGACTTTCATTTTGTTTATACGAAACCGATCAACTGTATAATGCTTTAACATTAATATATATTTGAAAGTTTTACAATCCTTGGGACTTATCTGCCATACCAACCCATAAGATAAACGGACTAAATGTAATGCAAACTATTCACATATTGATTATTATAACAAATACAATATACAGCGACTACGATGTCTTACAATACAAGTAACATACTTGGAAAGAACATTTGATGTTATATATATGCGAATTGCCTGCACAATAGGTCTTTCCAGAAACAAGGTAACTTCCATTCTGTTATCAAGAGTGATGTCCCCTGTTCACTTCATTTGAGTTTTATTGATTGTAAGGCGTATGACTATATAAACTGACATACCAAACCTTAACCAATAAATAGAATAGCAGTAATACCATATGTACGCTTTATAGTGATTTCGTGAGTGAATGTCGTATCAAAGAACTTATAAAAGCCTTTTAATTTAATTTCTCCAACTTAATTGAGTGTTATCTTAAATAATTGTGTGTGCTGAATATAGGCTTCGCCAATAAATAATTGATTTGAAATCTATACATTTGGTCAGTTTTATGTAATAAGCAATACGAAATGACAAATCAAATCTCTACCAATCAATATAAGGGAAAAAATATCATATGTATGATTTTAAGTCATTTCATGGGATGATGTTAAAGCATATAATCAATAATAGTCGTTTAATTGAATTTATTTTTGTTATGTTATTTAGTATTATATAATATAGTTTTGTGTTCTTAATATAGGCTTCACTGAATAGAAAGAAATACAACTGGAGCTCCACAGTTTATCCCCATAATTTACTTCACCACAGTGCCAACTTTGACCCATCACTTATTTGGAATCAGTAAATTTATACAGCTTTACATAACACAATATGTATTCAATTTAGTTTATTCACTGCACTATTAATAAAATTACGTTGTATTGTCTGAGCAAAATTCTTTTTAATATTCAATAGTCTTCTAATTAAGGCAATACAGTACAGTTCAGGTCGTGGGGGCTATGAGATTACATTACAGTTCCCAGGCGAGCAGATGACTCTTTGTGATCCCAACGTATCGGACAATTTAAATTAATAAATTCGAAATGAAGAAGAAGGTCCAGCTCGTCGATATTCTCGGTTGTATGAAATTTAATCTTACTTATGTTTTACATGTTCATGTATGTCGAGGTGCGATGTTCCATTATTGAGTGTATTCTCGGAATACTATCTTCTTATTAATTTTATTAGGGCGTTATGTATAAATTGTCTAATCATGTTTATGTCATCAGTACGAGAAAGTCTTGTCTCAAGGTAACACCATATTAGGTTTGCTAATAAGTACAATGCACCCTTCGCATCTGATACAGCTTCTTAGAAAACTCTGGGGATGTGTATCTCAATTTAAGAAAAATCATCAAAAACTGTTTTTATTTAAAACAGTTGTTATGTTTCTTCCTTGTTCATTTACCATCATTACAAATCATAATGCATGTATACTTGTATCAGGAATACACCTATCCAGTATTCTTGGCGTGATGGTCATATGGGTAGAGTTTCGGTGCGAAATTCATAATACATACATATTGTTATACATAACGTTGAATGAATCGATTGCAAACATTTGCAAGTAAGGAAGATCATACACATTATTTGAGAAATACAAACATCCTCCAAAAGCAAATGTCCGCCCTATATTTCGAAGGCCCGATAGATTCACGGTCCGGTAATGCGAAGGCCTGATTGTCCAAAGAACTCTTATTCCGAAGACCTCATTGTCTGAATGCCTGTCAAAACTGGTCACAAACCATGGCTTACATGATATGTCATTGTCTTGAATAGTAACATAACTGAATTTAAAAATATATTTCGAAAATCACACAACCTATTATATTTGTATGGAAATTGAAGTCCTCTGTAAACAATGCCCCTGACGTTAAATCTGGTCACTCCCGAGGATCTAACATTTCATTCAGACTAATAGACCAATTTAACTTAAAAATCTTCTAAAAAATACCAAGGCTTAGAGCTTGTATATGTAGTCTTCACTGTAAGGTCATAGTGTNGAAATTACCATTTGACTTCGTGCTAGGGAATAAAGCCGTGTTTAAATGAAATATTCTTCATAGCACGTTCTTGCTGCTATATGAACTACCATTTTTTATGCAAATGTGTTTTATTCTGTCTCTAAAAGTATGATAACAGGTCACTTTTCTAAAACAAAGGACGAGATTACAAGAATGATTTCCTGCTAATACAACTTGACTTTCATTTTGTTTACATGAAACAGATCAACTGTATAATGCTTTAACATTAATATATATTTGAAAGTTTTACAATCCTTGGGACTTATCTGCCATACCAACCCATAAGATAAACGGACTAAATGTAATGCAAACTATTCACCTATTGATTATTATAACAAATACAATATACAGCGACTACGATGTCTTACAATACAATTAACATACTTGGAAAGAACATTTGATGTTATATATAAACGAATTGCCTGTACAATAGGTCTTTCCAGAAACTTGGTAACTTCCATTCTTTTATCAAGAGTGATGTCCCCTGTTCACTTCATTTGAGTTTTATTGATTGTAAGGCGTATGACTATATAAACTGACATACCAAACCTTAACCAATAAATAGAAGAGCAGTTATACCATATGTACGCTTTTTACCATATGTACGCTTTTTAGTGATTTCGTGAGTGAATGTCGTATCAAAGAACTTATAAAAGCCTTTTAATTTAATTTCTCTAATTTAATTGAGTGTTATCTAAAATAATTGTGTGTGCTGAATATAGGCTTCGCCAATAAATAATTGATTTGAAATCTATACATTTGGTCAGTTTTATGTAATAAGCAATACGAAATGACAAATCAAATCTCTACCAATCAATATAAGAGAAATAGTATCATATGTATGATTTTAAGTTATTACATGGGATGATGATAAAGCATATAATCAATAATAGCCGTTGAATTGAATTTATTTTTCTTATGTTATTTAGTATTATATAATATAATTTTGTGTTCTAAATATAGGCTTCACTGAATAGAAAGAAATACAACTGGAGCTCTACAGTTTATCCCCATAATTAACTTCACCACAGTGCCAACTTTCACCCATCACTTATTTGGAATCTGTAAATTTATACAGCTTTATATAACACAATATGTATTAAATTTAGTTTATTCACTGCATTATTAATCAAATTACGTTGAGCTGAGCAAAATTCTTATTACTGTTCAATAGTCTTCTAATTAAGGCAATACAGTACAGTTCAGGTCGTGGGGGGCTAGGAGATTACATTACAGTTCCCAGGCGAGCAGATGACTCTTTGTGACCCCAACGTATCGGACAATTCAAATTAATAAATCCGAAATGAAGAAGAAGGTCCAGCTCAAAAAAACCAAGGCTTAGAGCTTGTATATGTAGTCTTCACTGTAAGGTCATAGTGTTACTAGTCCTGCCTAAGAAGTCACATTTTGCATGGTTAAACATAGAATAATCGACACAAATGACCAAAGTTATATTTAGTTCCGAATTATTTGACATTGATTCAATGTATCACCCATAATATATTATAGAAATTAAATTATTTTACGGGTTTCACTTAAAAAAATACAAAAAATGGTAAGGTAACCTGATTAATTGCATCATGTGTGTATGCCGAGCGTTATGTGGGCACATATACGTAAAATGAACGCATACCGTGTTAGTTGATGCTTTGTGAATGTTTCTCCAGATAATGTTTCTAGATAAAGAGGGCACGAAATAGATATAGTTGTGATAGATACACATCAAACCTTCATGTATAATAACGTCGTACAAATGATATCAAACCATTCGTATTGTGAGAAACGTGTCATACTTGAGTATAAAGGGTACCAACATTCATGTACAACCATTTTTCTACAGATTTCATTGTATCGTTCCAAAACTATAAGTGCCTGCAATTGAATGTTTTAAACCTTAACAGTTTTCAATCAGTATATCACTACCATTTACCATTTACAGACTATATCGTGCCTTGCAATAAGCAGAAGCGAAACGAAGAAATAAGCGTTTTTTTAAGTTTAAATAAAAGCACGTGCGAAGTCTGAAGCCCATTGTGTGGCATTATCTGGCAATTTAAATGAAATCATTTTTGGACATGTGCACCTTGCAAATATTTCACATTCGGAATAACGGTCCTTCGAAATATCGGTCTTTCGGAATATTATGCCTTCGGGATATCATGTTAACACCGCAATGCACGAAGAGTTACCAAACACATATGCAGAAAAAACAAAGGCTTAAAATATGAAGGACCAAACGTGTGTCAAATTATATATGAAGAAGGTTGAGCACACTCAGGTCAAGACATTTAGTAGTTTTAAGCATCCTATTTGACTGTTCAATAGGCGAACAGTAATTCCATTCAATTAATGTTCTGATGCACTTGTCAGTGTATATATTGGGTCACGGATAAAGCGGATACAT
The DNA here is from genome assembly GCA_007657795.1 of Dreissena rostriformis. Classification (NCBI taxonomy): domain Eukaryota; kingdom Metazoa; phylum Mollusca; class Bivalvia; order Myida; family Dreissenidae; genus Dreissena; species Dreissena rostriformis. The sequence goes on along the minus strand of VMBQ01000061.1, from coordinate 221,642 downwards.
AATTTTATTCCATTACTTTTCCATTAAAATTTAAATTAAAGCTTAAAGTTAAAAGGGAATTACAGGGATTGGAGTTTTAGACACATACTAATTTAGTTTCGAGCAGGTTTCCATAAGCGATTTATATAAAATCACGGCGTAATGTATATCCATTGTATTGAAAAGCTGTTAAAAAGTTGAGCATACTTACATGGAAATCACATAATTGACCCGAAAGCACCCACCAAGTTCAAATGCATATGGGTCTATCAGGAAAAAAAATCAGGACATATGCATGCTTGTATAGTCCACTATGTAGTAGCTTTTAAATAATTGATCAAAGTCGGTAAATTAAGCAAATCAATTATGGCAGTTGTTTTATGCTAATGGTAAGGAATGGGAGATTATTGAATTTTCTTTCATTAAATACCCAAAAGTCATACATCTGTGCACAATCAGCCACCATTTACCGCAATATGGTATGTATCATCGGCATGATATTATACATAAGTTGACTAAATCCTAAAGTTTAAAGACTCTACCATCCTCGTCGTTTAAATAAAACCGTCTATTGGTAGATAAACAGGGAAATGTTATTATGAAGGTGTCGACTTCGATAATAAAAAAATACATGTTTAAAAATGTACATATTTGACGTCTTTGGAAAGAGAAGTATAATAAGAAAGATTAATTGTAGAACAATACAAACATATTATTCTCAATATTATATGATCGTTTTCATTTTTCCCAATCAACATTAATTTCGTTAAAGCCTTAATCACAAATAATGAGTCCATTATTGCTTTTCATTAGATAGATCTAATTATTAAAATATTTACCCTACACACCCTTAAGCAACAACATGAAAGTATATACCGATTCCTGAATGAAACGTGGCTCTGACACTGTTCCATCGCCCAAACGGCCATAACATGACTAATTTATGATGTGAAATCGATATATCCTACGTGAAATATTAACACGAACATACATGGGGTATTATGCGATAGGAAAGTGTTAAAGGTTTACACAATTAATCCAACGGGTGTCATTTTGCTTTGAATTCCGAGGCATATTATCAGTCAAAAACTTATGAGAACGAAATAAGCAAATATTAAATCATGTATGATACATGTTTAAAGTATATTTTTAAATATTGTTTAAGATCAACATTCCCACGGAAAAATTCGAACTGCATAAGCATAAGATAATTCGTCAAAGGAGCAAACGGTGCGTTTATTTGAGGCAGGTAATCAATTGCCTATTAAAAACAGAAACAATACGAAAACATAAAATTTACTACAAGTCAAAGATAAATAACTTTAATAATTTGGCACACCAATGGATGTCTGTTTACCTGTATTCATTTGTAAGATAATCATCGTGTATATTTGACTGTTCTTTCTAGCTGACAATGTTATACAATCTTTAAGTCAATTAAAAATGTAATTTATGTCCTCGCATAAAACTAAACGTAGTGGACTTGTTGACCCTTAAACTCCCAATGACCATTCCATGACGGTAACACATGGTTGTCTAATCTTGTGCTCTGTCGAATGATTGACAAATTGGTCATCTTACTGGCACAACAGGAGTTTCACTTTGTATATAGTTGAGTTTTTATGAGGTTACATTCATGTGTAAACAAATAAATATAGGCCGTGACTGATGTTGTAGCTGGCGAAGGCTAGTGAAAACTCCTTATGCTTGAATAAATAGTTCCAGGCCGGTATAGTTGTACACCAAAATACACATTGCGGCAGTAGTCTCCCTTTGATTTCATAGAAATAACGTACACATACACATGTTTGATTTATATGAAATTTACTTATTCAAACATAGGACGCTGTTTGCAAAATGTATTCATTTTGACAGTATGGTTATATATCATATACAATTAAACGGAGGCATTATATTATCACCCCGACATAATTTTGTCAATTATATTTAATTTAAATTGCAGTATAAGCCAAATCGTTGCTTTAGGATATCACGCATTTAGCGGTAAATGCATGTTATATAAATATCACTTGCATCTCGATTTTGATATTATAACGAACATTAGGTGATATTAAAGATTTGACTTACATGGAGTCAATCATTTTAGCAATAACTGAAAATGCATTCTAAAATTATTTAGAAATTCTCGGATGCATATATTATGTTAAAACCTAAATATTGAACCTAAAGACTTTCTAAGTAACTTTGGATTCAGCATCAAAAAAACTAACTTAGAAAAGTTCGTGAATGTGCCTCACTGTAAACGATATGATGTACACTATAGACTTGGAAGAACACGATAATTCTTGCAATACTAGTTTATAGTTTTGTCGAAAGGATAATAGGGTTCGAGCTTCATAAAACCGGTTTATGTCCCCAATGCTTAACACTTACCGGTGCAATTCCGTAATTTCAAGTGCATTCATATTTGGTCGTGTTTGTTACGTGCTTTTATGATGCGAGTACTGATTTAATCCTGTGGCCGACTGTATGGTCCCATGGCATTAATAAAAGTGTGTTTGCTTTCATAAGACTCCTGTTGATGCTGAAAAATGTTTGCTTAAATTAAAATAACTATGCACGTAACTTTTAAATCGTTTGGCTCACACTTTGGAAATAATTGTGATTGCGTGATAAATTGAATAATGGTTTTACATACATGCGGACAGCTCGAATCTGCGCATTAAATTTGAAACACTTTGATCTTCTTTACCGAAACGAGTAATGATATTCGTTTCGAGATTTCAACCATGTAATTCGAATTCATTACGCAGTATTTTTATCCAAAAAACAACACACACATTTGAATGTCGATGATGTTTCGAAAACAAACATACTGTATCGCACTGTCTAGAATGACTATAGTAATTTATATTTATTATAGACGAAAGGAAACATTGAAACTACCGATAACTCATAAGAATAGAAAGTCATGATGCTCACCATCCGAAAAGTCCCTTGTATTATCAGAATGTTCACTATAAAAGGGAATGAACAAGTTTCGATACAAAACAGTACAAGATAAGCTATGAATAATATTAGTATATTAGCGACTCTAATTTTCTGACCGGTTATAATACGGAGATGGGTATCAGAAAACACCGATTACCAAACCTAAAATGAATACATGTTGTTTATATATTCCATAATGAACAAGGTATGTTTTAAATGTGAAAGCGTTTACAAACTCAAATGCTTTGTATGCCGAAATAGGTAGATACCCGACGTATATATGTCGATATTTACGAGTAGTTAAATATTTCTTAAAACTGTTCAAGGAAAATCGTCCAATTTTATTTTAAGCAATATTATCAGTAGACAATTTAAAGAAGCATGAGTTAACCCTCACTCCAAGTCACGGGCATCAAACGTTCGGAAACTTTTGCAAGAATCAGGGTTAAATGACGTATGGATATATATCTAGAATATGTTAATGTTAACAGCTTTATTGTATTGTTTCGCTATACTATATAGATTTCACGATTTGTTTATTTCAAAATGGCGAACTGATGTAAATGACACTTCATCACTATTGTTTTACAATGAATTGAAACCCATTTTCAAAAGATCCATTTTCTAAGACAAAATTGAAATTCCAAATTTAGGAACATAATAATAAAATTGAGATTGTCTTCTCATGTTTTAATCAAGAAACTGGTAGGCACCAACACATTCAAAGAAATTAGGGAATATGTAAATGGCGTACACTTAAAGAAATTGAAGATGAGTATCATTTTGTTCTAATATGTCCATTATATAATAATTTTAGATATACACTTATACCTGATGTTTACAGAAGAAGACCTAGTATGTTTAAAATAATGCAATTATTAAATGAGACCAGAACAAAATGTATTGGAACGTCAAACTAATTTCTGTTTTAAAGCATTTAAACTTAGAGCCGATAATATATAGATTTTTTATTTATTTAATTAAGTTATTTTTTATGTATATAATATCAATCGTCATTTTTTCTTAATCAATTACGGATTTTAAACATTCACTTAAATTTGCGAAAACATTATGAGCTTGCTCTTACATCATATATAAAAAATGGTTAAACATGCTGTTGTTGTTATGCTGATGCATGTGTATTGTGTATTTATTATGTTTTTGACGATTAGCTGTATATGCTTAAGTCGCAAATACACTATTTGTTCTGTTCTGTTCTGTCATCAGTGAATTTGGATATCAATATCATAAGTCAACTTTGGAGTTTCCTTTTTACAAAGTGATATCCAAAACAATCGATTACATTAAACCCTGCTAGCAATATGTTTTAAAACAAAATATATGATAAGTAAAATGTATACCTTATAAAACGGGTATTTGCAAACGTCGAACCATCGCCAAAACGGACATATAATTACAAATTGGCTTGCTGCTATGAATTGATGCCATCTATCATTGTTTACATGTACGAGTATATATGGAACGAACTGGCTGCTATGTAAACTACATGTTTTTTCAATGTAAATGTGTTTTGTATTGTCTCTACATTTATGGTGTTTGGTCACTTTATTCAAATAAAGTACCTTTAGGTTTTGATAAGAACAATCTCTTGCTGACCATTCAAACGAACTATGTACATCATGCGAATATTATTAATACTTTAAAGTAAAATTGCAACTCAGCATCTAAATCTTCTGCTGTATATTAAACTCATTCAAGGTAAATTGAAACTCCGGAAACAGTCTCAGGAGCAAAATTCGTGTTAACATTCTGTAGTCTTAAATTGAAGTGACCATTCCCTATACAATACAGGACCGTACAGGTCGTTGGGGCTTGTTCCCGGGCGAGCAGATAACTCTTTGTGAACCCAGCGTTTCGGACAATTCCTAATGAAACAAATCGAGATTAAGGAAAAGATCCAGATCATCAAAATCATCGGTAGTGTGAAATTTTATCATAATAATGTAAGGCATATTCACTTAGTGTCGAGGTGCGATGTTCCATAATTGAGTGTATTATTGGAATACTATCTTCTCATTAAGTGTATAAGAGCACTCTGTATAAATTGTCCAATCATGGTCAATGATATCAGAGTCTTGTCTAGAGACTGAAGACCACTTTGGACCTTACCTATTTAGTAAACACCCAATTAGGTTTGCTAATAATTACAAACACCCTTTTTGTTGAGATAGGTCTTCGTAAAAACTGTGGAGATTTGTATTGCAATTTAAGAAACGGCGGTTGCTGAATAATCAGAATCGTGTATATGAGCACAACATTAATTCTGTTCATATACTTTTATCATATATAGATTTTTATCCCTGTCGTTAACTCACAAACGAATTATTTAATTTAAAACGGTTGAAATGTTGCTGCCTGATTCACTTTCCATCATTTAAAATCAGTATGCATGTATAATATTATCCGAAATACATCATCCTCATCCTCATCCCCATCCTCATCATCATCATCATCATCATCATCATTCCCTTGACACAGAGCATTTTTATCAGTCTGTTGTGGTCTGCTTAAAGTAGCTCATCCATGGAGATGTCCACTCTTTAACATTGTCCATCCGCATTTCTTCTGATGGCCTCACGAAGTGTGTCTCTACAAATGCACGAAAAACAAACCATGTGTTTAAATATTAAGGACCAAAAATTTTCATAATTGTATATGTAGCAGGTTGAGCACGCTAAGGTCAATACATTGAAATTCCGTAGTTTGTAAGGAATGTTCTTGACTGTGCAATATTTTCAAAAATATACTTCAATTTAATCAATGTTCCGATGTACGTATAATTATATGAATTGGGTCACGAATATGGCACAGCCATAATTTTCATTGTATTATGTTTCCATAAAAATTACGATTAAAGTTTATATTATTAAGGGAAAATCAGCAACATTAAATAGTTGTTTTCGAGCAGATTTCCAAACGTGCATTTATTAAAAAATCAAACTATGTCAGGTATATAGCTTGAATTGGCAATGTGTTAAGAAAGTTAAGCAAACTTACTTGGAAATTACAGACTTGACTCGAATGCACTCACCAATTTCAAGTTCATTGAGGTATATCAAGAAAAACAGATGATCAGGAAATATGAATGCTTGTCTATTCCAATTAACATTAGATATAACATTATTGTGCCCAGTCGGCAAATTGAGAAAATCTAATTGAGAAGTTTGGTTTATACTTATTATTAGAGCTGGCAGACTATTGACTATTTGACGTATTTTTTTTAGATAAGTATTACAAGAAAGATTGATTGTAAGACAATGCACACACAATATTTTGTTTATTTAATATTATATTCAATATAATTTATCTGATACCTCAGTCTCGAATTAATGATTGTAATCCACTTTTACTTATCAAAAGCTAGATCAGCTGATACAATTATTTTTTCCTACAAACCCTAAATCAACAGCATATGTTCGAAATCAGCTTCTGTTTGTCGCATATGACAAATGTCATTTACAAAATGGGTAAAACAAACGACATTAACCACAAACAAAAATATAAAATATAAAAGCGTCGATTACCGCCTAAGTCCGGTCAATGTAAAGCATCGAGAGATAAAAACCGCTTCCATGGCTATCCTAGCCTCACACTAAGCCCACTTTTAATCACATACCTTAAATGCGTAAATTAATGTATTCAATTTTTAAGCAATTAAAGAGAGTTTACATTTGATTACATTGACATTTTATCTTTAAGAGAAAAATATACAACAGAGCAATATAATTACACAATTAAATAAATAATTACGAGTATATCAGCTAAATCCATTCCTGTTGAAGAGATTTCAGATTCCAGAAAACATATTATCGTTTTTTTTTAAATATTATATTCAATATTAAGTTCGTAAAAACCTTAAAAACAAATATTTGATTGCAGTCCATTATTACCTATCATTAGATAAATCTAGTTATATATATATATATATATATATACCGATTCCTAAATGAAACGTGGCTCTGATACTGTTCCATCGCCCAAACGGCAATAAAATGACTACATTTCAACGGGGAATCGATGTTTCCTACGTGTAATATTAACACAAACATATGTGGGGTGTTATGCGAAAGTTAAGTGTTAAATTTTAACAGAGCTAATCCAAAGGATGTCATTTTTCCATAGAATTCCGATGCCTTATTATCAGTCAATAAACTGATTAGAACGAAATAAGCAGATATTAAATATGGTTTACTACATGTTAAACAAGAATATTTTAAAGATTTTTTAATAGACCAACATACACAAGGAAATATTCGAAATGGATAAACAGAAGATGATTCGTGAAAGGAGCAAAATATGCTTTTTTTCACGGCAGGTAACCAATCAATTGCATATTCAAAACAGAACACTACGAAAACATCAAATTAGTAAAAGTCACAGGTAAATACTTTAAATAATTTTGCAAACCACTGGATGTCTGTAAACCGGTATTCATTAGTTAAATAATCATCATGTATATTTGATTGCTCTTTCTAGCTGTCAAAGTTGAACAATCTTTAAGTTAATTTAAAAAGTTGATTTAATTTCTCGCATAAAACTAAACATAGTGGAAGCATTGACCCCTGAACTCCTAATGATAGACGTTGACCATTCCATGGTGATTACACATGGTTGTGTAATCGTGTGCTCTGTCGAATGGTTAACAAATTGGCCACCTTTCGTGTTTACTGGCACAACAGGAGTTTCAGATTGTATATAGTTTGGTTGTTATGAGGTTACATACATGTTGACACACATTAATCTAGGCCGCGAATGATTTTTATCTGGCAAAAACAAGTGAAAACTTCTAATGCTTGAATGAATAGTTCCAGGCCGGTATATCAGTATACCAACGTACTCATGCAGTAGTTTCCCTTTGATTTCATAGAAACAAAATACAAATAAACATGTTTGATTTATATGCAAGTTACTTATGCAAACATAATACACTATGAGAGTGTTTGTAAGTGCATTACAATCGTTTGGTTACATGTAATCAGTCGTTATTATATACAATTTAAACGGAGGCCTTATATAATGGACATCACGCGTTTAGCGGTAAATGCATTTTATTTTTTAGAAATAATGTGCATTTTTTTTTTCATAACGAACATTTGGTGATCTTAATGATTAAGAGTACTGGGAGTCAATTCTGCTTAATAAATAATAAATAAATGCAAAACACTAACCGTTCAATTCCGTAATTTCAGTTTTATTCATATGTGGTCGTGTTGCTTGTCTGCTTTTATGCTGTGTGTAGTGTTTTAATCTTGTATCCGACTGTATGGTCACATTTCATTAATAAGATAGCTACTGCTATCATGAGAGTTTACTCCTGTTGGTGCAGAAAACCGTTTATTTAATTTTTAATAACAACGTACGTAACTTTTAAATCGGTTTGCTCACACTCCCGCGACATAGTTGAGATTGCATATTTGTTTTATATTGCGTGCGGACAGCTTGAATATGTGCATTAAATTAGCAAAACGTTGACCTACTTTACCGACACGAAAAATGAAAAGCATTGACATTTGAACTATGTCATTTGAGTTTTTTTCGGAATTTTATTTTCCTTAAAACAACACACACATTTGAATGTTGATGTTATTTCAGAAACAAACATACTTTATTGAAACGTCTAGAAATACTCAAGTAATTTGTATTTCCTATAGAAAATAGGAAACATTGAAACTACCGATAACTCATCAGAATAGAAACTCGTATTGGCGTAGTGGATAAAGTGTCCGCCTAGCGACCGGGAGGTCACAGGTTCGATCCCCACTGTGGAAGCGGTCTTAAGATCTTTCCCTATGAACACCAAGTACTGGTTCTAGTCCAAGGAAACGGACTCGAGAGCGTCTAAAATAAGCCTTAGGCTTTCGATGCAATCGAGCTAAAAATAAACAGGTTAAAACTAAAGGAAATCATCAAACAAAACACAAGTTTTTACTATTAATAAATAAGAACAAATGGTTATTTTCCAGGTTTCACCGAGTTTGGGAAAAGCCTATACAATACAATACATACAAGACATACAACAAATATATGATTGGGTTACCGCCTTGTAAAAGCATTGTGGGTTTAAACTGGTTGACAGGTCATGCTTAACCTCAAAGCATCGTAATTCGAATAAAAAACTAACAAAAGCGAGTATAAAATCCATTAATTGCGATCGCCGTCAAAAATGATTCCAGAGTTTTCTAAACTGTTCAACTTAAAATAACGCATAATGATCGGTCTTTTGAAAATACACAATAATGCAACAAGCAGTTTCGATGCATTGTTTTTATATACGTCCCCTTATTTTGATACAATTTAAAAAACGGTTCAACGATGCTTTATTGTTGGTTAGAACATTCAAAATGGCCACATTTCAAACGCAATATGTACACCCTGAGAATATTATAAATAATTTAAAGTAAATTTGCAACTCATCAGCTAAATCTTCTGCTGTATATTAAACTTATTCCAGGAAAATTGAAACTCCGTAAACAATCTCAGGAACAATATTCATGTAAATAAAATTCGATAGTCTTAAATTGAAGTGACCATTCCCTATATAATACAGAACAGTACAGGTTGTTGGGGCTATGAGATTACATTACAGTTCCCAGGCGAGCAGATAACTCTTTGTGACCCCAACGTATAGGACAATTCCTAATGAAAGAAATCGAGATGAAGCAGAAGGTCTAGATCATCGATGTCATCGGTTGTGTGAAATTTCATAATAATTATGTAAGTCTTATTCACTAAGTGTCGATACGCGATGTTCCATAATTAAGTGCATTATTGGAACACTATCTACAAATTCAGTATATAAGGGCATTATGTATAAATTGTCCAATCATGACCAATGAAATCCAAGTCTTGCCTCAAGACTGAAGACCACTTTTGACCTTACCTATTTAGTAAACACCCAATTAGGTTTGCTATTAATTACAAAACACCCGTGGGTTTAGATAGGTCTTCGTGAAAACTGTTGGGATTTGTATTGCAATTTAAGAAACGGCGTTTGCTATATATAATCCGATACGTGTATATTAGCACAACATTAATACTGTTTATATACTAGTATCATATATATTACATTGTTGTCCCTGTCGTAAATTTACGAACAATTTATTATATTTAAAACAGTTATAATAATCATCATCATTCCCTTGAGAGGTATGTCCGTTGGGAGGGGGGAATCAGGGACGACGACCAAAAGATCTTTTACCTGTCAGGTCTGGTGTGGTCCGCTGAAAGTACCTCATCCATGGGGGGATGTCCAGCCGTTAACATTGTCCATCCTCATTTCTTCCGATGGCCTTAATGCACGAAGTGTTCCTGTGCAAATGCAAGAAAAAAACAAACCGTTTTTTTAATTTTAAGGACCAAACTTTTTCATAATTTAATATGTAAAAGGTTGAGCATACAAAAGTCAATAAATTGATATTCCGTAGTTTGTTTGAGTTGTATTTGACTGTGCAATATTTTCAAAAATATACTTCAATTCAATCAATGTTCCGTTGCACTTCTATGTATTGGGTCACGGATAATAATTTCATTTTATTGTGTTTCCATCAAAATTACGATTAAAATTTATAGTAACAAGAAAAACACAACAACATTAGTTTGACACATGTTCTAATTATTTTCAAGCAGGTTTCCAAACGTGAATTAATTAAAAAACAAACTATATCACGTATATCGCTTGTAATGGTAAGTTGTTAAGAAAGTTAAGCATATTACTTGGAAATCACAGAATTGACTCGAATGCACTCACCGAGTTCAAGTTCATAAAGGTCTATAAAGAAAAACAGATCACAAGGAAATATGAATGATTGTTTATTCCAAATTATACTAGCTATTAAATTAGGGCGCCAAGTCGGCAAATTAAGCAAATCAAATTTGGAAGTTTATTTATACTTATTATTAGAGAAAAGATTGATTGTCAAACATTGCACACACATTATTTTGTTCATTTAATATTATATTCAATATAATTTATCTGAAACCTCAATCCCGAATTAATGATTGTAATCAACTTTTACTTATCAAAAGCTAGATCAGATAATAACATTATTTTACCTAAAAACCCTAAAGCAACAGCATATGTTCGAAATCAGCTACTTTTTGCCGCATGTGACAATTTATTTACAATATGGGTAAAACAAACGACAATAACAACAAAAAATTATGAAAGCGGCGATTAACGCCTTAGTCCGGTCAATGTCAAGCATTGAGGGTTAAAACTGCTTTCGTGGCTATCCTAACCTCACACTAAGCCCACTTTTAATCACATACCTTAAATGCGTAAATTAACATTAACAGCTATTCAATTTTTAAGCAATTAAAGAGAGTTTACATTTGATTATATATACATTTTATCTTTAAGTGATGAATATACAACAGAGCAATAAAATGACTCAATTAAATAAAATTAACACGAGTATCGGCTAAATCAATTATTGTTGACGAGCTTTCAGATTCCAGAATAACATATTATATCAATTTATTTCAGGAAGAAGCAGTTATACAAGATGAAAACTACCCGAGTTCGTAACACTGTGTATATTAATACTACTCATATTATATTTAATCAAACCAGTACTGTATTCACATGTAGTCAAATCGTTGACAAGTGAACACGCCCTCGCAAAACAACGTACATACTATTAGGAAATCCTTAAACAAAATATTGTGCAGATCATATCGCACCGGAACACAATGCGAAGCGACATGAAATAGTACAATTTGTATGATATTACATTTTAAGAAGAATTCTCTTTGTTTGGTCGAGCATGTTCCTTATTGTTTGGAGTATAGCCCATAACATTTGTAAATCATGTTATCTCCAACATTTGTACAGCTCAAAACTTTCAATAATTAAGCTAGGAACTATTAAATGTACATGCACAACTTATCTGTTAACTGCAAGCTTAAGAAAACCGTGCTTAGCGATAATAAAGATTATATCGTAAATACTCAATTATTTAAAATAATTAACAACCGGGATAAGTTATTAAAATTCCTGATCTATACACGTTTATATTTAACTGTTTGAATATATAAATACAAGTTTAACCCATTTATGCCTAGCGCCTACAAAAAAGGCCTAGGCAAACAGCGTAGACCCAGATGAGACGCCCCATAATGCGGCGTCTCAGCAGGGTGTACGCTGTTTGCTTAAAGGAATTTCTGTGAGAAATAATCTAAAAATAGAAATAAATATACCAGACATCCCTAATTTTGGAAATAAATTGATCCAATTTAGAAGGATGGGAGAGTCCACTAGGCATAAATGGGTTAAGAAATATATATGTGCGTCTAGTGCATCAGACACTGTAATTACCGATTCCTTGCCAGTATTTGACATGTTCTGACCTCAATTTACGGGACGTCGCCTCGACTATAGTTGTTTGAATGATATCTCAATGTAATGTGAAGTGCAAACTATCACAAATCGATGTTGCTTTAGCAGGAGGAATACTAACAATTTCTAACCGAAATGTTTGTTGTATGCATTTTGATGCAAGCGTGTGTTTAAACGTCGCAAATTGTAAAATGGGTGGGACATTGTTTGTTCAAATTTAAAACAAAAAGAAAAATATATACATCGTCAATCAAACGACACAGAAGCACAAGAAGAATACTTACGCATGTATTCAGATTATATAATGCGAACGATGTTCAACGTAAAATTAGTAACGCGAAATAATAAAGGGGTAACACAAAGTAATTTGGTTGATGGCTTCAAGTAGACATATCAATAACACAATACACATACAATCTTAAATTCACAGTAATTGTACTCCAGCATTTCGATAATTCAACTTTACACAATTTACAAATACAATTTATCATGCATTTGTTGTTAGTGTATATTAAAACACAAACATATAATGTAATTAAAAATAGAATATCAGCCATGCTTTAACATTTAAAATAGTATGTGCTTTTGGTTACCAAAAACACGCGTTATGGCGTTATCTAGGATATAGCACTGAACTAAGGACCAACTCATGTCAGACAAGATCTAGACATTAACAAGGGCCAGATATGATATAAAACATAGTGTTGTTCATACTGGAATGATTGCCGATGTGTTGCAAATATATCGAATGCTCTAGCTTAGTTTTTGTATATGGTTGTTGCACAAATGATTTTTAATTAATTGAATTTAACAACCGTCCACAATTTTACCATGGAAATATTATTCGATCTTTTGTCAACCCGATACTTGATTGACTAGTTTCAACTTGTCTAAAGATTATATTTTCGATAATACACATTACACTGTATGTTGAATAATGCACCCACGTAACGACCAAAAACGTAAGACTCATATTACAACTAAGTACTTTAATTAGAAGAATTTTTATATAAGAATATCCAAACACCCAAGTGATACTTGATAAAAAGCTGCGTTTTAGTAATGCGACCGATACCGATCCTTACATTCGCTCATCACGTCAAAAACAAAAACAAACAATTATTACAACATGGGTCACCACATGTAAACGGTTAGTAATACCATTGGTGGTTTCAAACAGTTTAATGACAAGCGGAATGTCAAACTTAACTTAAAATTTATACTCTATTGAAGCCAAGAATGTATACTCTATTGAAGCCATGTCTAGAGATTCGTATTGTATTCTCACTTCTAAAACCAGAATATAATTAATGCAATGGCGTTACTGTTGTCTTGCAATGTCAGGCCCCCATGGTACGTTAAATGTCTGGCATCACACATGAGGCTACCCAGATTGAGATTCTCCCTTTGTTGAATGATAAATGTCTTTCCTGTGAATTAGCAGATTTACATCCAACGATGCTTAAATTATGTTACGTCTCTTTGTTTTGTTAATGGTTGTCATTGCTTTTGTAGGACATTGTCAGAACCTATTGACCTTATGTGAATGGTTTGCTGATTTTTGCCTTGCATTCAAATACAATATTTTAAGATTAAATGCGTAAGTCTGTAGTATAGTTTTATGTATTGTATATAAAGTGTTTTTAACTGTTATCATACCATGTATAAGGATTTTATTAAGTTATCTCGGAATACATATAACTAAGTAAACAAGAAAATATTGAAGTTATTTCGTAATAGTTTATTTTATTAATTTTGTCATAATGACACTGTATTACTTCCGACCAAACTCTACAAGTGTAAGAAATTGAAAACTGGTTAAATATTCTTTGAAACTATATGCATTACCATATTCAGACGTACTTTAAAGGCAAAATGTCCGTTTTAATTTGTTCTCTTATATAAAAACAGCAAGTGTTATGAATTTAGTGATTTGCAAAAACAAACTAAAAGTAAAACGTGTTTGATTATAAGGTCAACCCTCGCGAGTATGTGCCAGCCAGTTTTGTTTTGATGGCATCTTAAGTAATTATTCCTATAAACCTATATGACTGGCGCTTGGAAGGTAGGCAATCGGTATCTTCAATTTGACTAGCAGATTGGTAAGCAAATGGCCATATTTTGACACAACCCTTAAGTTAAACTGCATGATATGTTTTTTTTTAAATTTCGTTGATTTGAGATTAGTTGAGTTATACGTTACTCACAAACAAGCGTAACATGTCTAAGCTTTGTGCCAGTTCTAAGTGTAAATGTAACATGTCTAAGCTTTGTGCCAGTTCTAAGTGTACATTCTCAGGAGAATAACCGTTGAAATAAAATAGCTCATGACCCAATCAAGTCATGTGGCTGAGTTGGGATACGAACGCAGAATTCCAGAATTTCAGCGCTCTTCCAGCTGAGCTTCATAGGCTCAACAAGTAACACTTATTTTTTGATTGACCTAGAAATCATTCATCTCGAGAGGCTATCGCCAGACTTAGTTATATCGGTTTAACACTTTTTACTCCGTTGCATCATGATATATATTCGATGTACTTAACAATGTTGAAAAGCACCTTAAACGCTCAGTACAGTGGCGTCATTTTGTAAATTTACATGACGAGATTTGATGTTAAGTGTAGTTCTATTTGTTTTCATTCTATATGAAGGCATACACGTCCTTAACTGATATGATATATAGAATATAATATAAGTGGTGAATGCAGATAAGTTTATATGCTCGGCACAAAAAACTAAACCATTTTTCAATGCTCGTAGTTTAGGCTATATACTAAGCCTCACTTAATAAACCTATATGCATGTACCACTAACATAGTATTCTCTATATATCATAAACCATGGATTTAATTATTAATGGGCATTCAGCCCATCTGAAACCTGCAGGAAAAATATCGTTGTGGAAAGCATTTTGGACTTTAAATTACAACGTCTCGGATACAAAGGTTTTAATCCTGCTACAATATCATGTTTCCTCTGTTTACGTTTTTTTTTTCATTTGGATAACGGTGTTGTCATATAGTCTTTAAGGGACTTATTCACTCATAGTTTCGTATTTTTAGCCTGTTATAAAATATCTAGAGACTATCAAATGTATATGTAAGTAAAAACAGTAATAGAACTTTTCCAAATCTTCCACGTTCGTGTTCGATAAAAACAATTCAGTTTTTAAGCCATTGTAATTGACTGCAAGGCTGATCGTAATGCAACTGTCTCTAAGTGATATTGATAGACAAGTGTAATTTAATTGTGAAGGGATCTGCTTTGAATGTTGCAATTGACATGTGATATGTGTTGTGCCTATTTCGCCACGCTATTGATTGGAAATCATATATTGTGGCTAACTTGGTTCTTAAACAGAAAAATAGATCTTTATGTAAACTGACGTCGTACAAATGATATCAAACCATACGAATGGTTGAAAAGGTTGACATACTTTGAGTATACAGGGTTCCAACATTCATGTACAATCATTTTACTTAAGAGATATAATTGTATCGTTGAATAACTATAAATGCTTGCAACTGAATGACTTTAATTTGTTCACCATTTACAGACTATATCGTGTCATGCAATACACAGTAGAAAAACAAAGACTTTAGCGTTTGTTTTTATTAGTTTAAAAAGAAAAGCACGTGCGTAGTCTGAAGCCCCTTGTGGTGCATTGTCTGGCATTAAGTAAAATAATTTGTGTTTGGACTTTTTTTAGCACCTTGCAAAATTTGACTCTCGGAATAATGGTCCTTCGAAATATCGGTCTTTCGGAATGTTCTGCCTTCGTAATATGCGGTAGGCACCACAATGCACGAATTGTTGCCTAACAAATGCGCAGAAAAAAACTCGAGGCCTCAACTAGTAAGAATTAAACTTGTGCCCAGTTGTATATGTAGAAGGTTGCGCACACTAAGGTCAAGACATTCCGTAGTTAGTAAGTATAGTATTTGACTGTACAATAAGCAAACAATCATTCCATTTCATCAATGTAAACAGGGAAATGTTATTATTAAGGTGTCGATTTTGATAATATAATAGAATGCATGTTAAATCATGTACATATTTGACGTCTTTTGAAAGAGAAGTATAATAAGAAAGATTAATTGTTAAACAATATAATCATATTATCGTTCGCATTTTATCTTATATTCAACATTAATTTCGTTAAAACCTAACAGTCCATTATTAAGCAGAAGACGCTTTTATGCAAGGCAGGTAACCAATCAATCGCCTATTTAAAACGGACCAAAACGAAAACATCAAATTACTATAAGTCACAGGTAAATACTTAAAACAATTTGGCAAACCACTGGATGTCTGTAAACTGGTATTCATTTGTTAAATAATCATCGCATAAATTTGACTGTTCTTTCTAGCTGTCAATGGTACTTAATCTATAAGTTAATAAACAAACTGTAATTCAATTCCTCGCATACATCTAAATGTAGTGGACGCGTTGACCCCTGAAACACCCAATGGTAGGCTTAGACCATTCCATGGTGGTGACACATGGTTTTGTAATCTTGTGCCCTGTCAAATGGTTGACAAATTGGTCACTGGCACAATAGGAGTTTTACTTTGCATATAGTTGAGTTGTTATGAGGTTACATTAATGTGTAAACAAATAAATCTAGTCCGTGAATGATTTTTAAGCTAACCAAAACTAGTGCTAACTTCTAATGCTTGGATGAATAGTTCGAGGCCGGTATATAAGTATATCAAAATACACATAGCTGCAGTAGTCTCCCTTTGATTGCATGGAAACAAAATACAAATTAAGGGGTGTTGCGGCAGTTTATTTACCCGAGGATATATTTATGGCAACACCGATGCTATAATCACAACCCAATAGTTTTGTTATCAGAATCATCACAAATTAATGACCGANTTAAACGGAGGCACTGTATAATATCTTCGACATAATTATTTCAATTTTATTTAATGTAAATTGCAATATCAGCCAAATAATTGCTTGTGGATATTACGGGTTTTGAGGTTCGTGCATTTGATATAAAATATCATTTACATTTTGATTTTCATTTCATAACGAACATGAGGTGATATTAGTGATTTTCGATTTCTGGGAGTCAATCCTTTAAGCAATAACTGAAAATTCATTCTTAAATTATTTTGAAAATGTCGGGTGCATACTTAATGTTAAAACATAAAAATCGTACCTGAAGACTTTTTAAGTGACTTTGGATTAAGTATAAAACTACGAATTTTTAATAGTTCTTGAATGTGCCTCACCGTAAACAAAATAATGTATACTATAGCATTGGAAGAACGCCATAAGTCAGCAAAACCTAGTTTGTAGTTTTGACGAAATGTGTGTAGATTAAAACTGATTAATGTCCCCAATCCTTAACCATAATCGGTCCTATTCCGTAACTTCAGTTTTATTCATATTTGGTCGTGATTGTTACGTGCTTTTATGCTGGTGCAGTGATTTGATTCTGTGGCCGACTGTATGGTCTCATGGCATTAATACGAATGTGTTTGCTTTGAAAAGACTTATGTTGATGCTTAATACGTTCACCTTAATTTAAATAACAATGCACGTAACCTTTAAATCGTTTGGCTCACACTCTGGTAAAAATTGAGATATTTTTATCTTTAAACAAAACACACATTGATGTTATTTTTGAAACAAACATATTGTATCGCACTGTCTAGAATTACCATAGTAATTTGTATTTGTTATAGACGAAAGAGAACATTAAAACTACCGATAACTCATCAGAATAGAAACTCGTGTTTCTCACCATCCGAAAAGTCCCTTGTATAATCAGAATGTTCACTATATAAGGGAATGACCAAGTTTCGATATAAGACAGGACAAGATAAGCTATGAACAATGGTAGTATATAAGCGACTCTAATTTCTGACCGGTTATAATACGGAGTTGGGTATCAGAAAACAACGATAACCAAAACTAAAATGAATACAGGTTATTTATATACTCCATAATGTAAAGAGTATGTTTTGAATTTGAAAGCGTCTACAAACGTACATACTTTGAATGCCGAAGTAGGTAGATACCCGATGTGTAAATGTCGATATTAACGAGTAGTTAAATATTTTTTTAAACTGTTCAATGAAAAATAGTTCAATTGTATTTTAAGCAATATTATCAGTAGACAATTTAAGAAAGCATGTGTTAACCCTAACTCCAAGTCATGGGCATCAAACGTTCGGAAACTTTTGCAAAGATCAGGTTGTAATGACGTATGGATATATCCATAATCTGTTAAGGTTAATAGTGTAATTGCATCGTTTGACAATAGATTACACAATTTGTTTATTTCAAAATGGCGAACGGATGTAAATGACACTTTATAACTATTTATTTACAAGGAAGTGAAACCAATTTTCGAAAGATCCATTTACTTAGTCAAAATTGAAAATTTAATTTAGAAACATAATTTCAAAATTGAGATTGTTTTCTCATGCTTCATTTATAAAAACTGGTAGGCAACAACCTATTCAAATATGTCCGTTATATAATAATTTTAATTTTACACTTATACCTGATGTTTACAGAAAAAGACCCGGTATGTTTCAATTTATACTATTACTAAGTTAGACCAGAAAAAAAGTATTGATACGTTTAACTTATTTCTGTATTAAAGCATTTACACTTAGGGCCGATAATATATAGATTTTTGAGAGAGTTAATTTGTTTCCCACATCTGATTTTTTAAAAATATAATATCAATCTTCACTTTTTTCTAAATCAATTACAGATTTTAAACTTTCAATTAAATTTGTTAAAACATTAATATCTTTCTCTTACATCATACATTCTCACAAAATGGCATATGTGTAACAAATGCATAAACATGCCGTTGTTGTTATGTTAACGCATGTGTTTTGTGTATTTATTATGTTTTCGACGATGAGCTGCTGTATATTCTTAAGTCGCAAATAAACTTTCTGTTCTGTTCTGTCATCAGTGAATTTAGATATCAATATTATAAAACTGTGGAGTTTCCTTTTTACATATTGATAGCCAAAACAATCGATTTTTTTTTGGTTTGCTTACAATGTCCATGTTGCGTAGATTATTGCATTTTTATGTAACTACGCGATCATCAAATAGAAGTTTCACTTTTTTGTATCATTATGAAAGCCCAAAATACAACTTTTTTAAATGAGGTTTTAACATCTTTTTAAAACATTAACATGACCAAACTTCATGTTTTTTTTGTTTTTCTTCTCTTCTCAATATTCCTCCACTCAATCTTCCACTTCTCGCGGGCCGGACGCACGATAGCTTTCTCATCTATTTATTTCTTTCATTCGGGAATTACATAATGTACACTGACATAGGTGTGTTCAGGATGAG
Source organism: Dreissena rostriformis (assembly GCA_007657795.1). Lineage (NCBI taxonomy): Eukaryota > Metazoa > Mollusca > Bivalvia > Myida > Dreissenidae > Dreissena > Dreissena rostriformis. Next base: position 202,011 of record VMBQ01000061.1, on the reverse strand, counting down.
GATAGGTTTGTTCTACTCCCTTACAATGAAATGCAAAGGGTTTCAACAAATTAATATGTTCGAGTTAGTTTGCTGGCTGGCAGTTCTTCTTCTTAGAGGAGGCGATGTCCATCAAAATCCTGGACCCGACAACTCTTTTGATATGTCTTCCTCATCTATGGGTACTTCTTTTTCATCTTCAATATCTGACGCATTTGCACATAATATTAAAATTGCCCATAACAACGTTCAGAGCTTCCTCGCCAAGAAAGATATTCTGTATGCTGACCTAAATAATTTTGATATTATAGTCTTTACTGAAACTTGGCTCAGTACAACAGTTGACACTGCCGAGTTACTTTTCCCTTCTTGTCATACGCCGTTTAGACGGGATAGACGTAACGATCTCCATGGAAGAATTCTAGTTTACATAAAATCTGATCTCTTTGCCATTGAGCGACCTGACCTACAAATAGGCGATCTCGAATGTCTATGGGTTGAATTACGTATCAAGGGAAGGCGTCTTTTATTTGGATCTTTCTATAGACCACCTAACTCTAGTCCTTATATACTAGAATTCATTTACGATTCGATCTCACTAGCCGTTGACACCGGTATTGAAAACATTGTTATCAGAGGTGATTTTAACCTCGACATGAATAAGCCACAGTGTAGGATCAAAATAGACTCTCTTCATTTGCAGTACAATCTCACACAGATTATTAACGAACCTACTCATTTTACTGAAACCTCGAATTATGTTCTTGATCTTTTTATGTTAACATCTTCATTGACAGTGCTAAAAAGTGGCGTCGGAGAACCTTTTCCTAACCAACAAGTTCGGTTTCATTGTCCAGTCTACTGCGTCATAAACTTCAACAGAAAATTTGGGTCAAATTTTAAACGTAAAATATGGAAACACAAAGATGGAGACTACACTAAACTAAGACAACTTGTGCAGAACTTTGATTGGAACATTTGCTGCGATAATAATATTGACATATATACCTCAAATTATACACGTCAACTTATCTGTTTCTGCGAAACTACTATCCCATCGAAAGTAGTTACAATAAGAACAGCTGATCCTTCATGGCTACATAATAATATTCGAAAGGAAATCCGACGCCGCAAACGAGCTTAGAAAAAGGCCAAGGCTTCTAATTTAGACCGTCACTGGAACATTAATCGCCAACAACGTAATATTGTAAATTATCTTGTCAAATCAGCAAATAAAGTTCACTTTGATAATCTTGCTAAACAAATACGTGAAAATCAACATATCTCATCCGACTTCTGGAAAATACTAAAATAATTCACCAATAAAAACACCTCACATAAAGAGTTGCCTCCCTTAATTCACAATGGTACCATATATGAGTCACCCCTTGATAAAGCGAATACCCTAAATGCCTTCTTCCAATCTCAATCCACTTTAACTATACTCAGTACGCATATGCACAACTTACATTCCCATGAGTCAGATTGCCCCGTCTTTCAAGATGTCATCATTTCCCGTCAAGATGCATTAGATTCCATAAAAGTTATGAAAACGGGAAAGGCATCAGGACCGGACCAAATAAATGGTCAAGTCTTAAAGCAAATTGCATCTGAAATTGCATGTCCACTACAAAATCTTTTTAATTGTTCCATCAGTACTGGAAGGGTTCCACGGAGCTGGAAAGAAGCATTTGTCTGTGCACTTCACAAAAAGTCTGATCCTCAGGATGTTGGAAATTATAGACCGATCTCCCTTTTGAGCGTTTCAAGTAAATGTCTGGCGAGAATTCTCCACAAATATATTTTTAACCATTTAAGGGCTACCGACTTTATAACCCCACTTCAATCTGGTTTCATACCAAAAGATTCCACTGTTAACCAATTAGTCTCGGTATATCACTCCTTTTGTAAAGCCCTTGACGAAGGTAAAGAGGTTAGAGCCGTATTTTGTGACATTTCTAAGGCATTTGATAGAGTGTGGCATGAAGGACTTATTCACAAGCTCAGACTAAGTGGTATCTCAGGCAATCTTCTATCTTGGCTAAAAGACTACCTACATGAGAGGAGCCAGTGTGTTGTAATTTCCGGCTGCCAATCTGAACCATTACCCATAAATGCTGGTGTTCCTCAAGGGTCTATCTTAGGGCCCCTCCTCTTTCTTATATACATCAACGACATTGTACGAGATATTCACTGTCCAATTCGCCTATTTGCAGACGATACTACTCTATATATAATCGTCGACAACCCGATTGATGCGGCTAATCATCTTAACTCTGATCTTGCAAAAATCCATTCCTGGGCTGATAAGTGGTTGGTTACCTTCAATCCATCCAAAACTGAATCCTTAGTTATATCTAGAAAAGTCAACCGCCCATTCCATCCCCCTCTTTTTCTCAACGACTGTCAAATCAATGAGGTTTCGTCCCATAAACATCTCGGCTTAAATTTTTCTGATTCATGTTCTTGGCATGACCATATTGAATCAATTAAGAAGAAAGCATGGCAGCGAATCAATTTAATGCGAACGTTTAAGTTTACGCTCGATAGAAAGTCTCTTCTATTGATATACACAACATTTATCAGACCAATTCTCGAATATGCTGACGTAGTCTGGGATAACATTACTACACAAGATGAAATAGAACTCGAAAAGATTCAACAGGACGCAGCAAGAATAATTAGCGGTGGAACACGTTTAGCATCCTTACAGAATCTTTATAATGAAACAGCTCTTGAACCATTAAAACAAAGGAGAACAAAACATAAACTTACCCATTTCTATAAAATGTATAATTCAATATCACCTCCCTATTTGTGCACACTGATCCCCAATAGCGTTGGTGAAAGATCGTCTTATCCACTTCGTAACTCTAACAATATTCGCAGCATTCAATGCAAATCACAACTTTTTTCACGATCTTTCCTACCATCAACTATAAACTTATGGAACAATCTACCGGAACCTGTAAGAACAGCTCCTTCTCTCTCAGCATTCAAAGCAAATCTAAACAAAGATAAAAAAATAATTCCCCAGCATTACTACGATGGAGAGCGGCAGTCTAATGTTCTACATGCACGTTTAAGAATGCATTGTAGCACCCTTAATGAGCATTTGTATGAGAAAAATATTGTACAAAGTCCATATTGTCAATGTGGTGAGATTGAAGATACGTATCACTTTTTCTTCAATTGTCCCATTTATACTGATAAAAGAGTTATCCTTTTTGACAATCTGTCCAGTTTCCAACCCATAACTTTACAACTTCTTCTTTTTGGAGTTAAAGACGAGTCATACGAAATGNACTGTTATTAGAAGCAAGAATCGGTTAACGTCGAGTTAAAATTTACCTTCGGAAGTGTATTTCGGATTACTAACGTGTTGACATTAACATTCGGGAGTGGGTTTCGGATTACAAATTTAATTATGCTCATTTGAGATTTCAACAACACATTAACAGTTGCGTTATGAATTCAACGATAATTTGTTAAAACGCTTTACGAGTCGAGTAAATGTTTTGCAGTATTATGCATGAAATGAACAACTTCCACGAGGATTACCGCCGGTTGCCATCATCAGTCTTCTAAGAAACTGACCAAGATTTCTGTGGCATGTACGTCACGAGTCGTCTGCATGATTGAATTACAGGTAGTGCCTGCCTTGAGTGCGGTCACTTATTCACAGCGTGCGCTTTCATTGGTCAATATTGATTTTCCAAAACAGCCACGCTCCGCCTTTAGGTGGGCTTTAGTTGGTTAAAGAGATACGTGACGTAATTGACATAGGGTCGTAAATCGGCTCTCACGATTTTCGGCGAAGTCGATATCGCGTTGATCTTAAGAATTGCTAGTTGCAGTAACTGAAAAATATACACAGTTTGGAAAATTTTCAGACGCCCCGCGGACTCTGATTTCGAAATATAAGCGCCCCGGAGAGGGACCGTTAAATGGCCTGTGGAAAACTGTATACCTGATAAAACGGGTCTCTTCAAACGTCGAACCATCGCCACAATGGACATATAATTACAAATTGGCTTGCTGCTTTGGAATGAGGCCATCGATTATTTTGTACATGTAAGATTAAATATGACACGAACTGGCTGCTATGCGACCTAACAAATTTGTTATTGTAAATAGGTTTTGTCCTGTCTCTACATGTATGGTGTTTGGTCACTTTCTTCATAAAAAGTAACTTAAAATTTTGATAAGAATCGTCTCTTGTTGACAACACTTCAAACGCAATATGTACACCATGAGAATATTATTAATACTTCAAAGTAAATTTGCAACTCATCAGATAAATATTCTGCTGTATAATTAACACATTCCAGGAAATTAGAAACTCCGGAAACAGTCTCCGGAGCAAAATTCCTGTTAATAACATCCCATAGTCTTAAATTGAAGTGACCATTCCCTATATAAAACATGACAGTACAGGTCCATTGTGCTATTAGATTACATAACAGTTCCTAGGCGAGCAGATGGCGTTTTGTGACCCCAACGAATCGGACATTTCCTAATGAAAAAATCTAGGCGAAGCAGAAGGTCCAGATCGTCGATAACCTCGGTTGTGTGAAATTTCATCATAATTATGTAAGGCATATCCACTTAGTGTCGAGGTGCGATGTTCCATAATTGAGTGTATTATTGGAATACTTCTAATTAAGTATATAAGTGCATTATGTATCAATTGTCCAATCATGGCCAATGCAATCCAAGTCTTGTCTCAAGAGTGCCGACCACGTTTGTCCTTACTTATTTAGTACTCACCCACTTAGGTTTGCTAATAATTACAAACACCATTGGGTCTAGATAGGTCTTCGTAAAAACTATGATGATTTGTATTGCAATTTAAGAAACGGCGTTTTAAGAAATCATCATCATCATCNATCATCATCATCATCATCATAATCATCATCATCATCGTCATCATCATCATCATCATCATCATCACTTACAACAACATCATCATCATCATCATAATCATCATTCCCTTGACCGGTATGTTCGTTGGAGCAGATCATACAGAGATCTTTTATCTTTTAGGTCTGTTGTGGTTTGCTGAAAGTAGCTGATCCATGGGAACGATAACTCTTTAACATTGTCCATCCGCATTTCTTATGATGGTCTCACGAAGTGTGTCTTTACAAATGCACGAAAAAAAAACATGTTTTTAAATATTTAGGACCAAACGTTTTCATAATTGTATATGTAGCAGATTGAGCACGCTAAGGTAAACACATTGACATTCCGTAGTTTGTATATGTTGTTCTTGAATGTGCAACATTATCAAAAATGTACTTCAATTCAATCAATGTTCCGATGCACTTCTAAATATGTATTGGGTCACGAATAAGGCACAGACATAATTTCCTTGTATTATGTTTCCATCAAAATAACGATAAAAAATTATAGTAATAAGGGAAACTCAGCAACATTAGTTGACAAATTAACTTGTTGTTTTCAAGCAGGTTTCCAAACGTGCATTAATAAAAAAAAACACACACTATATCAGTGATATCGCATGTATTGGCAAGTTTAAAAAAAAGTTAAACATACTTACTTTGAAATCACATACTTGACTCGAATGCACTCACCAAGTTCAAGTTCATAAAGGTCTATCAAGATAAAACAGATTACCAGAAAATACGAATGCTTGTCTATTCCAATTTATACTTGCTATAAACTTAGTGAGCCCAGTCGGCAAATTAAGCAAATCAAATTTGGAAGTTTATTTATACTTATTATTAGGGCTGGCAAAATATTGAATTTTCTATGAATAAAAACCGAACAGTATAAATATTCATAATCAGCTGCCATCAGAATAGCGATAGAATGACACAATTAAATGAAATAATTTATACGAGTATCAGCAAAATCAATACTTGTTGAAGAGATTTCAGATTCCAGAATCACATATAATAAATTGCATGTTATAGCAATGTATCTCAGGGAGAATCAGTTATACAAGATGTAAAATGCCCGATTTCGTAACGCTGTGAATATGAATACTACTCATATTGTATTTAATCGAACAAGTACTGTATTCACATTTAGTCTAGTCGTCGACACGTGAACACGCCCTCGCAAAGCAACGTACATACTATAAGGAAATCCTTCAAAATATTGTGCAGATCCTCTCGCACCGGAACACAATGCGAGGTGATATGAAATAGTACAATTAGCCTGGTAGTTTTATATTCAGAATTCTCTTTGTTTGGTTGAGTATGTTCCTTTTTGTTTCGAGTATATGCAAACATTTGTAAATCATGTTATCTCCAACATTTGTACAGCTCAAAACTTTTAATCATTAAGCTAGGAACTATAAAATTTACATGCAGAACTATAACGTTTCTGTTAAATGCTGTTCTGTTGTACTGTTAAATGCATGCTTAAGGAAACCACGATTAGCGATGATAAAGCTAAGACCGTAAATACTCAATTCTTTCAAATCATGAACAACAGAGAGAGTTATTCAAATTCCTGATCTATACACGTTTATATTAAACTGTTTGAATGTATTAATACAACTATAAGAAGTATATATGTGTCGTGTTCTGACAAAACTGGGCATAATGCATGTGCGTAAAGTGTCATCCTAAATTTGCCTGTGCAGTCCGCACAGGCTAATCAGGGACGACACTTTCCGCCTAAACTGGAAACAGTAACATCATTTAAACAAAAAAAATCCATAAAGCGGAAGTTGTCGTCCCTGATGAGCCTGTGCGGACAGTCAAGTAGACATATCAATAACACAATACACATACAATCTTAAATTCACAGTAATTGTACTCCAGCATCTCGATAATTCTACTTTACACAATTTACAAATACAATCTCTCATGCATTTGTTGTTAGTGTATATTATAACACTAACATATAATGTTATTTAAAAAAACAGATCAGCCATGCTTAAACATTGAAAATAGTATGTACTTTTGGTTACCAAATACACGCATTATGGCGTTATGTAGAATATAGCACTGAAATTAGGATCAACTCATGTCAGACAAGATCTGGACATTAACATGTACCAGATATGATATTAAACATAATGTTGTTCATACTGGAATGATTGCCAATGTGTTGCAATTATATCAAATGCTCTTACTTTATGTGTGTATAAATGATTTTAATTAATTGAATTCTGCAACCATCCGCAATTTTACCATGGAAATATAATTCAACCTTTGGTCAACCTGTTACTTGAATGACCAGTTTCAACTGGTCTAAAGATTATGTTTTCGGTACTACACATATAACATTATGCGAAAAAATGCACCCACGTAACGACCAAAAACGTGGGACTCATACTACATCTAATTATTGTCCCCTACCGGTTTCACCGGGGGGGACTTATGGTTTGCGCTCTGTCAGTCAGTTTGTCAGTCAATCTGTCAGTCAGTCTGTCAGTCTGTCACACTTTTCTGGATCCTGCGATAACTTCAAAAGTTCTGCATAATTTTTTATGAAACTTGAAACATGGACAGATGGCAATATGGAGATTATGCACGTCATTTCATTTTGTTCCTACGTCAAGAATTCTGGTTGATATGGCAACAAATAGACTAGAAATATTGCTCTTAATGGTGGAGTTTCACCGGGGGCAATATTGCTTGGCAACAGTCTTGTTTTAATTAGAAGAATTTTGTATAAAAGAATAATTGCGAAAACCCAAGTAATACTTATTCAAAATCCGCGTGTTAAGGATGTGACCGATACCATTCATAACATACGCTCATCACATAAAAACCAAAAACAATTATTACAACTGGGGTCACCACATGTGAACGGTCAGTAATACCATGGGTGATTTTAATGACAAGCGGAAAGTCAAACTTAACTAAGAATGTAAACTCTATTGAAGCCATGTCTGGAGATTCTCATTGTATTCTCACTTCTAACACCAGGCGGTAATAAAAGCAATGGCGTAACTGTTGTCTTGCAATGTCAAGCCCCCATGATACGTTCACTGTCTGGCATCAAACATGAGTCTGCCTGGATGGAGATTCTTCCATTGTTGAATGATAAATGTCTTTCCTGTGAATAAGCAGATTTACATCCAACGATGCTTTAATTATGTTACGTCTCTCTGTGTATTTATGGTTGTCATTGCTTTCGTAGGGCATTGCTGTTATTCAGACTGTAATTGGACACGAATATAAAACGTAGTAAACAAGCAAATATTAGAGTTATTTTTTTACTTCATGTATCTTCGTCATCATGACACTGTATTATGTCCGACCAAGCTCAACAAGTAAGAGCAAAATGTCCATTTGAATTTTTTGCTTAATATATCAAAAGACAATTTCAGTAATTCGACAAAACAAAAAAAGTAAAAAGTGTTTGATTCAAACTCTCGCGATTTTGTGCTAGCAAGGTTTGTTTTGATGACATCTCTAAAAATGATTCCCAGTTACCTATTCATGGCATGTAGTCAATGATGACATCTCTAATTATGAGTCCCAGTTACCTATACATGGCAGGTAGACATTTCTAATAATGATTCCCAGTTACCTATACATGGCAGGTAGACGTCTCTAATAATGAGTCCCAGTTACCTATACATGGTTTTGATGACATCTCTTATAATGATTCCCAGTTACCTATACATGGCAGGTAGACAATCGGTACCTTCGATTACACAAGCAGCTTAGTAGGCAAACGGCCATATTATCAGGGTGCAGGGTCGCATGGCTTTGTAAGGTTCACAATTAAACGATAATGGATGTAAACACACCGGTTTGTGGTGCTTTTTTCAAATAACTTTTGAAGCAATTGTTCTTACGAATTTTAACTATTGCATAAAATGCAGTTTTTATGCTGCTTATTGGAATGTGAAAATACACCAGCATTACTTAATAAAATAAACCTGTGTAATTAGCCACATATGTAATGTGTACGGCATAAATGATTCATGTACACTGTTATGCTTCACGCAACGTTAAATGTTGGCACCGAGTTCAGACGTTTTCAAGTATTAATTCTTAAATCTTAAGATATCGGCACAAACTGCAAGAAAAACTGTCTTTTATGCAGAGATTTATTTAAAGATGTTTGCATATGTATTTCAATTACTTAAAATATCTGCAACAATAAAGTTCTTAGCGGTGTGTTTATATTCTGTCCAGCCAGTGTGTATACCAATGAAAACCACATTGATCCTGCATCCTGATTATGACACAAACTTAAAAGTAATACTGCATTTTTTGGTTGCGTTGTTTTTAGATTAATTTAGTTATAGCAATGTCACACGTTACTCACAGGCAAGCGTAACATATATAAACTTTGTACCAGCTCTAAGTGTACATACTCAGGCGTAGGTGAAGAAGGGCCGTTACAATAAAATATTTCATAACCGAATCAAGTTATGTGGCCGAGCTGGGATTCGAACGCGGAATTCCACAATTTCAGCGCTCTTCCATCTGAGCTACCTCTGCTGGGCATTTAATTGCTGCTTTATAGGCTAAACAGTAAACAATGCTAATCAACAGGTCCGCAATATATCCGTATATTTTTGTAATCAGAAAGTGTGCAAACATACATACATATATTTATACATATGTATACGCATGTTGTTAAATCTTAATGGTGCTTCAAATCGTTACAACGAGTAAATCTTATCTTTTGTTTGATTTCATAGACATTGAAATCATTTATAATCTCGAGAGGCTCCTGTCTGACCTATTCATATCGGTTGAACTATTTTCCTCCATGCAACCATGCACACATTTTTCAAATTACACCCAATCGGATATATATTTGCTGTAATCAACACTGTTGAAATAAACCTTAAACGCTCAGTATTGTTACGTCATTGTGTAAATTTACATGACGGCATTTGGTATTAAGTGTAGTTTCCAGCTAGATTTCTGTTTGTTTTCATTCTACATGAAGGCATACACGTGCTAAATTGATAGGAAATATAGAATATAAGATATGTGACGAATGCAGATACGTGTATATGCTCTGTAAGAAAACCTAAACAAACCATTTTCCAATGCTCGTAGTTAAGGCTTTCTAAGCCTCGCTAAATAAACATGTATGCGACACTAACACAGAATTCGTAATATATCCTAACCCGTGGATTAAAAGCGACTTGATCACGTTTTGGTAAATTGACAAAATTGAACAAAATAAAATGAATCTGCAAATCTTCGTTGTAGTTATGATATTTGCGAGAAAACAGTAATATTGAAAATTTACCATGCTCTTAAATAACCATTTTATGTATCTTTTGACGATTTTAAAAGCTGAAAATTAAAAAGCGTTACAAACGTGAATCGATTGAATAATTTTAAGAGTTCTATTGTTATCGTTATATTTTGCGACATTACGAGGATTGCTAGACCTTTTATCCAAGGGTCAGTGATTCGAGTCCCGGTGTGGATTACTTTTTTTTCTTTATTTATTTTTTCTTCTTGTTTTATAATGACGCTATTTAGTTTAGATGTTTACATTTATCAATTTAAAGGATTTAATGACAAACTTCACAACATGCCGAAATCTGTGAACAAGTCCCTTTAATAATCAATCAATATTTAGCCTATCTGAAATCTGCAGGAAAAATCTCGTTGTGGATAGCATGTAAGATAATATACTTTTTAGTTTCGACGTCTCGGATACTAAGTTTTGAAACCTGCTAAAATATTATTTCTCCTTTGTATATACTTTTTTCGTTTGGATTAAGATGTTGTCATATTGTCTTTAAGTGACGTATTCACATATAGTTTCGTACTCTCAGATACTGTTATTATGAATTCTCTAGAGACGTTTAAATGTAGGTGTAAGTAAAAAAGTAATAGAACTTTTCTAAATCTTCCACGTTCGTGTTCGATAAAAACAGTTCAGTTTTCATCCAATGCAATTTGCGGCAAACCTTATCGTTATTCAACTGTCTCTTAGTGATATTTATAGACAAGTGTAATTTAATTATCAATGGATTTGCTTGGAATGTTGCAATTGACAATTGATATACGCTGTGCCTATTTCGCCACGCTATTGTTTGGAAATCATATTTTGTGGCTACCTTGGTTCTTAAACAGATACACGTTAATGCACTACTTAAACTTGTTTCTTGCATGTAATGATATACGTGATCCCTGATTTTAACGTCGGTCAAAGTTTAAAGCGTCGAGCACTTATGATTACCATGTAAGTCAAACTAAAAAGTAGCCCTTGCTAAGCATTTTACTTTCCAACAAAAAAACGGCCAATCACCGTTATTTCGAACATCGTTTAATTGAATTTCTTGTTAATTGTAAGTTCAACTTGTTTGCGTAAACCTTAAAATTATATTTTGTCAACGGTTTTGTAATATGGTCAAAGAAATTCAATGTCACGCTTGAATAAAACAAAACTTGCTTGTTAAATCAAGAGTATATACGATATATATGAGCATCGCTCTGTGATAAGAGGGTTAAATGCATGCGCGTAAAGTTTCGCCCCAGTCCGCACAGGCTTATCAGGGACGACACTTTCCGCTTTCTAGAAATGTTTCGTTTAGAGAAAGTCTCCTATTTGCAAAAATCACGTTAAAGCGTAAAGTGTCGCCCAGATAAGCATGTGCGGACTTCACAGGCTAATCTGGGACGACACTTTACGCACATGCATCAAACTCTCTTTTCACAGATCGAGACTCAGTCATATATACAATTACAAAATGACGAGGTTCGACTGTTAGCTATCTGAGAATTAAACAAAAACTGATAAAAATAAACAAGTTATAGGTCTAAATTTATCATAAATATTCAATTTGTTGCAATAAACTTTAAAACAAGGCTATTTAGTTAAGCACAGTTTAACTTTAAAAGCATAACTATGATTATGTCAGATGTACTTGTAATATAACACGCTAATGCGGTAATACATATTGAAAGCCCACTAAACACATTCAATAAAATCATTTACTTTTTAAATTGATTACACGCGTTCTTTCCTAATATGATCTCTTTCTTTCGAATGTTTTAATCCCAAGTTAATACAACAATCGCAAAAGAAAAAAACAACGGAAATGTTTCAATATGCGTTTATGTTTTTGTATGCATGTTTTTCATTGATGTAACTCGTACTAAACATATACCATGCATAGAACACAATTTACATAAAGAATGTCAGCATAAGCAAAACCTATAGTAATTTACATTGATTTGTTTTGTATTTCTGTTTATCTCAGTCCATAAAGTAATGCGTTTGACTTTGCTGTCAGTAAAGGGAGAGACAGGGCGCCAAAAACGTCAATAATGTTAACAACGCTATACATCATCATCATCATCGTCGTCATCATCATAATCATCATCATCATCATCATCATCATCATCATCATCATTATCATCATCATCATCATCATCATCATCATCATCATCATCATCATCATCATCATCATCATCATCGTCAACGTCATCATTTTATATAATTAAATAAGTTTGATATGTTAATGAGAACACAAAATAAAAAATAAATCATTTATGTTTCCAAATATATATGCAATGCGATTTTTTTACGGAACAATTTAGAAACAAATTAAATCAACAAAGTATACATTTTTTCAAATATCAATGTTAAAGTGAAACAAATTTATGTAGCACAGTGTACTCTTTGTCTCATTATTTTCTTAACAACTGTCATTATCGATGTAAAAGGAACATATATTATGTTATGAATCAGTAAAATCTGTATTAACTTCTTCCATTACATAGTTTTCATAATTATTACCTAATTTTCATAATTATTTTCATCCATGTCATCACATTTGTATATAATTATGCATTTGGCTGAAAAGCACTTTAATGCTTAAGAGCTTATAATTATTGTTGTTGTTGTTGTTGAATACTTTTTGAAAGATTTTTTATGCCAAAACGAATTTGTTTGGTCTTGGTGGTGTTCTATACCATGGACACGTCTTCAAACAGTAATTGTTAAATGGTCGTAGCCTCCTGATAGTGTTATATATTAAATAGTAATCCGTCTTCTACACACGCCGACACTTCCCGCACATCTTCCGCTCCCTAGCGATACAACCCCCCACGCGACCTTTTCCTTCCGGCGTTTTATTGAGTGTCTCTTACGCCACAGACAGTTCATTTGCCTCTCGACAATGCAGCAAATGACCACTCAATTCCAGCCAATTGATATTTACCGCCTTCCCTTCCATTAGCTCTGAATCTGGATTTATTACAGGCGGCAGTGTACTGTTGTAAATCAATTTGCGAATTCCCCTGGTAATATTAATTTAATTGTACCGCAATGTTTATCTTGTCATGTCTATGAATGTACGGTAAATACGTATCCGTTGATTTTTCGTATGAGAAAAAATAATTTAAATACGTCTTTATAGCTTTAGAGGAAAATTCATGGTTTTTAAAATATATGTGGAATACTGCAAAATAAACATGCATGAGCGTCTGTGTTGTCTAATCATGCATCATTATATAAGAGACTTGACTGAATAAAGTTTTGGGCCTTTTGGAATTTTGATCCGTAAAAATAAATACAACTGAATGTATTACCAGATCATTTTCGCATTTATATGTGGCGTGTTCTGAAAAAACAGGGCAAAATGCTTGTGCGAAAATTGTCATCCCAGATTAGCCTGTGCAGTCCGCACAGGCTAATTTAGGGACGATAATTTCCGCTTTTATGGAATTTTTCGTTTAAATGATGTTTCTTCTTAGCGAAAATGCAGTTTATTCGGAAAGTGTCGTCCCGGATTAGTCTGTGTGGACTTCACAGGCTAATATGGGATGACAATTTACGCACAAGCATTTTGACCAGTTTTGTCAGAACACGCCACATTTTCGCATTTATATACGCTCAATATATTATGAGTCATCTACAATATACTTAAGGCAACATAATTATATCGGAGGTCTTTTCTAACCATTCATATAGTTGTTAACGTTTTGATCGTTATCATATCGCGTACATATGCACAGAACCAATAATAACTAGTTCGACATAGACCTATGCTCGCGGAAAAGGCCATGTTCTGCCTTCTTGTGGAAAATATCAAACTAAGATAAAAAAAAGTGGGTCCGTTACGCGTATGAAACCTTTAATTATGTCGCGTTCTGAGAAAACTGGGCATAATGCATATGCGTAAAGTGTCATTCCAGAATAGCCTGTGCAGTCCGCACAGGCTAATCCGGGACGACACTTTCCGCTTTTATGACATTTTTCTTTTAAATGAAGTCTCTTCTTAGCAAAAATCCAGTTGAGGCGGAAAGAGTCGTCCCTGATTAGCCTGTGCGGACTGCACAGGCTAATCTGGGACGATACTTAACGCACATGCATTATGCCCAGTTCTTTCAGAACACGACAAAATTGTGTATTATAGTTTGAACATGCTACCTATTGTCAAAAGACCAAATTCCTGTTTCCGATTTGTAAAATCTCCAAGCCGTATCAAGTGCTCCTTTATGTTGCTAAACAAAAACAGCGGGAGTTACTAGCGTGTAACTATCGGAACCATTATGCACACCGTAATATTTAGTATTTAACTAATTAGGTGGGATTGAACGCAGTGTTTATTCACGTTTTGTTTAATCAAAAATGATAGAACTACCTTAAACGATATGTATATCTTAATACATCTGTGTTTAAGTATCACCAATTACTGACTTCAAACGGAGTTCTCAAAGTGTGTAAATAAAAAAAGCATTTTATAAGTAATTCGTAATTCATTGACCAATAATAATACATGTATATAACCGATATTACTTACAAAATCTTTCTGTCTGTTCTGTTATGTTCTTTAATCAATGTAGCACGAATGTCCTACAAAGCGTTAATCAATTAATAATACCGTTGAAGTACGTGTTTTCCGTTTTCAAAAGCTTCTTGCAACTGAACTTAACCAATGCTCTACCAATAGGTAAGGTGTGTGCAAATAACGTTGTAAGGAGATTTCTATTTGATTTGCGCCGCCTCGTGCGAAAATATGTATTATGCCATATGCGGCCACACCGCATTCACAAAGTCTGCTTAGGAGCTACCCTGTCAGCTAAAAGGTACGCAAGGTTTCGCGGTCTCATTATCTCATTAGCGGACATAATGAAAATTAATCAGAATATACGGATGCAGGGCATATCTGGAGCTACACTGTCCGTATGGGTCGTAAATCTCATTTTCGTATGACGCAGCTCCTATTATTATAACGTAGTAGATTATCTCCGCTAGGATATCTCCGCTGTGTGTATCTTTGTGTAATGCACGAACGTGTTTTACATACGGAATATAATCAAAATCAGCCTCTATTAAAACGTTATGATTATCGCTGCAATTTTGTGCAAATTTTATGTTTGGCGTGTTTGATTCAACTAAACCTTAGACAAAATAGGTGTAAACGATGGCTTTAATTCAATGTATGGGCATCTTCGAAACGGCTTGAATACCAATACGTGCATGTGACAGCATTTTGTCTTGAATGGACAGAAAATATCACATTTAATTTCACAATAATTAAACCAGACGGCGAATATGTCAGTTGCTTGAACGCAGAAACACATCCTGGGGTGTGTCTTTATTTAATTTTGGTTAAATGCCAATGACATTTCCTCGTATGTTTTCAACTTAAGATAGTCACATATCAAGAACTTATTACTTTATATCAGTTTGTCATCGTGTATGTTTCGTTTGCATTCGCCTAAATTCCTGATATGGATATGCAAATTGAGATGTTTTGACGTTTTGTTAAGTAACTGTATCCCCAACTGACAGGCGCCCAGTCGATGTCAGATGTATTTGATATTACTAAGCCGTTATGAAATATTGCAACTGACAGCGTTTGCCAATATCAGACACTGCCGGGGATTGACTGAAGCGCTCCGTCTCTGTTTTATCTAAATCGAACAATAACCATTTTTGACATTGATTTCAGATTTTGTTCCTAGATTGGGGCGAAATTAAACGATAAATGTGCGTCCAATATTTCCTTCAATCTAGATGCTTACATAAATAAGAGATTTGTATATTTTGCGAACAATATTAATATTCGCGAAGAAATACACATATTTTGATCGGTTATAAAATGTAGTTAGAAAGAAATATAAACCGCTGTATTCATAGTTACTCTTATCCGACTTCAATCTTTCAAAGCTATTATATAACTTAACGTTTCGTACTTTGCGCCAGTGGTATTTGATAAAAACAAATAAAACACAATCTGTGATTTATTAAAAATAGAGTTTTCGTTTGTTAGATACAGTACTTTTGAGTAATATATTTAAATAGAAACGGTAAATCTCCCTTAACGGATTTAGCATGAAAACAATATATAAATTAACATAAATATGAACACTTTATGCATTTCATTCCATTACAAGATAAACAAAATGTAATAAAGTTTCTTGTCACTGAACGATTGTTTTTTTGTGCCACTTTATGTTGATGAGTGCACATAATGGAGATCAAAGGCACAATTCGCTCTAAATTAGACTTATTATATGCTTTGTCTACTTGCACAATCAGGTTTAGAACGCGAATTAAGCATATTTTCAAAATATATCTATATCCCATTTACAAAAACAAAACAGTATGAAGAAAAAGTCAATCCATTGGAAATGCCCGGCCGAGTCAAGGGGTAGGTTACTTCAACATAATATATTGTGTTTAATGGCTGGTAAAAAGTTTTAAAATGTTGCTATAAGTTGTGACCAATAATTTACAATGTGGATATTATCACAAATTTTGATTCTGGAAACGTAACCATTAGGCTCCCACTACCCTACTTGACAAAACCTGCCAGCATGAACACATAAAAACAAACTTGCATGTTTAAATGGAAAATACAGTTTCACTAAAAAAACGCAAGGTAATAGTACGCCATAAACGTTATTTTTAGTGTGCTATGATATCATGTTTTTGTTTTATTATTGATCTTCAGTGTACACCCCATCACTAAAACATTGATGTTTTCAAACATATTCAAAATAAACACGAAATTAACATTCTGTGTATGCATGTTTACTTCGCACAAATCGGAGTCGAACAGTACTTTATGTGAAATTTGAATATGAGTCGATATCTTACACAAGCATTGTTAAGTATTAAGTTATTCAATAAAGCACGAGTTATAGTATTGAAAAGTAACTTAAAGGGCAAATAAGATTTTTAACAACATAAATAGGTTCGAATTATCGCGCACGTACGCGGACTTCTTGTAAAAAATTGTATCGTTAATGGTGCGATCGGATTCTCTTGAGTTTGATTCAAATTAAGGAATAATAAAACTGCATACACATTATGAAGAGAAGAATGATCGCTTCAAAACCGAACCATATCTTGACCCGCATTTCAAAGTCAAAAAGTGAATAAGCAATCCTTGTGTTGCCTCAAATACGTGACAGGTTTCGTCTACGCGGTGATAACAAACGCAAAGATAGGACGGTTTCGTCTATGCGGCGACGCATGATTATGATGATGATGATTATGATGATGATGGTGATTATTATGATGATGATTATGATTCTGCTGCTGTTGCTGCTGCAGCTGCTGCTGATGATGATGATAATGATTATGATGATGATGATGATAATGGTAATGATTCAGCTGCTGCTGCTGCTACTGCTGCTGCTGCTGATGATGGTGATGCTGCTGCTGCTGCTGCTGCTGCTGATGATGATGATGATGATGACGATGATGATGGTGGTGGTTGTGATGGTTGTGATGGTGATGATGATGATGATGATGATGATGATGATGATGATGANTCTCAATATTTTGCTAAAGGCACCAATTGTTTTTTCCTGGAAACGAAATTTCCATGCCATTCGACTTAAATAAACAGGTTTTGAATTTACTATGTGTGGTCGCTGGGTGGGCTTCTACGATCCTTATTGCAGTTAAGTGTATTATTCTTTCAAATATAAATGCAATTCTACCAAATAAAAAGTATATTTGCCCTATTCGGAAAAAATAGCTTTCCTGTGTTATGTTTAAGATGCTTAACATATGGAAGTATATTCGAAACAATAACATGGAAGGTAGATTCATGTTTATATCGACAGGGAAATGGCAATTGATATCATCAGATATATATTTCCTTCTGTGAAATGTGTATCACTAAAGAAGACGTTATTGATAATTGCTATCAAAAATAGACATTTCCGAAATATTCCCAGCACATTAATATCCCTGTATGGGTTTTGCAACGGAAACGATATTATCTTCTCCAGCCATTGATAAAGGACGAATGGACATTAATTGAATCACCAAGTGCTCATAGAAAATATAATGCACGTGACCCTGTTCCTCACATTCTTTAAAACGTGATATGTAAGTGCGATGGCTGTTCAAACAGTGTACATTAATTTGAAAATTATTGTAATTTCTGAATCATTCGGTAAGTGCGTAAGTGGGAAACAACAACAACAACAACAACATTTATAAGCTCTTAAGCATACAATTGTTTGTTTAGCCAGATGCAAAATAAACAAGTGTAATGCCATGGATGAAATAATCATGAAAATAAGGTTATAGTAGAAGTAAACACAGATTTTACTGATTTATAACATGAGAAATATCCCTTTAACATCGAAACACTGACATACAACAGTCAAATATTGCCTGCAAGTCAGGAACACGCTCGAGAGAGACAACAATGCAATTAGAAACACAAACTTCTTTACATTGACGTTGAGCATCGTTACAATAACGCATACAAACGAATCGTGTGATCATTTAAGTAAAACTTAATACAACTAGATAAGTAAACCTATCATTATTAAGAAATATAATGAATTTGTTTAAAAGTTTAATTCATTAAAAAAAAAATCTTTGATTAAACAATGATATATTTCTAATTTGTGCACTGTTTTCTATTACACAGTTTTAGTGATCCATCATTATATTGATGTAAACACGATGTATTGCGGGAGCTCTAATGTGCTATATTTAACCATGCAACCAATGGGGTGGGGTGGGAAGGTGGAAGTACGGATTCCTACACACGTAGTAATAAAGTAATATGGTTACACATTATTAAGTGGACATCAAATGCAGAATTCACTGAAATGCAGTAGATGCTACTGACTGAAAGAACGTCGTGAAAAAAAAACGAAATAACAAATCTTCTAATTAATAATTCTAGAAGTATTTACATTGATTTGGCTGACAGGGTTACCCAGAATAACACATGATATATTTACATTATGACATGCATAGAAATACCTTAAAAACATAAGATATATGTTGGTCCCAATCACCAGTCAGTAGTAATCAAACAGATAGTTAAAGTAAAAAATTAAACATTACCCAATAAAGAGATAATAATAAAAAAGTGTCAAACACACTTTAAAACAGCAATAATACGTGTACATAATATGAGTGACAACGTAGAAGTGCACATATTACTTACTTGGTATGTTCTACTTAAGACATTGTCTCGCTCTCTCTTAGGTCTAGGGCTAGCTTCGTGTATGCTATAATATTTATATAAAAATGTGATACGCTATGGTGAGTATATAATTTATCGACAACTGTTAGTTTCTCATTCATAAAAGAGAAAATAAGAATAAGTAGGACAGTAAATCAAAGAAATAGACAGCAGAACGTTACTTAACTTAGTATCAATACAAGACAAGACAAGTATTTATTCAGACTTGCCCAGTGTTCATCGTCTGGACACTAGATATTTTACAATTATGTCACAGAGATAAACATAGTAATAAAATAAACATAAGCCATATCGCATACGGTTACGAAAAGGCCAGGTTAAATACTTGTTTTATATGAAGGATTACTATTTGAAGTTAAGTAACAATATTAGAAATATTTGTTTTTAATCAAAGCTCCTTTTACAAATTTGGCTTACTTAATACGTTCAAATGTATTCGTTGTATGCAGTAATCAAGCTAAATACAATAACTTCAAAGACGTCACAACCTCAATAAGATTTCTGATTATTTTCTATTATCTCAATTAACTATCTTTAAAATATGGAAGCATGTGTGTAGAACTACCCACGAAGAAGATACCACTCAACACGCAAGACGAAGGTTACGCTAAATTATGTTTTCTAGACCACTTACATATAAGATCACCTTGTTGTTAAACGCAAATATCTTTTTATTTACATGCAAACGCTGGAAACTGGAGTGTTTAGATGCCCTCAGTCTCATACAAAATGTTTGAATTATGATGATTGGAATGACATTAGGAAATTACAACACCAGTTTAATTATTTTATTTCCTATGAAGTAAATGTAATTTTACATCACTGGTTGTAAATTAATTATTCACATACGAGTGCATTTGGTTCCTTATGTCAATCGATGGATTTACTTGACATATTTAAACATCAAAACAGTGAAACACATGGACTTTGCTTTGGTTATTGGAAAGCAAATGCATATCTTTTAAATAGCAAACTCTTTTTTTATATTTGTCGTAATTCCTGGCAGAATGAAACGTCAACGATCGTTTCTACAAAAACCTTAAACACGAAACATTTTTATTGTCATTTAGTTGAATGCTTTTAAAAGGCAAAGAGTTGTTGGTGTGCCCATTGACGAGAACAACAAGGGATTTAGCGTAACAAGTTGCATGAAAGTTTGAACAAACAAAACAATATCTAACGATCATTAAATTGTTTTTCGTTTCCACGCATTTAACTGTTATCCGTATAGACAGACTTTAAGAAAATCTGAAACTCCTTCTGAAAATCAAATATCATGCATACTAATTCTCTTAATCATCCCCCCCCAAACAACAAAAAGTAAAATTACAAAATACATTATAAGAAAAGTATTAATGCACGTCTTAGGGCGAACCTGTTACTATATTAATATGATGAATCATTAAATAGTGATTTTTGAAATCAAATAATATTTATATGATTTAATATTTTAAAATTTGAAAAATAAGCACGTTTATTCCATAGTTTAATCGACTGGAATTATTAAGATTCCAAAATGCTATGTAAATAATATCTGTATTGTTGACCAACACGTGTTGGTCGTTCAGGCGTATGTAGTCGTGTGATTAACAAAGCATAAGTGTTTACAGTGTGATGAACTTTAGTTGCCAGTTTCAAATACCAAAGGTTCATGACTTTAACACTAGAAAGGTATTTACATTCGTTGACAGTGTGGACTAGACCATATGAACTACGGTATATGGATTGAATGGTGCAAACACAAGGACTGTTGTATTAAAGTAGCGCCACTGTAATGATTTCCCGCGATTTCTTCCAAAATTGAAGAGCCTTTTTACCTGTTTACTTATGGATATCTAATTTAAGGATAAACAAATGTAAAGTTATCGTGGCCGAGGTTAAGGCGATAGACTAGAACTCTTTTGGGATCTTCCCGCGCAGGTTCGAATCTTGCCGACAACGCATATTTTTTGCAACGCGTTTTATTTCTTTTCTAACGTAATTTGATATAATATAGCATATCAGCTATGTTTAACATGAAATATGTTGCAATTTTTATGCACATTCTTCAATTTCTAACATTAAAACACCGTTATGCTAAATTGGGTGATTAACTGCTGAAAATACGAATCATGTATGTTGCATTTTTATTTTTATATCAAAAGGTAAACGGTAAATCTGTCTATTTCATGGCATTTTTGCTACATATAAAGTGTATCTATAACATCTTAGTTCAAACTATTACTTAAATGATACTATTTGAATTTTATGACACTTTATTTTTAACCAACCCAATTTCTTCTTGGCTGAAACCACTTACATTTCATGGCGCTCTTCCATTGATAACAAGTTATACAAAAATCTGTTAAAGTATATTTATTTAATCTTGTTTGAACTTTAAACACCTTTACTGTACACACCAACTGCATGCCCATATTTGCAAATCTGGATGAATTATGGAACTTTCAAATACCCCAGGGGTGCAAATAAGCTTGACAAAAGCCGAGCGTGGGGTTGGTTTTGAAAAAATCTGTATATTTTTTTTAAACGCACGGAAAGCCTACCTAAAATGTGCATGTAGTTCAGTGAAATGATGCTGATTAAGAAAATAATACATAAGATTATATTTGGAAAGTTGCCCATTACAGTGGCGCTACCTTTATGCAATCGTTCAAGCATGCAACAATGCGGACTTTTACTTTAAGTTTCAATAAAAAATGAGCCTCGCTCTATTAAAACTTGGCGTAATGCGTGTGTGTGTTCAGTCCACACAGGCTGATTAGGGACGACACTTTCCGCATAGACTGGATTTTTGTTTAGAAGAGACTTTGTTTAAACAGTAAATTACATAAAAGCGGAAAGTGTTGTCCGTGATTAACCTGTGCGGACTGCACAGGCTATTAACCTGTGCGGACTGCACAGGCTTATCTGGGACAACACTTTACGTATATGCATTAAGCCCAGTTTTTCCAGAGCGCGGCTCAAATAGACAATAAGTCAGAAAGCCTCTCGTTATGGGTTTCCCTGAAACAAAAATACACCGGTGTTCTTAACTTGACATGACCTATGTGTGCTTTTTTAATATTGTTTAAATGTACCAATACACATACGAAAAGTAAAGATATGTATGAGGTTTGATGTTGTTGAAATGTTTACAATGTGGAAACATATACTATGGGGCTACATATAGCTGTCGCCAATTTTGGAAAACTGAAAAAAAACAGGCGCTACAATAATACAAACAGTTGTTAGCCACAGTTTTCTTTCAAAGATAAAACATTGAATCTCATCGGGTGTGGTAAAGAATAAAATGGCCTAATAAACACAATGAAAAACAACAATAAAATATTACTCAAAAGTGACGAATCAAAGCGGCGTGAGAGTTGGTTAAGAGTTGTGCTGTATGTATGGTAGTGTATTCAGTGCGTTGTAGTGTTTTGTAGTGCATTGTAGTATATTGTAGTATATTTAGTGTATTGTAGTATGTTGTAATGTATTTTAGTGTATAACAGTGTATTATACTGTTTTATAATGTATTGTAGTGTTTTGCAGTGTGTTGAATAGACACTTAGTCGATTGCATTAAATAAAAGAATCGAGGACGGTGACATCACTATTACTTATGTTTATATATCAAAAAGTATATATTTGTCGTGGTGTGTTCTGAACGCATGTTCTGAACGCATGGAGCGGTCTCAAAGTCGTTCCTTTCAGCTATACAGTCTGCAGTCACCGCTGCTGTTAGTTAAACACCTATTTATTTTAGCTCGATTGCATCGAAAGCCTTAGGCTTATTGACACGCGCTCGGGTCAGTTTCCTGTGACTAGAATCAGTACTTGGTGTCTTCGGAGGAGAACAGAGGAACGCTCCTAGTGTGGTTCGAACCCGTGACCCCTCGATCGCTAGGCGGACACCATATCCACTACGCCACAGCACCTATAAAGCGACCATCGCTTCTGTTTGTGAACGAGGCTATAATTCTTAGCAATATCATATGCTTTCTTAATTATATATAGCATTACTGTTTAGTAGCCGCATTGTAATTTCTTGAAAGTTTTATGCTCGTTATTTGCGATTTTTTAGTATTATAACATCAATTATACAGGTTGAAATACACTGTTTGTGTCTATGTCATTATAATGATGAATATTTCGTTCACTAATAAAAAATATTCGAGTTTAAAATGCAACATGTGTTCTTTTTCTATTATAAAACCCATTCAGCACGCATTGCCTTCCAAGTAACATGAAACTGTGGCATGACCAAACACAAACAGCCGTCCTTTACTTGGCAATAACAAAATCGGGAGAAATAAAAGATATGCATATCGTTAACCAAAACAGATCCATTCCTGCAGACTGGAGAGGTTAATTGTGGCTGTTATTGTCCTACGACGCGATAAAACCTCCCGCAAAGTGTTTTAAGCCATCTCATAGCGTGCACAAATAATAGTGTTTGTGACGAGATAGAAATCGTAACAATTGCAAACAGTTGAGAATTTAGTATTTCAACTGAGGGAAGAACAGCGTAAATGTTTGTACTGTTCAGAGCTTGTATTGGTAGTTCTGTATTTAAGAACACTGACACTTGTTTGTTAATATGCCATTTAAAGCCCCTATAACGCTCAAAATCAACGAACATTTCGTAACATATTTCGAAAAATAAAGTTAACATAAAAATAATCAGTGTTCCTTATAGCAATAGCCAACATTTCAACTTTAGATGTGCTCTGGTAACATAGATTTAACACTAGAAAAATACTCTTTTTATATTTTGTGGTACAATATATTCAACACATGTTCATGTTCCAATTTAGTGTTCATGTGTCGTATGAATAGATATCTTTGCGGGAAATTAAAATGGAATTTATTGTGTCACACACACATATTATAAGATTGTATATGAGAGTTCCTTAAGGAAAGACTGCGAACCAGGGCCCGTATTTACCAACATATTTTTAGACTTGAGAATAAAGAATAGACTTAGAACCGAGAAGAAACGTCCAGCGTTTGAATATATACAGGATACCACTGGTAATTATGTCATTCAGAAAATGTTCTACATGAAGAATGCTTTATATAGAGGTGATTTATACTAAGTTGGAAAGCAATTATTAGATATTCCACTTTAAAGAATTTACTTAAGTCTAAAATTGTTTGGTGAATACGGGCCCGGGTTTAGCCGCTGATGTTATACACTATTTCTCAGCTATTGATACAGTATGTATTTCCATTAATCGAATTTATTTTAAACATATTTATTCAAACAAATAAAAATCATTTATACATACAATATCATACAACATTAAACATATATTCAAGTTTGAAAGGATTGGAACGGAAGACCAAGTCTTATATTGTTCTTCTCCCTTGCAATATTAAGAGTTGCATGTTATCGGACATAATTGGTTATATAAGGCAAAATTAACAGTATGGTTAGACATAGAAGCTCCAATTACGGATTATAATCGAATTTAGTCGTGCGTATTTAAAAAGCACAATCTATAGTGAATAAGAATTATAATAGGATTGTTACTGATTGCATTGAAAAGTACACGTTTTACAAATGCATCTGGGAAAGTGTGAGGTTTTAATCATCGTTCAACCTGATTTAAACCCCGAATTATATGCTTCGAATAACCGTTTCAAGGCGATGTCCCAGTTTTATTAGTTGGTGTTAAGCTTGTCCTGCGTTTTGTTCTGTATCTAATTATATAGCATTATGTATGTAGCCTCAAATAATAACTTTGAATTGATAATAAGAATGATCTCCTGTTGATGCAACTGGAGTCTCACTTAGTTCATATCTGCTAGTTATCATTATAATTGATTAAAGTGTACCATAACTATTCCATAAAATATCGAAATGTGGAATGTTGTTCCTTCTTAAATCCTTATAATTATCTCAATTTGAATTAAATCATATACACACAAAATAGATACATACATTTAATTATTTTAAGATAATGATTTTTGTTCAAACGCATCAATAGGTGACCAAAACAAAGAGCATGCAGCGATTTTAAGCAGTTAATATATTTAATGATGTTAACAACAAAATACAAGGCTTAACAACTGTTTTCGGACATTCCTGGCATAATCGCTTGAAACGAACGACACTGAGGTGTAGAGCATTCTCCAAACAACATTTTATCAGCACGACTTCACAATATTAATTCACGTTCAACAAACGTTTTAAAGTCAGATGCCTTAATTTTGTGGAGAACTTGAAATGTATGCGTTAACGCACCCACACAATTAACAACTCGGACACGTTGCCACGCAATATATATTTATATAATTATCATGTGTAATAGTTTGTAGTAATATTATCTGCATTTTTAATGAGTATTGTTGTTGATTGTGGTTGTGATACTTTTAATAACAATTCAATTGTTTCACAAACCATCGTTTCCTGCTTCTTGCCCACTATATGTAGTTGCAATTGTTCATTTGGATGACTGGACATTCCTCATATAAACTTTAGGAATGTCCATTGCATGGTGTTTCATTATGCACTATTATATAAGCGCAATCATGCGAGCATGCACCTTTTTATTTTAGGTTTTATTATCCAACGTACGGGCCACGTAGTCTGAAAAGTATAGATAATTTTCCTGAAACTTGAATGCACTGATGTTCTTTAATAGGAATGACCTATGCGTTCTCTTTTAAAAAGGTTATTAAGTTAACGTTGACATTTGAATAGTAACCGTTGTAACACTTGAAACAAAAATATGTTGCTTATAAAAACGAGCCTCTAAATATATAAGCTTATATTCCATAGTCGTTTGCAGTGCATCATAAACAAATATTTTCCACCGTTAGATAAAGATTTGTGTAACATATCAAACACAATATCAAGCCGCTTTAACGACAATGTCAGATGACAGCTGACCAGATCGTCAGATTTTTTCTATGAACACTTTGTGTCATTGGCCTTACAACTTGCTAAGCCTTATTAAAGTTCTAGACATGCGCTTAGTAGATTAAATGTGTGCGCATTGCAGATTGAGGCTTTCTAAACAGAGACATATACGGCTTGTGAGTGTGCGTATTGACATGTTTGCACTACTTACGGTTTTGCGTCCCAGAAACGCATATACATCAGTCGAAAACTGTTGCGTCTATAAAGAGGAAAACGGGCTCTTGAGAAAAGCCTGCGATTAGAACAATATACATCGTTAAATGTGTGCAGCGTAACATAACGAGAATAAAAAGCACAAGGATTGTTTTTACACGTTACTAGTTCGGTGCGAAATAGAGCTTGGTAAATCACAGGTCACACATTACACTATAGACAACACTACATGTGCTTCATGTTATTCAAACCTAGTCGAGTAGCATCCTATGAAGCTGACTGCACAATTGAAATAAAGTTTCAAAATATTATAATGTCTTCGTTTAAATAACACCTTACCACAATGTATTAACAATATCGTTTTAAAAACATGTTTCCTATATGTATTGAACGATGCATTTGAATTTGCATAGCCGACTCATGAAGAATGATAAAAATGAAACTTATGACGGAAACTTACATTTTGTACAAAGGTGTTCTGCATTTGAAGTTGAACAGCTTAGTAGAAGCTTTACGAATAATAACAATCAAGCTTACCTCGTTTCTGAAGATGTTCTTTGAAAGTCACAGGTATTTAACAAATCACTTTTCAATTTAAAACGTCGAAAATCATTGATATATGACATTCAAAGTAAAATAAGTCAATTTATAACTGAGACAGATATAAAATTATACAAGTTGTTTTGTTTAATACATTTTAAATATGCTTAGATAAAACATGTTTATATATGTATGTTTTATACTGGCTTATTGTCTTCTATTACTCGATTGCAGTGGAAAATACAAGTAATTGATATATGTCTATACGTATCCGTTAAATGCGATGTATGATTGAAAATTCCTTGAGCTACACACTCACTATTTGCTTTAACTACGAATATATGTTTATATAGAAGATATATGTCTGGAGCGTGTTAGTGCACTTAAGCTTTTTGAAAGGTTTAGTTATGTAAATGTTTACTTCAATGTCATTTACATGTTATATACTGTTTATAAACGATTGAGAATTCGAAACTTTTAGCAAACGTAAATATTCAGAGAACAGAAATAAATTAAAGTATCTCGTGCGATTATTGTTTATTCTAAAACGAACAAAAACATCAACATTTTCCACAAAAAACATTTACCATAAAACTTGAAACATTTAAACCGTCGTGAATGCGTTTAGTCAACATAGGATTGCTACACCCAATATTGAGAACAATAACAAGAGATTTATATCTACTCTTTGCAGGAAAGCTTGCCAAATATTTCACTTTATATATCATCGACAATATGATTAAGTTTAAACCTATTTGTTTTAGCTCGATTTCATTTAATGTACTTACTACTTATTTGAAACGCTCTCGAGTCCGTCTCCTGGGCCTAGAACCAGTACTTGGTGTCTTTTGGGGAGATCTAAAGACGCTCCCACAGTAGAGATTGAACCGGTGACCTCGCGGTCGCAAGGCGGACACCATATCCATTAAATTTGTGTGTGCTTGCACAGCAGCGAATCCTTTGTTTGATATAACATATGCCAACTATGTTTATCTCCTTCTTGTATAAAAACAACACCAAAAAATAAAAAGAAATATACAATAGCATTCAACAAATACATGTTTGTAATATTACGTCCTGCAGAGCCAAATAATGTATCAATGGTATGTTTTGGAATTTTTTTCACTATTACACAGACGATCACCGTGTTACGTGCATTGTATTGCATCTGCAATTTATCTTAAACAATAACAAAACAATACCATCGACACAGACGATACGATCGTTGAATTTAGTGAAATGCAAATCCCTGGACTATCTCATGGGCTTATATTTCAGTTCCAATTACATTACACTTGTTGTCATGATCATAAATATTACAGAAAGAACTTGAACAGAAATTGAAACACATGAATGTCTTTTGCATTTGACGTGATTAAAACATTATTGCTTAACATTTTGACGATTTGACTTTTTTTTCAACTTTTTGTCATAGATTAAAAAAATTAAGTTTATACCAAAGAGAAAAAAAAACGTTACTGACATAGGCGAATACTTGTAACGTGTAATGTTATGAGTAATCATCGGACGAAATTGAGAACATTATAAAATGATGGTCTTGTTATTCCGACAAAACAGCTTCAACTCCCGCCACAGTTTAAAAATAATTATAATGAGTCTAAAATTAATTGCAAGTTGCTATACTTGAGCACTTACATTCCGTTAAATCTATGAATCATAGACATTAAATATCACACTTTAAAAAAATCTTCAAATCTGCGAACAAGTCCATTCAAATTGGCTCGTTATTGTTTAACATTAACTGGCACAGCAAAGTACATGCAGGATGGCATGTATCGAAATTAAGTCATCAGAAGCGATACTATTTTGAACTACTGATGTCAAATTTGTGTACATTATTTATTTGTTAGAAGATATTTATTTTCGAATAAACAAATCGTACATTGAACAATAATCTATACTTATTTTGTATCGATTACACTTCTTATCATCTGCTTGTCTTATATTGAGGTAACTTACTGCGCATTTCCGCACAAAGCAATACAACTTAAACTGTTGACAGTCTTGAATCATCGCTATACAGCATGTTTTGTTAGGCACATCAGAGGAGAACATGTTATCAAAATTACACAGCGCAACACAAATATGTTAAACTGTGGATATAGTCTTACAACATCGTTATCCAGCATGTTTTGTTATGCACATAACAGAAGAACAAGGAATCACAATTACAGTCGAAACGTTTGAGAAAATACTGATGATTCTCTGGTGCCAATGAAAACCACTGTACAGTATTACTTTTTCGTAATATTTTAACATTGAGTGACTAAATTTAAATTGCATTAAATCGTTCGCCTCTCTCTCTCTCTTTGTTCTTAAATTTAAAACACGATCTACTTGACTGAGTGTGATTCATTATTGACAAATTTGGTGTTTAACCAATTTTGGTTTAAATTGAAAAGCTAAATATTTAAATAAATGTCGTAAAGTTTAATACGATAAGTGGAATATAGGTTCTTGATTTAAAACATATCAATTGTTAGCAACGTTTGGAGAGCTGGAAGAAGATATTCCTATAATTAAAATAAACACAAATGGATTTAAAAGCAAGTAATGAAGTAGCTCATGCTAGTTGATGCGCATTAAGGAAAAGAAAGGCATTAAGAATCGGTTTCGCAAAACAAAATACCCTTGAAACCTGAAACATTTAACTGGTTTTAAATGCGTTCTGTCATCAAATCAATTCCCATAAAACAAAGTTTTATGTTTTATTGTAATTGAAATATCCTATTTAATCGCATTTTTACCAAATATATGTTTCTGTTTGCACTTTTACTTAATAGACTATGAACTAAGAAATGCTTAATTTAATTTCTTTTTTGTTTTGTTGCCACATACTTTTCGTTACGTATTTAATAAATGTTTGCTTTATAGTTTTTTTTTCTAAATATGTGTTTATATCGTCATCGTGTACAATCATCATTAAAAGTTCCTTTTCCGAAGACAAATTGAAAATCTTTCAAGATTGTGATGGAAAGCAAAACACGAGTGTTGTAGATAAAGTTGCAAGGTAACACACTTCGTTGATATAAAAATACCGTTTTATTAAGAAGTAATCATCATTATTGATTGACAAAATATAAACATACGCGAAGTAATGTAACAATATGCAATATTTGTGTTATATTTCTGACATCGACTTCATGGAGAGCCAGCCTTTCGGCTGAGACGTACGAAGTTTTTATATATGAAAAAAGTGTATATATGTTTTGCGATTATGTTTGGACCTTCATAGCTGCCATGATTTAGTATTTCACGCTTAGACGGTTATATCTATATGTTTCAAAGTTTGTCAAAAGTCTTTACACATGTCCCTTTTAATTGACATACATGTACATGCGAGAAGGTATGCGACGCAAAAATGAGTTTTTCGCATTGTGTCACCAACAGCCATACGATAAAGGAAAGAGGCGTTTTAATATTGACAATATGCTTGGTTGATGTAGTTGAAGAGCTTACAATGTAGAAAAAAAGGTTCGATTGTAAACGATTAACGTTAGCAATAAATCGTTCGTGTATATTTATGATGGAGTTTCTGGTGTTTCTTTGTTTACTATACTGTTTGCAGTTTAGCATATGCAATTGACAGACTGTTTGACCTCAGTCACAATCATCACCGCCAACCGAACACCATATAATAACGCACGATTTTGAGATCGCTAGACATACGTATTTGTTTTGTTCCGTAAATGTTTAATTTTATGGTCATGCTGCTCAAGTATGTAACGACCAGTTAACCTGACAATATGTTATCTTAAGAAATGAATACATTGCATATTAAAAGTAACATTATTATCAATTATTTGAAAAATATTTACATCATGCATGCTTTTGGTACAATAACCACATTTACTTAGGACGTAACATTTCACTAACACTAGCTTTAGCAGCCGTGAATGCCATCGTTCTTATGAATGTTAATACAGAAAAAACACACGATAATNTATATATACGTATCAGTTAAATGATACACACACTCACTATTTGCTTTAACTACGAATATAAGTTTATATAGAAGATATATATCTGGAGCGTTTTAGTGCACTTAACCTTATTGAAAGGTTTAGTTATGTGAATGTTTACTTCAATGTCATTTACATGTTATACACTGCTTATAAACGATTGAGATTTCGAAACTTTTAGCAAACGTAAATATTCAGAGAACAGAAATAAATTAAAGTATCTCATGCGATTATTGTTTATTCTAAAACGAACAAAAACATCAACATTTTCCACAAAAACATTTACCATGAAACTTGAAACATTTAAATCGTCGTGAATGCGTTCAGTCAACATAGAATTGCTGAACCCAATATTGTGAACAATAACAAGAGATTTATATCCACTCTTTGCAGGAGAGCTTGCCAAATATTTCACTTAATATATCTTCGCAATATGATTTAGTTTAAACCTATCTGTTTTAGCTCGATTTCATTTAATGTACTTACTTACTACTTATTTGAAACGCTCTCGAGTCCGTCTCCTTGGCCTAGAACCAGTACTTGGTGTCTTTGAGAGAGATCTAAAGAACGCTCCCACAGTGGGGATCGAACCGGTGACCTCATGGTCGCAAGGCGGACACCATATCCATTTAATTTGTGTGTGCTTGCACAGCAGCGAATCCTTTGTTTGATATAGCATTTGCCAAATATGTTTATCTCCTTCTTGTATAAAAAAAAGAAAACAAAAGAAAAGAAATATACAATAGCATTTAACAAATACATGTTTGTAATATTACGTCCTGCAGAGCCATAAAATGTATCAATTGTATGTTTTGGAGCTTTTTTTACTATTACAAAGACGATCACCGTGTTACGTGCATTGTATTGCATCTGCAATTTATCTTAAACAACAGCAAAACAATACCATCGACATAGACGATACGATCGTTGAATTTAGTGAAATGCAAATCCCTGGACTCTCTCATGGGCTTATATTTTAGTTCCAATTACATTACACTTGTTGTCATGATCATAAATATTACAGAAAGTACTTGAACAGAAATTGAAACACATGAATGTCTTTTGCATTTGACGTGATTAAAACATTTTTGCTGAACATTTTGATGATTTGACTATTTTTCGACTTTTTGTCATAGATTAAAAAATAAAAGTTTATACCAAAGAAAAAAAAACGTTACTGGCATAGGCGAATACTTGTAACGTGAAATGTTATGAGTAATCATCGGACGAAATTGAGAACATTGAGAAGCCGACAAAACAGCTTCAAATCCCGCCACAGTTAAAAAAATAATTATATTGAGTCTAAAATTAATTGCAAGTTGCTATACTTAAGCACTTACATTCCGTTAAATCTATAAATCATAGACATTAAATATCACACTTTAAAAAAATCTTCAAATCTGCGAACAAGTCCCTTCAAATTGGTTCGTTATTGTTTAACATTAACTGGCACAACAACGTACATGCAGGATGGCATGTATCGAAATTAAGTCATGAGAAGCGATACTAATTTGAACTACTGATGTCAAATTTGTGTACATTATTTATTTGTGAGAAGATATTTATTTTCGAATAAACAAATCGTACATTGAACACTAATCTATACTAATTTTGTATCGATTACACTTCTTATAATCCGCTGGTCTTATATTGAGGTAACTTACTGCGCATTTCCGCACTAAGCAATACAACTTAAACTGTAGACAGTCTTGAATCATCGCTATACAGCATGTTTTGTTAGGCACATCAGAGAAAAACATGTTATCAATAGTACACAGCGCAACACAAGCGACTTAAACTGTGGATATAGTCTTAAAACATAGACTTAAGGCATCGTTATCCAGCATGTTTTGTTATGCACATAACAGAAGAACAAGGAATCACAATTACAGTCGAAGCGTTTGAGAAAATACTGATGATTCTCTGGTGCCAATGAAAACCACTGTACAGTATTACCTTTTCGTAATATTTAAACATTGAGTGACTAAATTTCAATTGCATTTAATCGTTCGCCCCTCTCTCTCTTTGTTTTTAAATTTAAAACACGATCTACTTGACTGAGTGTGATTCATTAGTGACGAATTGTGGTGTTTAACCAATTTTAGTTTAATTGAAAAGCTAAATATTTAAATAAATGTCGTAAAGTTTAATACGGTTAGTGGAATATAGGTTCGTGATTTAAAACATATCAATTGTTAGCAACGTTTGGAGAACTGGAAGAAGATATTCCTATAATTAAAATGAACACAAATGGATTTAAAAGCACGTAATGAAGGAGCTCATGCTAGTTGATGCGCATTTAGGAAAAGAAAGACATTAAGAATCGTTCTAGCAAAACAAAATACCCTTGAAACCTGAAACATGTAAATGGTTTTAAATGCGTTCTGTCATCAAATCAATTCCCATAAAACAAAGATTTATGTTTTTTTTGGTATTGAAATATCCTATTTAATCTGCATTTTTACCAAATATATGTTTCTGTTTGCACTTTTACTTAATAGACTACGAACTAAGAAATACTTAATTTAATTTCTTTTTTGTTTGTTTTTGCCACATAATCTTCGTTATGTATTTAATAAATGTTTGCTTAATAGTTTTTTCTAAATATGTGTTTATATCGTCATCGTGTACAATCATCATAAAAAGTTCCTTTTCCACAGACAAATTGAAAATCTTTCAAGATTGTGATGGAAAGCAAAACACGAGTGTTGCAGATAAAGTTGCAAGGTAACACACTTCGTTGATTAAAAATACCGTTGTATTAAGAAGTAATCATCATTGTTGATTGACAAAATATAAACATACGCGAATTAATGTAACAATATGCAATATTTGTGTTATATTTCTGACATCGACTGCATGGAGAGCCAGCCTTTTTACTCAGACGTACGAAGTTTTATATATGAAAAAAATTGTATATATGTTTTGCGATTATGTTTGAATCTTCATAGCTGCTATGATTTAGTATTTCACGCTTAGACGATTGTATCTATATGTTTCAAAGTTTGTCAAAAGTCTGTACACATGTACCTTTTAATTGACATACATGTAAATGCGAGAAGGTATGCGACGCAAAAATAAGTTTTTCGCATTGTGTCACCAACAGCCATACAATAAAGGAACGAGGCGTTTTAAGTAGAGAAAATATGCTTGGTCGATGTAGTTGAAGAGTTTACAATGTAGAACAAAAATGGTTCGATTATAAACGATAAACGTTAGCAATCAATCGTTCGTGTATATTTATGATGGAGTTTCTGGTGTTTCTTAGTTTACTATACTGTTTACAGTTTAGCATATGCAATTGACAGACTGTATGGCCTTAGTCACAATCATCACCGCCAACCGAACACCATATAATTACGCACGATTTTGAGATCGCTAGACATACGTATTTGTTTTGTTCCGAATTTAGTAAATGTTTAATTTTATGGTCATGCTGCTCAAGGATGTAACGACCAGTTAACATGACAGTATGTAATCTTAAGAAATGAATACATTGCATATTAAAAGTAACATTATAATCAATTATTTGAAAAATATTTACATCATGCATGCTTTTGGTACAATAACCACATTTACTTNTACCATGACTACTTTATCTCCTGCTTAAAATCCAGCCAAACTAAAGAAAACTATTCAAATTATTATGAAACACATAACTGTGTTTATATTAGGATATGCAAATCCACGCATAAGGTATCAGTTATTGTTTGAACTTAATGATGCCTTTTGTCTGCAATAATTTCAAACAGACGAAATACAGTTGATACTTGTTTTTGCTGCACTTCGCCATACCTCCAAAAATTGTAATGCTGTAACGAATTTGTTTTCTTTAATTGCTTTTCTATATGCTTTTAGGTTTTTCTTAATTTACACTTGTGTGGCTGGTGAATCATTCTGCGATCAGTGTGAGGTTTTACAGGTCTTTCAACCCGTTACATCACCTCGATGACCGATGAATGTTCCAATTCGTTGGAACAAGCTTAAATCATTTTAATTGATACATGTTGTGTTGTATGTTTCGTACTGTATTTAGCAGGCATTTGGTCACTTGCCTTGTCTATCACATTCGCTTAGTTATGTGTATTATTCACTCACAATTAAACATAGCAAAATAAAGTTTAAAAACAGCAAAATTAACTTTGCAAAAGATCACTAGCGTAAAAGCCATTTTATGACGTTGTGTGACGTTTATATTAAACCGAGTTTCTAAAAAAAAACGCTCTAAAAAATACTATAATACTAGGTATAACCCGTACAGTTAGCAAAGGCTTATCAGGGATGACACTTTCCGCTTGCTTTCTTTTTCGTTTAAATGA
Organism: Dreissena rostriformis; assembly: GCA_007657795.1. Classification (NCBI taxonomy): domain Eukaryota; kingdom Metazoa; phylum Mollusca; class Bivalvia; order Myida; family Dreissenidae; genus Dreissena; species Dreissena rostriformis. Next base: position 166,738 of record VMBQ01000061.1, on the reverse strand, counting down.
AGTCATGAATGTGTTCTGTCAATAAGGCATTGTAGTATCCATTACAGAGAATATTAAAGGATTGGATGTAACACTTTATCTGTGAGCTTGCCAAATGATTCAACGGTCATTGAAAGTGTTAATACTTGACGATTATTCCCATCAGAGAAAGGTTTGAACGAAATGTTAAACACCGGCTAAATATAATGTTTTGCTTTTCAACGCTTGAACGAATACACTAGTTATCTCAATGTCAATTTAATAAATTACATTCATAGCTAGAAACTTTCGTATTTGTGCAAAATTTCAGTTAGCACGAGTACAAATATCATTTAAATTGTATTTAACCAATTTATATTGAATGCCAAGCTTCTTCCATTGTACTTATTCTAATACAGGGAATAGGCATTTGCAGTTGAAATGCTTCATACGGGTTTTGTTGTTGAAGTTATTGATTATGTTTTTGATGTTATTGTTTTGGTTGTTGTTGGTGGCGGAGGTATTTAAGACTAAACCAATCAAACGTTAAACGTAAAGAGTTTTATTAAATCTATAAATGGTATTTCATAGCTAAGTGTTTCATGGTGTTTTGCTTAATGGCGCGCTGATATGTGTAAGTTGTATGCTTATTTTTGTTTGTTATTAAACGGTGCGTTTCAGGATGAAACAGTATTGTATTTTGCACGTGTTGTCTTTATTCAACAAGCATCAAATGACCTTAAGAATAAAGAAGGAAGTGTACTCACAAAAGCCATACTATACTTGAGAAATCATACAGTCTGCCTTTGCAGAAAAATTACTAAAGGTTTACATAGTAATATTCACGCATTCATATGGCATCGTATATGCGGTCTCAAACTTGAATGCACTTGTTTAATGAACTTGACATACAATGTGCGCTTTGTAGGATAAGGTTGAAAATAATATTGCCATGTGTTTGTTGCAATGTCGGTAAATTGTATTTGAAGCACTCATTGACCGAGATATGTTATAATTTAAGAAGCATGCATCCGAGATTAATGCACACACGTAAAACGGTGCGACATATAATGTCAAAAAACGTCACTAATTATATTGCATCTATATTCAAAGCCGACCCGATAGACTGTTTCTGTGAGCCACCTAATGTCTTATTTTGATATGTGATCATTTCTTAATGTATAATTCAATAAATTGCTCAAAAAGGATTCCACAGAAAGATGCATATTAATCGACCATTCGCCGATCTGATATCACAGTTATTGAATGTAACCAAGCAAAAGAAAATTGCAGACATGTTGTACACATTGAAAACAGTTATTTAATATCCATATAGTTTATTATATCTGCACAAAGTAATGATATGCCCCTGCAAAACTCCAGCTGCATCAAACATTGAATTTCATTTCCAAATCATTTCTGGAGTCATGAGCTATTAAATGCGACTGTTCTTGTCTAAGTTGAAATAAAGTCATCAACAAAGTGTATGGTACGCGAGGTATTCTGTCAATTCAATGCACTGATTGTTTGTGTGAAATGATATCGAGGCAAACATTCGATACATTACACTGTTGGATTTTGAAATAATAATGATTGTCTCAAATGTTGAACAAATACAAGAATAGTGTTGAGCCGACCGAATATTTCCTGTTTTAAATTTAATTAATATAACATTTTAAATTAATTGAACAACATAATCTGGTAATTTTCCCACTCTCATTACGTTTGTGTGTGCTTGTACAGCAGCGCATCTTTTATTTGATAAAGCACCAGTCAAGTATGTTTATCTTCTTCTCGAATAAAAACAACATCAAATAAAAAGAAATAGTAAATAGCATGTAACGTATATAAGTTTGTAATATTAGTTCCTGCATATCCAAATATTGTATCAATGGTAGGTTTTGGAGCTTATTCTTCTAATATTAAAAATAAGACCACCGTGTCACTTGCTTTTATTGCATCTGCAATATATCTTAAACAACAGCAAAACAATACCATCGGCATCAACGATATGATCGTTGCATTTTGTGAAATGCAAATCCCTGGCCACTGTTTTTTGGGCTAATATTTCCAAATATGTGACACTTGTTGTCATGATCATAAATCTTACAGAAAGCACTAGAATACACATTAAAAAGCATGAATGTCTTTAGTATTTCACGTGATTAAAACAACTAACATTTTAACATTTTGCCGTGTTGACCAGTTTCCGTCTTTTTGTCATAGATTAAAAAAAATATTTGTACCGAACCGTAAAATATTATATTTACATAGGCATACACATGAAAACGTGTAAGTGTATGAGATATCATCGAGAAAATAATAAAGCGATAGCATTTTGATTCGGACGAACCAGGTTCAAAACCCGCCACATTATTGTTTTTGGAAATATGTTTAGGTTTAAATAACTTTCAAGTTGCTATAATTGAGCTTAGCCATTAAATATCACTTTTCACAAAATGCATCAAAAATGTGAATAAGTCTCTTCAAATCGGCTCGCGACTTATGCGATATTGTTTTGATACTATTTTGAACTACTGATTTAGAATTGGGATACATTATTTATCAGTGAGAAGATATTTATTTTCGAATACAAAATATCGCACATTTAACGATACTCTTTACTCACTGTGTATTTATTTTGTAATTTTAATACAAACCCATTTCGTTTTCTTTAAGTTAAAATTTATTTTTGAATTGCACTTCTCATCTTCCGCTGGTCTCATACTGAGGCTTTTAACTGCGCATTTCCGACCTTTTAACACATAATCCAACACAAACAACTTAAACTGTTGACACCGTCTTGAAGAACCGCTATCGTCATGTTTTCCCATGCATATCAGAGAACAGCATGTAATCACAATTACACCGAAGCGTTTGCAAAATTTGGACTTTGTCCGTCCTAGTCGCTCATGACAACCACTGTAAAGTATCACCTCTTCAAAATATTAAACCATTGAGTAACTAAATTGTAATAATATTTAATCGTTCTTCCTTTCTCTTTGTTTAAAAATTTGAAACACGATTGACTTGACTGATTGTGAATATGTTTTGGCAAATTGTGGTGTTTGGTGCCGTTTTACCTTAGATTCAAAGATAAATTATTAAAATAAATGTCTGGAAGTTTTATATATATAGCGATCGGTATACTAAATGTTCGTGATTAAAAACATATTAATTGTATCATTTGGACAACAGGAAAAAGATATTTCTATAATAAGTGGATTTTGAAAAATACGTAATTAAGTAGCTCATGCGGGTTAATGCGCATTTTGGGAAAGAAAAGCATTTAAAATCGGTTAAGCAAAAACCGATAAGCATGGAACTTGAAACATTTAAATGGTTTTAAATGCGTTCTGTCATCAACAAACTGTTAAAACTATTACTAAGAACAACATTATATTTTTTTTTATCTAATATTTGCGGGATTGCCTGACAATATGATTTAAAGATCATTGAAATTGTAAACATTTTGTTTCCACGCTTTAAAATATTCCCAGTAGAGACCTTCTGTAACACAATTGGAAGCACATTCTAGATATTAAATCTCACTAAACAATTGCGTTTTTTCCAGAAAAACATTTTAAAATTATATCATTTCAACTACATGTTAAAACACGAAACCGTTTATAAATACATATAGCAAATCTATTCAAATAAAACAAAGCTATATTTTTTATTATTATTGCAATATCATGTTCATTTTGTATGTTTACCAGCTATATGTTTTGGTTTGCACTTTTACTAGATGGACTGTGAACTAAGACTTGTCTATTGAATTGTACTAAAACAAGCTATGCCATTTAATTGCAATGCAATTATGCAAAATTGCAAACCTTTATTATAGTGTTGATTGGTTTAAACATATTTATTTCAAAATGCATATTCATATATTAAATACACAGTTATATGTAGATTGACTTAGAAGGTGAACTAAGCTTATTGTGAGTCGTTCAATGATCATGAATAAACGATACATTAGGCGAGAAGGACTTCAATGCATATATGGTAGTGTAGAGTGGTTGTGGTGGAAAGAACATGTGAATAATTAAATTGAAGTAAGTTTTGATGTTGGACGAGCAGATGAGTATTGATATAAAGATGTAGTGGATGTGTAAGAAGGGAAGAGATAGAGAAATGTAAGCGGAGATAGAGTGGCATAACGAGGTTGAAGCAAGAGTAAGAAGGACTTGGGGAGCAATTAGGATATATGGGGGAATAGGTACCGAAAGCGTCTTATCGAAACGTTAAGATTTATCGATAAGGGTAAAGTGTTGATTATCTAACATACACAAAGGGATCTAGCAACGCTAGAATGGCAATTGCTCTGAAACTTGAATTCACTGACGTATTAACATTAATATGGTAGGTATACTTATTTAAACTTGTTTATATTCATACTTGCCAATATTTTTAGCAATAGTTATAGGACACTAGGACCGATATATGTTATTCATTTAAAATACCGCTAATATACTTTTTTAATGCACATTTTTCATACAGATAGCCATACCCACACATACATTATTTTGTTGAACATCAAGTTTAGTTGTTGTTTAATAATAATACATATATGTTATTCATTTAACATACCGCTAATATACTTTTTTAATGCACATTTTTCATACAGATAGCCATCCCCACACATAAATTATTTTGTTGATCATCAAGTTTAGTTGTTGTTTAATTATAAAACATATATGTTATTATTATGTCATTGTGTAATAGTATTCGAATATATTTATTTCAAATGATAATTTTGGTGTTTGCAACATAATCTTAGTAATAATAAAATAGCCGTCACCGGCGACCGAACACCATAGACGAAAATTTGAGTTCGCTAGACATAGGAATTAGTTTTGTTCAGAATTTAGTAAATACATGTTTTCATGTACAAATATTGTTTAAGAATTACATAATTTCCTCATTATAACATTCATGTTCCCAAATGGAATTTCTTATTATTTTTAATTAACTTGCACGGTAACGATGCAAGTTACCGCTGATAAAGCTAGTGTGAGTGAAATGCTTCGTCATAAATAAATGCGTTTACTGTACGCAAACATGTATGATGAAATTTAATAATAACCAAATCATTGATCATACTAATTGTGCTTGTAATCTGAATTGTATACATTTCTTTAGATAACATACTGTTAGCTTTACTGGTCGATATATTATGTAGCAACCGGACTACATTCAACCTCGTTCTGCGACTCTATCTCCGCTTACATTTCTCTATCTCTTCCCTACTAACACATCCACTACATCTTTATATCAATACTCATCTGCTCTTCCAACATCAAAACTTACTCTAATTTAATTATTCACATTTTCTTTCCACCCCAACCACTCTACTTAACCATATATGTATTGAAGTCCTTCTCGCCTAATGTATCGTTTATTAATGCTCGTGGAACGACTTACAATAAGCTTAGTTTAGCTTCCAGGGTTATCCATATATAACTGTGTATTTAATTCATGAATATGCATTCTGAAACAAATATGTTTAAACCAATCAAGACTATAATTAAGGTTTGCAATTTTGCATGATTTCATTACACTACGTGTGACATAGCTTAAAAGTGCACTAAAAACATATAGTTGGTAAACATGGAGATTTAATATGCAATTTCAATTACAATAAAAAAATAAAATTTTGTTTTATGGGAATAGATTTGCTATATATATTTATGAACGGTTTTGTGTTTTAACATGTAGTTGAAATGATATAATATTAAAATATAGTCCGGTTGCTACATAATATATCGACCAGTTAATCTAACAGTATGTTATCTTAAGAAATGAATACAATTCAGATTGCAAGCACAATTATTATGATCACTGATTTGGTTATTATTACATTTCATCATACATGTTTGCGTACAGTAAACGCATTCATTTATGACGAAGCATTTCACTCACACTAGCTTTATCAGCGGTAACTTGCATCGTAACCGTGCAAGTTAATTAAAAATTATAAGAAATTCAATTTGGGAACATGAATGTTATGATGAGGAAATAATGATATTCTTAAACAATATTTGAGAACAATTATATTATGGAAAGCAATATCAAATACCATCTATGAACACTGTGTCTAACATATGCAGTATATGACGTGTGGCACGAAGTGCCAACAGATGATGCAATAATCTTGTTAACGTGGTTTGCAGATTGGTTCGTTACCTACTAGTTGTAATCAAAATAGCAATTACTGTTTCCACAGCATGACGTGCATCATCAAAGATTGGTTTTCGTAGTTTATTGTAATGTTAATTGTATCACGCCGTGTTCTTATAAATTTCATAATAACAACACTTCGAGCGCTAATCTAAAAACCCAAACAAAAAGTTATCAGAAAAAATATTGATGATACTGAATAATTATAATATTATACGAACACATGAGTACGAATCTCTAATGACTAAAATGTAAGGAACCCCAAGAAAATATCTTTATGTATAGATACCTAGACAACGTACATATATGTTGACCATGTTCATAAACATGTTTTGTATGCAATAGATTGTATTTTATTTTAAAGTAAATTAAATAAAACACTAATGTTCGCTTTAATCATACATGTTACAAATTGAATACGTATTTGTAAACATAAACAGCGGCTTTGTTCGTGTTTATTAAATTAGTCACAATTAACAGTCAAACTAGCAGGTATTGTCACATACTTTTGTCGTGTATACTAACATCAATCGCAATTTCGAATGGTTATCTCCAAATAAGGTAGATCAACTAAACATCTTAGTTAGAAAGAATTTTGAATACATTTAAAGTCAGTACAATGCAGCTGATTATTTAAGAAATATGTATCGATTTGCTGTTATGGATCATAAGACTTCATTTAAGAACGTTTTTTGAGTATGATTTAAATCACACGAGCACATTATGATGTTATATATTTTTTGCTAGATAAATCTTCTCCTTCTTACACATGTTTGCTATACACCGATTCTACTCAGTATCAAAATAGTTCTGAATCCACCGATTACGTCTAACTATTTGGACTAGCTAAACTCAAAGTCGCGTGCAGACTAATGCAGGCGTTTATGTCAAAAATTCAATTCAAATACACATATAATACTACGAGCTACTTTTTGTGTTAACAGTTCTTGTCATTCTGATATTTCTCAAAACTGTGTCAAGGAAAGACAGTTTTGTAAGATGAACAACTGTTAAACTGACGAGTCTTCCATTTTGTTGCATACAGTTTAATCATTTCATTTTCAGAGAATAATATGTGTCTAGCTCGGTGTTGCGAAATCTAAGTTAAAATTACTATAACACAAGCAATGCTAATGTTAGTGTTTATCTTCTCCTTACCAAACACGCAACGTTAGTTGAAATGTTAATACAAAGGTTTCGGAAATTCATGCACTGGTTTATGCAGTCAATAAAATAAGATATAAAACGCGATGGACTATTAAGCATTAGGTAAGTAAGCGCACTTAATTAAACGCCCATGAGGACCGTGGTCAATTTTGTGACCGGGTTCATTGAAGTTGGGACAGTGAAATAAGTGGATTCATTTCTAAACAGAATAATGCCCCCCGGGATACGTTCTTCGTATTCGATGCATAGGGAAAATTGTGGTGTAAATCGTGATGACGTCGGCTGAATGTACATGCATATATGTTCAGTTTTAATATCAATGTACTGTTTATTTTATTCATCTTGAAAATTTCGTTTTGAAAAGTTTACAAATGGTGTCAAATGTGATTGTTAGCCATTATGAGACAAATCAACTACGAGCATTTTCGAACAGACGCAAAGTTTAGGCACAGTTTACATGTTTCGTTACCGCATTGATCGATGACAGGAAATATGTATGTGTATGTGTAAATATATATGTGCATTAAATGTGCCTTTGCGACGCAATACCCATTAATATATAGATTAATTTTCTCTATGTGTATTTAAAGCATTATGGCTATGATGAGCTCGTTAGACCAGATATGCCTGTTTCAAAATGCAAATTGTTGTTCATTTCTATCCATTTCAATTAATATAGTTGTAATGAAAGTCCAGACACATACTCATTATTTCAATTCCTTTTACCGGGAGATGACATTATTATCTAAAAGAAAAAAAGCATCAAACAAAATACAGTTAGATTATTGATGTAAGCAGAAACTTTAAGCCATTTGCATTCCGAGTAAAATTTAACCGTGTTCTGCCCAAACACAAACATCCGTCCATGACAAGTTCACAATACAAGAGAAAAAGAAGGTTTTCATGTCGTTGGACCAAAACAGATTAATGTTTTGAGAAATGAAAGGTTAAATGACATTTTTCTAGCTTAAGTGGCAATAACGACGTCCACAAAGTGTTTTGTGCCCTGGGAATACTGTTCACTTCTTAACATGTCGCTAATTTGAAACAAAAGGTCAGAGGAGACAAACGCTTTGTTGTTATAGATTTTTAAAAGAACACTGTTTGCACTGATAAGCACCTTCAATGCTGGTATTTTTCAGTACTAATGGTAATTTTTTAAACAGCATTGTGATCAATACTGTGATATATGTTGGCGATTTCATAGATGACATATTATATGTGGACGAGACGATAGACGAGTCCAACCTGAGCATGCCAGCTCTTTTAGAATTCACATACAGCAATAATCTACACAACACTGTTAAATAATCTTTTTGTATTATATACCTATCACATTCGTTAAGTTATTTGCATTATTCACGCACAATTATACAAAACAACGTTAGATTCGCGAACGGGCGCGAGCGTTAACGCCGTTTTATGAGGTTTTGTGACGTTTTTAGAAAACGCCCTCAAAATGCAAATAATGTGATGTAAAGATTTATTTTAGGGACACACGTTTTAATAACGCTTATGCAGATCAACACAATATATAGTATTGTCATAATGTAGATGTTATCGATTGTTCGTGAAGTTGACTCTGAAATGATGTGAACTGTTTTAAGACGTTATCGGGCCACATGTAGTAATGATATACATTGTCAAACGTCGTTCCTTTATTCATTGCATTCATAACAAAAACGTGGAAGTAAATACGTGCATAACCTCAATATTCGCAAACAGTCTTGCCTGTAGTGGAAACACATCCCGCACGCACTACATCACACCCACCACATCCGCGTCTGTAATATTCATAAGCTTCCTACGCTCTTGTAAAAATCGCATTTTCTCGCTTTATATACATTTACATCTTGGAACAAAAATGTTGAATGAGCATATGAGCGGACGTAGGGAAATTGGTTAAATGTAATGAAACACAATCAAAGCGTTAAACACGGAGAGACTGATACTTGTAACAAATTAAGTTTAAAACTACGTCATGATGTTTAAAAAAGCTGGTTCGGTCTGTAAAATGTGTCAAATTTAGGAATGTGTGAAAAGTGAAAAGTGTTTGACATTGTTTGTATTTTTAGCAATATAATAATACACACAATTCGACAATTATTTAATAAACATAAATAAAAATAATACTTATTATTAAAATATACAATTCAATTGATAAATACCTTGCTTTGTAGTCATGGTTTCGTATCTTAAACATTTTGACATAATGGAGAAATTGTGTCCACCTAGACTAAATACTCAGACGTTTTCAAACTGGATACTGATCTCGAACAGTCTCAGCTACAACCCGAAAACGAGAAAGCGACAGACCTTGAGGTGCTCACCTGAGACCCTATGGCACTTAACTGTTCTAGACAGGTAGTATTTACTAGGTTCCATATTAAAACTGCCCAACATTAGGCACCCTAGCGAATGTTTTCCTTCTGTATAAAGTACTGGTAATCGGCACATTCCCATTCGAGCGAGAATGCTTATATTCCCAATTTGCGTACGAATAAAATTCCCCAAATCGAGGAAAGTTGCGGCTGTCTCGTTTCAAAGCTAACTCTCTGCGAGTATAAACACATACAAATCAATAAAGTTTGTGTAATCTTGCGTTTAATTAATTTAAGTTTAAATAACAGTCAATCAATGGAGCCGTTTCCGGGTATTTTTCCGTTAATTATATTTCTCGTTTTTTAACATGATTGTTTTTGTTAAAATGTGCGGCAAATGTTCTGGGGAAATTTGTTATTACACATTATCATGACAATTGGGCAATAAATTTGGACTCTTTTGGTCTTCAAAAGCTTTGCCTGTAGTTTGACCAGGTGACTTAGTGTTTGATCCCGTGTGACACAGTTGCAAGGGCGGTCGAACTATAATTGAGACAAAGGGTTTTATAAAAAATGGCAAAAAAGTTGCCTCTGTGTAGTTCGCAATCTTCGTCCTTCATTAAACGTAGTGACCGTGTTTTAACTCAACGTGACCCAGTTTCGAATTCGGTCAAAATGTCATTGGGACACATTTCTTACCAAGATTCATGCATATTGAGACGTTTCGTCTGCAATGTTGATAAGGGTTTGCTTAAATTTGACCTTGCGACCTATTTTTTGACAACATGAGATACGGTTTCGATATCGATGTCAGTGGGCAAAGCGTTCTGACTTAATATCATCAATATTTAATAGTATGATTGATTTCTAAAAATAATACAACTGTGGCAGTCACTATCCTGCAAACTTAATTAACAAGATATAAAAATGAATATTAGAAAGATGCATTTAAATAGTTTGTTTAACTTAGTAGGAAAGACCCATTTAAAAATCCGTTTTTGCTTAAGAATCCACTTTTTTATAATCCAGACATAGCAATTGGTAAAGAAGGTGTATTTATTTAATCATGGTTTGAAAAAAGCGTCCATTTTGTTGGGGGAAAGTATGTACAATGCAGACCTCTTACCCATTTACAGTTATGATTTTTGCAAAGTATATAACTTCAAACCAAAATGTCTCTTTGTCAAAGGTATAATTAATGCAGTAACAACATATATAAAGCTTAGAAGCTCTACTAGCAAAGGCTTTACGAAGCCGTTTTTTCCCACAAGCCTAAGGTCCATCTAAGTTAATACAAAGAGTACAAAACCTATGTATGATAGTATTAGCACAAATGAGTTCTCGACAGTATGTATGAATAAATGGTCGAATATTTGTTACTGTATTAAAAAACAAAAGATTGGCGATATTTTTTTGTATTTGCCTTTTAATATTACACGGGATACCAATGTACAGTGGTTTCAATATAAAATTGTACACAGACTCAAATTAACAAAATCCTTCTTATTAAAAATAGGATATGCCATTTCAGCCAATTGCACATTTTGTCAAACTAAATACATGTCAATCAGTTTATAACAGAACTATTTTGTAATCATTTTTCGAATTTTTGAAATATGCCTTCGTTTATACTGGGCCTTGCAAATACAAATGGACTATTAAACTCAATATCTGTTTTGAGCAAAATGTTTATTTGCCATTGTAAAATGAACGAAACTAGACCAACTCTTAGAGCAGAAAAATCATAACAGTCCTTGCATTACAATGTTCTGAATGAAATTATTGTTTTTAATGATTTGCGTCAAACTGAAGAAAGGGAACTATTGTGAACTCTTTTGCAGAAGTTTTGATAAGGAACTAAAGAAGTCATGTATTGCAAATTAGTTGTTAATCAATATTGTTTATATTGTAAATGTAAAAGTTTTTGATGGCAACATGTATATTTGTTATAAAATGCATGTATTGCAAATTAGTTATTAAACCAATATTTTTATATTGTAGATTTCTAAATGTTTAAACTATTGATGGTTATACGTAAATTTGTTATTAAATGCATAAATTGTGTGTGAACTATGTACGGTGTAGAGTGGGATGCCCTCGACCCTCACAGACCTATTTACGAGGATAATACAATATATTGAACGTAAAAAATAATAGTAAATGTGGCCTCTAGATTGTTCACAAACACTTTCTTTGTTTCGACCCTGTGACATACCTTTTGACCTTACGTGCCATACTTTTAAATTCGGCAATGACATAATTGGGACAAACGGTATGATACAGTTTTATTATGATTGTGCACTAAATATGGCATCAATGTGTCCACAAGGGTTTTATGACCAGAACAGAACAGAACATATGTTTTATTTTGACTTGCACAATGTACATCGTCAGTATAACAAAACAAACAAATCATGATTTAGAGTCATGTCACGTTAATCATATAATACATAGTTTTAGTACATACGGTATACAATAAAGTACATTACTTCATATAATATATTATTTCAGCACATACGGTGTGTAGCAAAGTACATACGGTGTACCTGGTCTTTACTATAAAAAAATATAACATTTGAATATTTCAATCAAATAAATTGTGTTAGTTCAGAATTTTTAAGTTTCTTTATTTAAGAGGATGAACTTACATTTAACAATGTGTTTTTTTTATTTAATGCGTATTTAATGAAAAAAGAAATTTTAATTTATTTGGTCTTGTTATCAATGCCCAACATTTCCAAACATTTAAACATCGATGGGCGTTGGTAATAGTACTTTGGTACATATTTTTTGCGAATCTCATCTAAGAATGGACATACAAGCATGAAATGATATTCATCTTCAATATCTTGTGAATTACAAAATAAACAATTACGCTGATCCCTATCAATTCTATTTCTACCATATCTACCCGTTTGTATTCTTAGTGGGTGGACCGATAGTCTTAGTCTACAAAAGAACATTCTAAGGCTGCTTGGTAGTAAATCTAGGTATGATTCGTAGTTAAAATGTTTTTGAAGAGGACATAATTAGTAAGAACATGGTTTGACTGCATGCTCTGGGACCATTCCTGAATGAAATTGTCTATGACACGTTGTTTGAAAATGCTGATAAAAGATTTAAAATCGACATTGTCAGCATCTTCGAAGATATAGGAGAAACCATAATTATTCAGCAATAACTTTACATTAGAAACCCAATTTGTAAAACCATTGTTACAATCTTCCTTGGCTTGCTCATAAACCTTTTTAATAATAATATTATCCGTATGTATAATTTTACTCCAGTATTTAATAATTTTTAGATACCTAGAAATGAACAGAGGGTACCGACCTAATTCCCCATATACGCCCGCATTAGATGTATTAGTTCTAAGTTTTAAAATACGTTTGCAAAATTTAAGGTGAATTCTCTCTAATTCTTTTGTTTGTTTAAATCCCCATACCTCTGCTGAATAGTTAAGTATAGAACCAACAAATGAATCAAAGAGTTGACACAATATCTTTGGCTTCAGTTCGTACTTTTTACAATGTTGCAGTAGTATATTTAATGCCTTAATAGCTTTACCTGCTAAATATTCTTGATTCAGCTTAAAATTCCCAGTGTAGTTGAAAACAGTACCAAGATAATTAAAATCGTCTACAACCATTAATTCTTTCCCATCGAAGCTCCATTTTTCATTTGCTAACAGTCTGCCCCTCTTTCTGAAAACCATAATTTTTGTTTTGTCTGTGTTTACAGTAAGTCCCCATGTTTTACAATATGAGTGCAAAAGATTTATATTGGTTTGTAATTCCTCTGGCGATTTCGCAAAAATTGCCATATCATCTGCAAAAAGTAAAAGCATTAACACAATATCGTCTATTAATAAACCAGAATTAGGTTCATTTTGTAAATAAAGTTCAAGGTCATTAACAAAGAATGAAAACAAAATCGGCGAGAGTACCTCACCTTGCCTCAGGCCAACTGCATATTCAAAAAAATCGGAATAGGTGTTACATGATTTTAAACAAGATTTTACTTTCTGATACATATCTCGTATGATTATTAACAATTTACCTTGAATTCCGGATTTGTACATTTTTAACCAAACGGTTATGTAATGGGACCTAAACATAAGCTTCGACCCATAATGTGAACGCTTTATTAAGATGCAAAGTCCCGATGCACATCAAGTACTGATTGTACCCACGTAACAGACTCAAACGTTTCCCAATGACCCTAAATAGACAACTTGAATATCTTAAAATAAGTCAGTTTTATTGATATAATTATGAGGTATTCAGTTGATAATCATTTAAGTATATTGATAATAAAATGACAGAAAAATGACAGTAAAACATCGCAGAAGCATGTGAACCACGCTTATAATTAAAAATATGCATTGAGTAACGCAACACAACCTAGCAACGATATATAGTTATTTTTTTGGTCGATAAAAGATTACGTTGAGTATGTAAATATATTATATCCTTGATAAAAACCATGTTAGCATTTCAAATTTAAATTGGTAAAACATCATTTATATTTCGGTATACGGATTTATAATTTGCAAACAAAAAAAGTATAATTTGACTATTGCCCAGCAAAAGCAATGACCATGTATATAAAACAAAATATCACGGTAAAAAGGACAATACAAACACTAAATAGATTCATAATAAATAAACATATTCCCAATGTTCATAAGTGTAAAAAAAAAAATAAAATAAATGATAACACGAATACCTATATCATGCATACAATAATAAATAAGAATGGATATGTAAATGATGAAGAATGGCATATCATGAACAGATAGACAGATATGAGCATTTTTTGCATTATAAACATAAACAAATGAACATATACAACTGCTTAACACGCCTCAATATTCATACCTGCTAGACTCGTAGCTGCTTTAAACTATGTAAAATTGACATCAACAATTATATATCTCAATCGGGAAAAGATAATTTTAAAATAAACGTTTGCTTGATTTAAATGTCGACATGTATATTGAAAGTCGAGTTTAAACTTAATTAATTTATATAATAGATGTATACATTGTATTGCAGAAACAATAAATATAAATCTACATGTAATACGATTATGATAAATTACACTTAATTTTAAATATTACTGATTTAACCATAATGACCTTAATAGACCGTTAACTCGTTGGCCTACCCAACCTAATCCGTAATATATCATTCGTACGATGTCCAGTCATTACTCTGAAAACGTTTTTTTTTGTATCACCGCCGCAGAATACATACCCGGGCGGCTTCACACGTGCACTCAATTGACTTCCGTCGAATTTTCAGCTGGCATTCTTTTCCGGCACTCGTGCACAGGGGCTGGCCCCTGAACGGGCCCCCTCGTGGCACAAAATCCGTGCACGACATGGTGGCGCGGTCCATTTGACACAGCCGGCGTTCCGCGCCCAACACCATGGTTACCATGCTGACCATGGTGACGAAGATCAGTATAACTCGTGTAGGGGCCATACTGGTGGTGATGTGTTCTTTTCTGCCAAAAAATGTTAAATTTCAAGATAAATAGTAATTAAAATAATAACATACGTTTTAATTCATGATAGCGTATTTCTGAAAATATTATACCGTAATGCCCCTTTTTATATAAATATAATCGCCTCGTAAAGGTAGTGTATGCCAGATTTTAAATATTTAAGCTGAAACAATGTTGTTTATAACATAGCCTCTAGATTCTGTACTCTGGATATGTTGCTATTTGATTACACACTATCATACAAAATCAATCAGGCACACTTACTATTCATATTTAACAAATATAATTCATTAAAGCGTGTCAAACACTTGATTTACTTGAATTTTATTGCTGTTAACATATTTTCCCACCATTTTCAGAGTTTTATAAGTAAACATATATTTACTGCAAATTTCATTTAAAAAACACACAACAAACCTGCTTAAATTTCCGAAGTCAAAAGATATGTTTTCGTTGTTGGTGTTTTACGATCTTGAATTCTGTATTATGTATAGTTGTTAGCAGTTGTTCGTCATTTATTTTCATACCAAACTGAGCGGCAACATATAATACAAAAATGGAAACCCCATGTCAAAAATAGATCTCAAAAATCCCTATTGGCTATTTCCATATTTTAGCACCATAGGCTAATTGTGTTTGAAAATAGGCCGACTCATTTATAATGCGTTTATTTAATCAAGATATGTTTAACTGTTGGTGCGTACTGGGAAATATTTAATTGGGAAAACAGTTTGATGTTTTTATTTCAATGTATACAAATTAAAACAAAATCTTATATATTTTGTACGGGTACATCGCATATTTTGTACGGGTACATCGCAAGTTCTATTGCTAACAAATTATTTTCTACCAAACATTGGTACCAACACACGAAACGGATTCGAAATAATCGCAATAACCTGATTTCGCACACATATACGCTAAGTTAAACTGCAATTACAAGAAGCTTACTTGTGTTTTCTCGGCCTTAATTGTCAATAAGGACGTCTTCCGATTAAAAAATACGACCACTTCAGTAGCTATTACTTACAAGCATATATGAAGTGTCACAGTTCCCGTCATTAGTAACTTCATACGTTGTATTGTAGTAGGCGTTGGAGTGTCGATTCACACGATCCCGATGAAAAGGGAAACCAAATTACCAGTTTCGTTCCAAATAAGTTTGTCCAATCCCGTTTTTGGAAAGACAGCTAATCTTGGAATATTTTAATTACCCATTTATTCATTTGTATGAAGCTTTTAGTAAATGTACACTAGTTTTTAGTAAATAAACAGCAACGCAGAAGATCTTACATGTAATTATTGAGTCTGACAAAATGAGCGTTTTGTTAGGAACTCAAACGAGCTTTATGATGAAAATTTATCGGCGTTATTGAAAGTATAATGCTGTTGAATGATGTTTTATTTCTTCAAACGAGAACTTGTTTATATTGAATACTTTTACTATTGATTAAATTTCGATTTTTAAACATTGCAACTGTGTTCTTCAAATTATTGAAAGTGCCATCCTGACACGGGTACAGAAGACAAAAAATAAATATACGATTTACAGTACCTACATGTAAGGGATAGGTGCACAACAATATAAACTCAGCATCCTTTTGCGTGCGATACCTAAAACAGCCTTCTTCAAACGCACATCAACGCGGCTTGTTTTCACCAAAAAATGTCAGTGGCTTAAAAGGTAAACAAATAGCTTGGGGTTTTATAATCCGTAGTGTCTGTATGGATACGGCAGAAATGTATGATTGTAAGGTTTATTTCAATTTCATTTTATTTAAACTAGCTTACAGGAACACGAACTCGTACGTGTGACCAGATGCATTTAAACAACAGTTATCACACATCAACTTATTTGCTTCCATTCAATTATCAATAACCATTTAGCGGCACGATGATAAGATGTAGGCAACAGCAATTTTGAAATTATTGGGGTAAGATCAGACTTAACAAAGTTCAGTAACAAGTACATCTCGTCATTTATTAAAACGATGCTTAATATTTATATTATATCAATATTATGATCACTCATAGAAATCAGAATCGTTTTAACGGTTATTGAATTTTATGTGAAACTGTCAGCATTTATATAACATTGATTATAATCTTTCTTAAAATGGTAGACAATAATTTTAAGAAAAACAGACACATGTTCAATTCTTAAATTGCCTGCAATAGACGCTATCCAGAACGGTGCATGTTTGGCAAGGTGCTTTATTTTGAATTAGTTTGTTATGATTATTTCTCCGTTTACAATAATAGCAACGCAGACTACTAAAACAGGTCGAAATAACATTTTAACTAAGTCAAGAGACAAGCCTTATGCCGTTGTGTTTACCAAGCAAGAGCAGGTAAATGTCAGCCAATTATGTATTGTCTATGTATTTGGTTCTAATGTTAGAATTGCGTAATGGGTTTTGACACTGTTGTTTGTTCTT
The DNA here is from genome assembly GCA_007657795.1 of Dreissena rostriformis. NCBI lineage: Eukaryota > Metazoa > Mollusca > Bivalvia > Myida > Dreissenidae > Dreissena > Dreissena rostriformis. The sequence goes on along the minus strand of VMBQ01000061.1, from coordinate 149,160 downwards.
GTTAGGAATAGCAACCGTATTCATGCCATGTAAATCAATGTAGTGTTAAAACATCAGTCTGTTATTAAGCGACATCGTATAATTAAACATTTGCTAAATATACACTACTTTATTGTTAAAAACCTATAAAAGTAATGAATTTAAGTAAAAAAGAGATATATAAGTATAAAATCAACAATACTATGAACTCTTTATATACAACGCTTAATTGATGAAGATTTCAGTAAATCAATCTATTAGTTTCGGAAACATGTTGGATGCAGTTCTGGCGGTCGAGGCTTTACGGCTCATCCTGAACCGTTGCTCATGGCAGTCGTAGTTTCATCTACACCTCGGTGCAGCCAGCTTACGTTCAGTGACGTGTAATAAAAACGAACTACGAGCCTAATTTGAGCCTAATCTTAAAGATCAACGCGGGTCCTGCTTGAAGTATCCACGAACCATTCACAAGTGCAGCATTTGGCCGTTGTTTTTATTTGTTAATGTGGATATGCAACACTTAAAAACAGTCACTTTGTAATTGTATGACTCAAGTTAAAAATATGCATTAAAAATACTTCATCAAGAGATTGAAACCAAGACTTCAGAATGAACTGTGTCATGTTCAAATAGTGCATACATGTGGACATTACGCTTAATGTGTGTGTTTGTTTTACATATTATGCTATAATATGTGAATTATATTTACAAACGAACGACAGATGTACGTTATAGTTGTAACATGTTTGTACCGACTATCACATTGCAATAAGCATTTGTAAAGCAACATGCATTTGCCATTTAGCAAACTGCACTTATTTTTCGCAACGTGCAATTCAGCAAACAGACTGTTCTTCACCTGCATCCAAGAGTATAATGGTCCTAGATGCTGGTTGAATGGACCGAATAACGGTTGACTGTGAAATATTGAAATGTTAACAAACTAAAAAAAATAACAAAAACAATATATCATATACGTTTTCCTACTACTATGTTGTTGTTTTCTTATTTATAGTTTTTAACTATGGAAGTTTCACATGTGTAACCAACACGTCTCTTTTCATAAACGGGCTGGATTATTTTCAACTAAGTACAAAAATAAAATTAAGAAACGGTACAATCATTGGCGGTAGAACCAAAATGTAACAAATTAGAATGAACAAAAGTAATGTATGTTCACGATATCTTTAATTGAATAACAACAAGATGTGCAACGTGTGCAGTGGTTGCAAAAACTATAGTATTGAATAGACCTATGATGATCTTCCCTCTCGATGTACATTACAAGGACAAGAAACGCACCGAACATGAACAAGAAACATGATATTAAGTAATCATCGAAACGAATGCTCTTAATGAGAACACACCTTTGGAATATTATCCTTCGACGGCAATCAATTAAGTATTGTAATATTTTCAGATTTATATAATTATTTTGAATTGAGACGTTAATATGTAAATGACGTTAGTCGATCTGTGTATGTGAGAAATAACGACGTTACATTCTATATTGCATATCCTCATATGAGCTGTTTGCAATCGGTCGGCTTATTGTAATTTTACCATTTAAACAACATTGTATTGTTTTATAATGATTTATTAATTTAGATCTTCTTGACGCTTTAAGGTAAAATTTTCAATATTTGATTATTTAAAAATGGAATTCAGTCATATATATGTATATGTTTTATATTATCTCAGCAATCTATGGGTTTGGAAGTATTAATTTATAAGAATATATTCATACAGTTCTTGCAGTTTTTTTGTATATATATATTTACGTACTTTTGTGGCGCCGAAAATTCACAAATATACACATTACAGTTCACTTATATGCTAAATTTACGTTCTTGCAGTATGCTGTTTTCAACAAATAAAAATATATAAGTTATAAGTATCAGTAATTAATTTTTTTGCCGGCGATGCATGTGATAACACATATTCACTTTCCGTTGCAATATATTTCGATACAAACATGCTATAATTAGATTTTGTGTTCGCTGGGGCGCGTTGCGTTCGAGTTCTTAACTAAAACGGATACTATGAATAAAAAAAACCATTCCGTCAAAATCTCGCGGCGATTGACACTTCGGTACATACTTTTGATAAAATCAGGTGTTACACAAATTATTTATTTCATAATACAGTTAAGGCGGACAAATCGCTGTCTTCTCTCAAGCAACACTGGATTTTGGATTCGTCGTGATCGATGAAAAATGCCAAAACAGTAACTGGCCGCTCCATGAAAGTCAGGATTGATAACAATACATATTTTACTTAAAACCCTGATTTTTTTGTATCCATGCAATGCGGATTAAAAACAATGTGAACATACAGAACTAACAAACAAATACATGTATAAGTGTATGCAATATTGTTTTTGAAAAGCAAATAATATGTTTACCGCTAAAGTGCTACTAAATATTCTGATTTAAAACACATACTGACTTCCGTACTGTACACTTTTTTAGGTATGGTTAGGAAAATAATTGACCATTATTTGAAGTTGGCTTTGTGTGAACGTCATAGCAGTTTTAAACATAAAGCTTAGTTTGTTTTGATTTATAATTAATTTCGTTGCAACACAAATGTGTGTGTATTGGTATATCTATATAATTCGGTACCAGAATTCAACAGACGTAAAAATAACTACTATATTGGACTGAATAAAAAAAATACATCATAGTTTTATTACATGCAGGCGACCGATCGTGCTTTGTACTCTTAACAAATTATTCTTAATGAAGAATTATATATTAATTAGTATTATTTTTACTATTATTATTATTATTATTATTATTATTATTATTATTATTCAACAAATACACTAGTTATCTCGATGTCAATTTAACATAGTACACTTTATAGCTAGAACATGTTCGTAGTGATGCAAAATGGCAATACGCACGAGTACAAATATCATTTAAAGTGTATTTAACCAATGTTTAATCATTATTATGCTACGCCTCTTCCATCGCTCGACCATACTTATTCTAATACAGGGAATGGGCATGTTAAGTTCTAATGCTTGATACGGGTTTTGCCGCTGCAGATATTGATTATTTTATGAGTGTTATTGTTTTGCTTGTTGGTGGAGGCGTTAGTATGTTTAGAATAAACCATTAAAACGTTAAATTTAAAGAGTTTGATTAAATCCATTAACGGTGTCTCATCACTAAGTGCTTCATGGTTTAAACATGTCCCCATGGTTTGCTTAATGGCTTGCTGATATGTGTATTGTGTCAGTTTATTTTTTGTTATTTAATGGTGCATTTCAGGATGATACATATTTGTATATTGCACTTGTTGACTTTATTCAACAAGCATCATATGACCTTAAGACTTGATAAGGAAATGTACTTAAAAAAAGCCATACTATACTAGAGAAATCATACAGTCTGCCTTTGCAGAAAAATTCCTAAAGTTTACATAGTAATATCAACAGAACANTTCGTTTTGAAAAGTTTACAAATGGTGTCAAATGTGATTGTTAGCCATTATGAGACAAATCAACTACGAGCATTTTCGAACAGACGCAAAGTTTAGGCACAGTTTACATGTTTCGTTACCGCATTGATCGATGACAGGAAATATAGCTAGAACATGTTTGTAGTGATGCAAAATGGCAATACGCACACGTACAAATATCATTTAAAGTGTATTTAACCAATGTTTAATCATTATGTATGCTACGCCTCTTCCGTCGCTCGACCATACTTATTCTAATACAGGGAATGGGCATGTTAAGTTGTAATGCTTGATACGGGTTTTGCCGCTGCAGATATTGATTATTTTATGAGTGTTATTGTTTTGCTTGTTGTTGGAGGCGGTGGTATGTTCAAAATAAACCATTAAAACGTTAAATTTAAACAGTTTTATTAAATTCATTAACGGTGTCTCATCACTAAGTGCTTCATGGTTTAAACATGTCCCCATGGTTTGCTTAATGGCTTGCTGATATGTGTATTGTGTCAGTTTATGTTTGTTATTTAATGGTGCATTTCAGGATGATACATAATTGTACTTTGCACTTGTTGACTTTATTAAACAAGCATCATATGACCTTAAGAATGGAGAAGGAAATTTACTTAAAAAAGCCATACTATACTAGAGAAATCATACAGTCTGCCTTTGCAGAAAAAATACTAAAGTTTACATAGTAATATCAACGCATTCATATGGCATCGGATATACAGAACAGAGGCGGTCTCAAACTTGAATGCACTTGTTTAATGTACTTGACATAACATGTGTGCTTTTTAGGATAAGATTTCAAATACTATTGACATGTGTTTGTTGCAATGTCGGTAAGATGTATTTGAAGCACTCGTTGACCGATATACGTTATTATTTATGGAGCACGCAGTGAGGATTGTTTAAAACACGTTAAACGGTTCCGCATAATGTCTGATTTTATATGTGATCATTTCTTAATTTATAATTTAAGAAATTGTAAAAATAAAGAATTCCACATAAATATTCATATTAATCAACCATTCGCCGATCTGATATCACAGCTATCGAATGTCACCATGCAATAGAATATCGCTGACATGTGGTACACATTGAAAACAGTTTTTAATATCCATATCGTGCATTCTCTCTGAACAAAGTAATGAATATGACCCTGTGAAACTTCAGCTGCATCAAATATTGAAGTTTTGAATTGGAAGTGAAGTTCAAAATGAACTTCACTTCCAATTCATTTCTGGAGTGATGAGATAGTAAATGCCACTGTTCTTGTATAAATTAAATTTAAGCCATCAACAAAGTGTGTCGCACCCGAGGCAATCTGTCAGTTAAATACAATGACTTTTTGTGTGAAATAATAATGAGGCAAACATTCGATTAATTACACTGTTTGATTTTGAAATAATATTGATCGTCTCAAATGTTAAACAAAACAAAAACAATGTTGAGCCGACAGAATATTTCATGTTTTAAATTTAATAAATATAACATTTTAAAATGATTAAACAACATAAGCTGGAAATTTACCCACTCTCACGTTTGCGTGTGCCTGCTGCAGCGAATCTTTTATTTGATATAGGATCTGTCAAGTATGTTTATCTTCTTCTTGAATACAAACAACACCAAATAAAAAGAAATATTAAATACCATGTAACTCATTTATGTTTGTAATACTATTTCCTGCAGATCCAAATAATGTATCAATGGTAGGTTTTAGATCTTCTTCTTCTTCTTATACATGTATAACAAATAAGACCACCATGCCACTTGCATTTTATTGCATATGTAATATATCTTAAACAAGAGCAACACAATTCCATCGACCAAGACGATATGATCGTTGAGTTTTATGAAATGCAAATCCCTGGTCACTCTCTCATGAGCTTATATTTCAGTTCCAAATTCTTTACACTTGTTGTCATGATCATAAATCGAACAAAACGCATTTGGACAGAAATTCAAGCGCACGGGTGTCTTTTGTATTTGACGTGATCTAAAAAAAACATTTGAAAATGTTGACGATTCGACCATTTTCCGACTTTTTTTTCATAAATTTAAAAATAAATGTTTGTATCAAACAGTAAAAAAAACGTTATTTACAAAGGCATATACTTGAAAATGTGCGAGTTTATGAGATCGAATGAAATTGAGAAAATTATAAAGCGATGGCATCTTAATTATTTTAAGTTTAAGTTATTTTCAAGTTGCTATAATTGTGCTTAGACATTAAATATCAATCTTTACAAAATGCATCAAAACTGCGAACACGTCCCTTCAAATCGGCTCGCGACTTCTGTGTTGTTGTTTTGATACAATTTTGAAACACTGATTTCAAATTTGGATACATTATTTACCAGTGAGAAGATATTTATTTTCGAATAATACAAAATCGCACATTTAACTATACTCTATACATACTGTGTATTGGTTTTGTAATTTTAATACAAACCCATTTTGTTTTCTTTGAGTTAACAATTATTTTTGAACTACACTTCTCATCTTCCGCATGTCTAATATTGAGGCTATTGACTGCACATTTCCGACCTATAAACACACAATGCAACACAAACAACTTAAACAGTTGACACCGTCTTGAAGAACCGCTATCCATCATGTTTTCCCATGCATATCAGAGAACAGCATGTAATCACAATTACAACGAAGCGTTTGCTAAATTTGGACTGTGTCCGTCCTGGTCGATTATGACAAACACTGGAAAGTATTACATCTTCAAAATATAAAACCATTGAGTAACTAAATTTTAATTTCATTTAATCGTTCTAACCTTCTCTTTGTTTATAAATTTGAAACGCGATTGACTTGACTGACTGTGAATAATGTTTGGCAAATTGTGGTGTTTGGTGCGCCTTAACACCGTTTTAGTTTAGATTCAAAAGCTAAATAACCAAAATAAATGTCTGGAAAATTGATATATAGCGATCAGAAGACTAGAAGTTCGTGATTAAATTGTTTTTAATTGTATTATCTGAACAACAGGACGAAGATATTTCAATAATAAGTGGATTAGAACATTACGTAATTAAGTAGCTCATGTGGGTCTAAGTGCATATTAGGAAAAGAAGAGCATTGATAATCGGTAAAGCAAAAAACATAAAGCATGAAACTTGATACATTAAAATGGTTTTAAATGCGTTCTGTCATCAACGAGTTGTTAAACCCATTACTAAGAACAACAGGCTATTTGTTTTCTAACAATTGCGTGATTGCCTGACAAAATAATTTAAAGATCATTGAAATTGTTTACATTATTTTCCACACTTTAAACTATTCCCAGAAGAGACCTTCTGTAACACATTCTGAATCACATGCTAAGTATTTCATATCACTTAGCAAATCCGTTTTTTCCAGAACAACATTTTAACATAATATCATTTCAACTACATGTCAAAACACGCAGCCGTTTCTAAATACATAAAGTAAATCAATTCACCTAAAACAAAGTTTTATTTTTTATTGTAATTGAAATATCATATTAAATCTGCATGTTTACCAACTATATGTTTTTGTTTGCACTTTTACTTAATGGACTAAGAACTAAGACTTGTCTATTGAATTATACTTTAACAAGCTATGTCACATAAGTGAAATGAAATCATGCACAATTGCAAACAGTTATTACAGTGTTGAGTATCCAACATACACAAAGGGATCTAGCAACGCTAAAATGAAATTGCTCTGAAACTTGAATTCACTGACGTATTGAAATTAAAATAATACATGTGCTTATTTGAATTTGTTTATATTAATACTTGTCAATATTTGTAGCAATAGTTTTATGACACTAGGACCGATACATGCTAGTTTTCAAACAGACCGTTAATATACTTATTAATGCACACTATTCATACAGATAGCCATTCCCACAGATATATTATTTTGTTGAACATCAAGTTTAGTTGTCGTTTTATTATATAAAATATATGTTATTAATATATCATTGTGAAATATTATTGGAATATATTTAATATGTCAAAAATAATTTTGGTTTTCGCCACGTAATCTTTGTAATAATAAAACAACCATCACAGGCGATCGAACACCATAGACAAAAATCACGAACTTGAGTTCGCTAGACATAGGCATTAGTTTTGTTCAGAATTTAGTAAATACATTTTTTCAGGGTCCGGTTGGTACATTATATATCGACCAGTTAAGCTAACAGTATGTTATCTAAAGCAATGAATACAATTCATATTACACGCACAATTATTATAATCAATGATTATTTTTTATTTAATTTGATCATACATGTTTGTGTTCAGTAAACGCATTTCTAAGGACGAAGCATTTCATATACACTAGCTTTATCAGCTGTGTTACATCGTAACAGTGAAATTTATTAAACGACAATAAACGATTATGCAATATAAACATTAATTTACCCTGCGATGTTTGCTCATAGTTAATTTGCTGTTAAGGAAAAAAAATACATAAAAAAAAACATTTGGGATCATTAGTGTTATGATGAGGAAATTATGTAATTCTTAGTAAATAGTTGTAAACAATCATGTTATGGGAAGCAATATCAAATACAATCTATGGGCACTGTGTTTATGATATGCATTATATGACGTGTGACACGAATTCCCAGCAGTCGATGCAATAATAGTGTTTGCTTAGTTTGCAGATTGGTTCGTGACCTCCTAGTTGTAATCGCAATAGCAATTACTGTCTTCACAGTATGGTGCACACCATCAAAGATTTGTTTTCGTAGTTTCTATTAATGTTAATTTTATCACGCCGTGTTCTTCTAACTATGATTATAACATAATAACGAATGCTTATCTTTTAGCCAGAGTAATACTTTATCCGATAAAAGATTGATTATAATGAATAATTAGAATGCTATACTAACAAATGAACACGCATCTCTTCTGACTGAAATGTAAAAATAAAACCAATGAAATAACTTTATTGACATCAAATACATGCGCACAACTACGTGCTTCATTTTATGCAAACATTTCTTACTATTTTAATACTTCTCAAGACAGCACCTTAAAATGTCTACGATATTGCTATGTAATAAAAAAGGACATGTCTCCCTTTATACTCATACAGTATAATCAGGTTATTTTCAGGGCTTAAATTAGTCTAGGTTGGTGTGGTGTAATCTTTATTAAAACTACTATGACACGAAACATGTTAATATAAATGTATATCTTCTCCTTAACAAACGTGTGACGTTAGTTAAGATGTTAATAAACAGTTTATGCAATCCATGAGTATAAAACGCAATGGATTGTAAATTATATAAACAAGCACCGTGTAGTGGGAGTCAGAGTTCTGTACAGATACAACCCATGTGTAACAAAAGTGATAAAGTTGATCATAAGGTGAGTTCATGCAATTAATGAAACCTCCATAAGGACCGTGGTCAATTTGGCGACCGGTTCATGAGGACAGTAACATTAGTGGATTCATTTCAAATTGGAATAATGACCGTGGGGTTATTTCTTCTTATTTGATAAATAAGGAAATGGAATACTAAAACGTGCTGTTTTCTGCTAAAGGAAAATGTATTTATGTTGTGTTCAAATATCAATATTGTGTTTGTGGTATTTATCTTTGAGATTTAGTTCTGAAAGGTTTACACATTGTGTCTGTATTCATGTGATTGTTAACTCAACTACTAATGTTTTTAAACAGAGGAAACGTGTAGGTACAGTTTACATTTTTAGTTATCACGTTGGTTTATAAAAGGATATAATTATGAGCATTATTTTTGCCTTTGAGATGCGTTTACTATTATAATATAGATTCATTTACACAATTATTATGAGTTCGCTCGACGAAATGCAAATTGTTGTTAATGTCTATTAATTTCAATTAATATTGTAGTTATGAAAGTCCAGAAACATTATCATTATAGTATTTTCTGTAACGGTCAGATGGAATGATTATATGAAAACAAAATCGACAAACAAATTAAAGTCAGATTATTGATGTAAATCGAAACTCAATGCGAATTACATTCCGACTTAAATTAAACAGTGTTCGGACCAAACACAAACATCCGTCCATGTCAATAACAAAAGACGAGAGAAATGGAAGATGTGCATAACTTTTACCAAAACAGATTAATGTCCGGAGAAATGAAAGGTTAAGTGTCATTGTTCTAGCCTAAGTGGAAATAACGCCGTCCACAAAGTGTTTTGTGCCCAAAGAATACTGTTCACTCCTAACATGTCGATTATTTGAAAAAAAAGGTTCGAGGAGACAGACGTCTCTGGAATGGATTGTTAAAGACCACTGTTTAAACTGATCAACACATTACTTGCTGGTATTTGTTGCATGACTCAGTAGTTCTGCTTAATATTGTAAAGCAACGAAAAATAGTATAAGGTTATTTAACAGCGTTCTGTTTCATACTGTGATTTGAACGAATTCAAAAGATTTCACTTTCAACTTTTTTGGATGTTTTTCGTTTAAATGAAGTCTGTTCTAAACTACACTCCTGTCTAGGATGAAAGTTTCGTCCTTGATTAGCCTTTACTTTACGCACATGCATTTAGCCAAGTTTTCCCAGAGACTGATTCATGTAAATTGTCATGAATGTGTTCTGTCAGAAAGGCTTGCTGTACCCATTACAGAGAATATTAAAGGATTGAGTGTAACACTTTATCTGAGAGCTTGCAAAATGATTCAACGGTCATTGAAAGTGTTAACACTTCACGTCTTTTCCCATCAGAGACAGGATTTAAAAAACATTTTGAAATACCTTCTTAATAGAATGTTGTGCTTTCCAACGCTTGAACACATTCACTATTTATCTCAATGTCAATTCAATAAATTACATTTTATAGCTAGAAACGTTTCGTATTTATGCAAAGTTGCAGTTAGCACGAGTACACATTTCAACTAAATTGTATGTTATCAAATTATAATCATTATGTATGCTACGCCTCTTTCGTAACTCGACCATACTGATTACGTTATACAGGGAGTAGGCATTTTATGTGTATGCTTGATATGGTTTTTGTTGCTGACGTTAGTGATTGTGTTGGTATTGTTATTGTTTTGTGGTTGGTTGTGGCGGTGGTATTTTAATAATAAACCATTAAAACGTTAAAATTAAAGAGTTTTATTTAATCTATTGTCTAATTTAATGGTGTTATATAGCTAAGTGCTTCATGGTTTAAACATGTTCACATGGTTTTGTTAATGACTTGCTGATATATGGAATTTGTTAGTTTTCATGATGATACAGTATTGTATTTTGCACTAGTTGATTTTATTAAACAAATATCATATGACCTTAAGAATGGAGAAGGAATTTCACTTACAAAAGCCATACAATACTAGTGCAATCATACAGTCTGCAAACAAACAATACTTAAGGTTTACATTGTAATATGTCCGCATTCATATGACATCGCATAGACAGAATTGAGGCGCTCTCAAACTTTAAAGTACTTATTTTAATGAACTTGACATAAAATGTGTTCTTTGTAGGATAAGGTTGCAAATACTAGTGACATGTGTGTCTTGCTATGTCGGTAAGTTGTTTTTGAAACACTTATTGCCCGAGATATGATATAATTTAAGAAGCACGCAACTGGGATTAATAAACAAAGGTATAACAATGCGACATATGTCAAACAATCTTCACTAATTATATTGCATCTATATTCAGAGACTGTCCGAAAGACTGTTTTTGCAAGCCACCTTATGTATTTTATTGATATGTGATCATTTCTGATTTTATAATTCAATAAATTGCACAAAATGTATTCCATGGAAAGTTGCACATTAATCGACTATTCACCGATCTCATATCACAGCTATTTACTGTCATCAAGCAATAGAAAATCGCTTAAATGTGGACACGATTGTAAACAGTAATTTAATATCCATATCGTACATTCTCTCTGAACAAATGAATGAATATGACCATGTGAAATTTAAGCTGCATCAAACATTGAACTTCACTTCCAATTCAGTCGGGAAAGATAGTTTCTTAATTAAGATACATTCGCGAAGCAAAACTAGACAACTTTGGGAAAGCTGACACAAATGTGTTAAATATGCGTCCAAAATTAAGCGCCTTTTGTAGCCCTGTTGAAATGTTTCTTTTAAAGTATATGTTTTGCGCATTTCTCATTCTTAATATTGATAAAAACACTTTGTCATTTTAAACATATGGTTCGCGCACTTGCAAAAACGGGGCTTAATGCATGTGCGTCAAGTGTCGTCCCAGATTAGAGCATCGCTATCCAGCATGTTCCGTTATGCACATCAGAGAAGAACATGTCATCAGAATTACACAGCGCAATACAGACAACTTAAACATGGACAAGGTCTCGATGCATCGCTATCCAGCATGTTTTGTTAATAACATCGAAGAGCAGCATGCACTCACAATTACACCGAAGCATTTGAGAAAAGTGGACTGTTTCTGCTCTGGTCGCTTTTGACAACCATTGTACAGTATTACCTCTTCTGGATATTAAACCATTGAGTAACTAAATTTTAATTACATTGAATCGTTCTTCACTCTCTTTGCGTTTACATTTTAAACACGATATACTTGACGGATTGTGATTTTTTTGGGGCAAATTGTGTTGCGGCTTTAAACCCTTTTGGTTTAAATTAAAAAGCTTAATAACTAAATACATGTCTTGCAGTTGTATACACTACAATAAGTGGAATAAAAGTACGTGATTTAAAACGTATTAAATGTAGCATTTGGACAACTGGAAGAAGATATTTCTATACTTAGTGGATTAGAACAGCGCGTAATTAAGTAGCTTCCGCGGGTTAATGGGCATTTTAGGAAAAGAAAATCGTTAAGAATTGGTTTAGCGAAAACAAATAAGCATGAAACTTGAAACATTTAAATGATTTGAAATGCGTTCTGTCGTCAAAGAGTTGTTTAACCCATTACTAAGAACAACATTTTTTTTCTTACAATTGTGGGATTGCCTGACAAAATGATTTAAAGATCATTGAAATTGTTTACACTTTTTCCACACATTAAACTATTCCCGGTAGAGATATTCTTTAACAGAATCCCATTCTAAATATTAAATCTTACTTAACAAATGCGTTTTTCCCCAACAATAATTTAATATTGAATCATGTCAACTAAATGTTTAAAAACGAAACCGTTTCTAAATACATTAATCAAAACACGAGAAGTGTACACTTAAGTCCCAAGGCAACATTACGTTGATAAAAACATTTTGATATTTTTATCAATATAAAATAATTATTGTAAAAAAAATACGGTATATTAGAACTTTCCTTTTTTAGTCATTCGTGGTTGACAGTCCCTTTAAGAGTCTAATTTAGAAAGAATGTTGCATACACCTGTAGTTACTATCACCAGTGTATTGAAGCTATTTATTGGAGAAAAATATTTCGAATTGCTGTTTTGGATCATAAAAGTTCCTTAAAGAAAGTTTTTTATTATGATTTAAATCACACGAGAACACTCAGTTGATATATATTTCCGTTAAATAAGCTCTTCTCCTACTTACATGAGTTTGCTATACACCGATTCTACTCAGTATAAAAAAGCTCAGAATCCACCGATATCGTCCAATTATTTAAAAAAGCTTAACTCATAATAGCGTGTAGACATATGATTTAGTTTATGTCAAACATTGAATTCAAATACATATATAATACCACGTGATACTGTTTGTGTAAACACTTCATTTCATTCTGATATGTCTCAAGACAACACATGAAAACTGTGAATAGGAAATATAGCTTTAAAAGATGAACACAAGTTATATGGATAAGTATACCATTATTTTGCATACCGTTTAATCAATTTATTTTCATGGAATAACATTTGTCTAGGTCGTTGCTGTGTTAAAAGTTAAAACTGCTATACAAGTAACACAAACAATGTTAATGTAAGTGTGTATCTTCCCCCCTAACGAACGCGCAACGTAAGTTAGTATGTAAATAAAATGGTTTCTGAACTTCATGCAATTGTTTATGCAGTCAATACAATGAGCATAAAACGCGATGGACTGTAACTTATATAATATATAAAACTGTGTTGTGGGAGTCCATATTCGGAAAAAGGTACAAGCAATGTGCGAAAAAAGTGATAAGGTAAGTGAAATTAATTAAACGCCCACGAGGACCGTGGTCAATTTGCTGACCGGGATCATGGGAGCTGGGACATTGAAATAGGTGGATTCATTTCAAATTAGAGTAATGGGTCAAGTTTTTCGTATTAGATGCATAATCAAAAATTTAGTTGTAAAGCTTGATGCCGTCAGATGAATATATCTGTATAATGTTAAGTTTAAATATCAATATATTATTTATGTTATTTATCTTAAAGATTTCGTGTTGAAAAGTGTTCAAGTTGTGTTTCTATCCATGTGATTGCTAACCATTATGAGACAAATCTAATACGAGCGTTTTCATACAGACGCATAGGTCGATAAAAGGAAATACTTATATGTATTTAATGTGCCTTTTTGACGCATTAGCCATTATTATATAGATTAATTTTCTCTATGTGCATTTATAAAATTATGTCTATGATGAAGTCGTTCGACTAGATATGCCTGTTTTAAAATGCAAAATTGTTGTTCATTTCTATCCATTTCAATTAACATAGAAGTAATGAAAGTGCAGAAACATTATTATTATTGTAATTCCTTTTTCCGGCAGATGGCATTTTTAAATGAAAGAAAACAATCATCAAACTTAATACTAGTTGGATTACTGATGTAAACAGAAACTCGATGTGAATTAAATTCAGAGTAACATTGAACCGTGTTCTGACCAAACACAAGCATCCGTCCATGGCGATAACAACAAACGAGAGAAATAGAAGGTTTTCATGTCGTTAGACCAAAACAGATTAATGTCTGGAGAAGTAAAAGGTTGAATGGCACTGTTCTAGCTTAAGTGACAATAACGCCGTCCACAAAGTGTTTTGTGTACGGGGAATACTGTTTACTCCTAAACATGTCGATAATTTGAAACAAAAAGATCAGAGAAGACAGACGCCTTTGTTGTTAGGGATGCTAAAATAGCACTGTTTTCACTGATCAACACCTTAAATGCTTGTATGTTTCTGTACTACTGATGAATATTGTGAAGCAACACATAATAATTTAAGGTTATTGAAAAGCGTTGTGTGCAATACTGTGATATATTTTAATGAGTTTATGGATGACATACCATATGGGGACGAGTCGATGAGTCCAAATTGAGTATACCAGTCATGTTAGAAGTCACATATTTAGCAATACGCTACAAAACACAGTTACATAATCTTTGTGTTAACCTATCACATTCGTTTAGTTATGTACATTATTCATGCACAATTATACATAACAACGTTAAGTTCGCGAAAGAGCGCGAGTGTTAACGTCATTTTATGACGTTGTGTGACGATTAACGTAAACATAGTTTCTCAAGAAAAATGCTCTGAAAAATACTTAGCCTGTGATGTGAAGCACTCTTTTAGGGACACACTTTTTTATAAAGTTTATGTAGTATATTGTAGTTATGAAAGTCCAGAAACATTATCATTATAGTATTTCCTGTAACGGTCAGATGGAATGATTATATGTAAACAAAATCGACAAACAAATTAAAGTTAGATTATTGATGTAAATCGAAACTCAATGCGAATTACATTCCGACTTAAATTAAACAGTGTTCGGACCAAACACAAACACCCGTCCATGTCAATAACAAAAGACGAGAGAAATGAAAGATGTGCATAACTTTTACCAAAACAGATTAATGTCCGGAGAAATGAAAGGTTAAGTGTCATTGTTCTAGCCTAAGTGGCAATAACGCCGTCCACAAAGTGTTTTGTGCCCAAAGAATACTGTTCACTCCTAACATGTCGATTATTTGAAAAAAAAAGGTTCGAGGAGACAGACGTCTCTGGAATGGATTGTTAAAGACCACTGTTTAAACTGATCAACACATTACATGCTGGTATTTTTTGCATGACTCAGTAGTTCTGCTTAATATTGTAAAGCAACGAAAAATAAAATAAAGTTATTTAACAGCGTTCTGTTTCATACTGTGATTTAAACGAATTCAAAAGATTTCACTTTCCACTGTTTTGGATGTTTTTCATTTAAATGAAGTCTGTTCTAAACTACACTCCTGTCTAGAATGAAAGTTTAGTCCCTGATTAGCCTTTACTTTACGCACATGCATTTAGCCAAGTTTTCCCAGAGACCGATTCATGTAAATTGTCATGAATGTGTTCTGTCAGAAAGGCTTGCAGTACCCATTACAGAGAATATTAAAGGATTGAGTGTAACACTGTATCTGAGAGCTTGCCAAATGATTCAACGGCAATTGAAAGGGTTTACACTTCACGACTTTTCCCATCAGAGACAGGATTTAAAAAAACAATTTGAAATACCTTCTAAATAGAATGTTGTGCTTTCCAACGCTTGAACACATTCACTATTTATCTCAATGCCAATTCAATAAATTACATTTTATAGCTAGAAACGTTTCGTATTTATGCAAAGTTGCAGTTAGCACGAGTACACATATCAACTAAATTGTATGTTATCAAATTATAATCATTATGTATGCTACGCCTCTTTCGTAACTCGACCATACTGATTACGTTATACAGGGAGTAGGCATTTTATGTGTATGCTTGATATGGTTTTTGTTGCTGACGTTAGTGATTGTGTTGGTATTGTTATTTATATGTTGTTGGTGGTGGCGGTGGTATTTTAATAATAAACCATTTAAACGTTAAACGTAAAGAGTTTTATTAAATCTATTGTCAAATTTAATGGTGTTATATAACTAAGTGCTTCATGGTTTAAACATGTTCACATGGTTTGGTTAATGACTTGCTGATATATGGAAATTGTTAGTTTATTTTTTTTTATTACACGGTGCATTTCATGATGATACAGTATTTTATTTTGCACTAGTTGATTGTATTAAACAAATATCATATGACCTTAAGAATGGAGAAGGAATTTCACTTACAAAAGCCATACAATACTAGTGCAATCATACAGTCTGCAAACAAACAATACTTAAGGTTTACATTGTAATATGTCCGCATTCAGATGACATCGCATATACAGAATAGAGGCGCTCTCAAACTTTATTGTACTTATTTTAATGAACTTGACATAAAATGTGCGCTTTGTAGGATAAGGTTGCAAATACTAGTGACATGTGTGTCTTGCTATGTCGGTAAGTTGTATTTGAAACACTTATTGCCCGAGTTATGATATAATTTAAGAAGCACGCAACTGGGATTAATGAACAAAGGTATAACAATGCGACATATGTCAAACAATCTTCACTAATTATATTGCATCTATATTCAGAGACTGTCCGAAAGACTGTTTTAGCAAGCCACCTTATTTATTTTATTGATATGTGATCATTTCTGATTTTATAATTCAATAAATTGCACAAAATGTATTCCATGGAAAGTTGCACATTAATTGACCATTCACCGATCTCATATCACAGCTATTGACTGTCATCAAGCAATAGAAAATCGCTAAACTGTGGACACGATTGTAAACAGTAATTTAATATCCATATCGTACATTCTCTCTGAACAAATGAATGAATATGACCATGTGAAACTTAAGCTGCATCAAACATTGAACTTCACTTCCAATTCAGTCGGGAAAGATAGTTTCTTAATTAAGATATATTCGCGAAGCAAAACTAGACAACTTTGGGAAAGCTGACACAAATGTGTTAAATATGCGTCCAAAATTAAGCGCCTTTTATAGCCCTGTTGAAATGTTTCTTTTAAAGTATATGTTTTGCGCATTTCTCATTCTTAATATTGATACATCCACTTTGTCATTTTAAACATATGGTTCGCGCACTTTCAAAAACGGGGCTTAATGCATGTGCGTCAAGTGTCGTCCCAGATTAGAGCATCGCTATCCAGCATGTTCCGTTATGCACATCAGAGAAGAACATGTCATCAGAATTACACAGCGCAATACAGACAACTTAAACTATGGACAACGTCTTGATGCATCGCTATCCAGCATGTTTTGTTAATAACATCGAAGAGCAGCATGCACTCACAATTACACCGAAGCATTCGAGAAAAGTGGACTGTTTCTGCTCTGGTCGCTTATGATAACCATTGTACAGTATAACCTCTTCTGAATATTACATTTTAAACACGATATACTTGACGAATTGTGATTTTGTTTTGGCAAATTGTGTTGCGGCTTTAAACCCTTTTGGTTTAAATAAAAAAGCTTAATAACTAAATACATGTCTTGAAGTTGTATACACTACAATAAGTGGAATAAAAGTACGTGATTTAAAACTTATTAAGTGTAGCATTTGGACAACTGGAAGAAGACATTTCTATACTTAGTGGATTAGAACAGCGCGTAATTAAGTAGCTTCCGCGGGTTTATGGGCATTTTAGGAAAAGAAAATCGTTAAGAATCGGTTTAGCGAAAACAAATTAGCTTGAAACTTGAAACATTTAAATGGTTTGAAATGCGTTCTGTCGTCAAAGAGTTGTTTAACCCATTACTAAGAACAACGTTTTTTTTCTTACAATTGTGGGATTGCCTGCCAAAATGATTTAAAGATCATTGAAATTGTTTACACTTTTTCCACACATTAAACTATTCCCGGTAGAGATATTCTTTAACAGAATCACATTCTAAATATTAAATCTTACTTTACAAATGCGTTTTTCCCCAACAATAATTTAATATTGAATCATGTCAACTACATGTTAAAAAACGAAACCGTTTCTAAATACATTAAGCAAAACACGAGAAGTTTACACTTAAGTCGCAAGGCAACATTACGTTGATAAAAACATTTTGATATTTTTATCAATATAAAATAATCATTGTAAAAATACGGTATATTATAACTTTCCTTTTTTCGTCATTCGTGGTTGACAGTCCCTTTAAGAGTCTAATTTAGAAAGAATGTTGCATACACCTGTAGTTACTTTCGCCAGTGTATTGAAGCTATTTATTGGAGAAAAATATTTTGAATTGCTGTTTTGGATCAAAATAGTTCCTTAAAGAAAACTTTTTATTATTATTTAAATCACACGAGGACACTCAGTTGATATATATTTCCGTTAAATAAGCTCTTCTCCTACTTACATGAGTTTGCTATACACCGATTCTTCTCAGTATAAAAAAGCTCAGAATCCACCGATATCGTCTAATGTTTTGAAAAAGCTTAACTCATAATAGCGTGTAGACTTATGCTTTAGTTTATGTCAAACATTGAATTCAAATACATATATAATACCACGTGATACTGTTTGTGTAAACAGTTCTTGTCATTCTGATATGTCTCAAGACAACACATGAAAACTGTGACAAGGAAATATAGCTTTAAAAGATGAACACTAGTTATATGGATGAGTCTTCCATTATTTCGCATACAGTTTAATCAATTATTTTTAGGGAATAACATTTGTCCAGGTCGGTGCTGTGTTAAAAGTTAAAACTGCTATACACGTAACACAAACAATGTTAATGTAAGTGTGTATCTCCCCCCCTAACGAACGCGCAACGTAAGTAAGTATGTAAATAAAATGGTTTCTGAAATTCATGCAATTGTTTATGCAGTCAATACAATGAGCATAAAACGCGATGGACTGTAACTTATATAATATATAAAACTGTGTTGTGGGAGTCCATATTCGGAAAAAGGTACAAGCAATGTGCGAAAAAAGTGATGACGTTTAACATAAGGTAAGTGAAATTAATTAAACGCCCATGAGGACCGTGGTGAATTTGCTGACCGGGGTCATGGGAGCTGGGACAGTGAAATAAGTGGATTCATTTCAAATTAGAGTAATGGGTCAAGTTTTTCGTATTCGATGCATAATAAAAAAATTAGTTGTAAAGCTTGATGCCGTCAGATGAATGTATCTGTATAATGTTAAGTTTAAATATCAATATATTGTTTATGTTATTTATCTTTAAGATTTCGTGTTGAAAAGTGTTCAAGTTGTATTTCTATCCATGCGATTGCTAACCATTATGAGACAAATCAACTACAAGCGTTTTCATACAGACGCAAAGTTTAGGTACAATTTACATGTTTAGTTACCGTATTGATCGATACAAGGAAATACTTATGTGTAATAAATGTGCCTTTTTGACGCATTAGCCATTATTATATAGATTAATTTTCTCTATGTGCATTTATAAAATTATGTCTATGATGAAGTCGTTCGACTAGATATGCCTGTTTCAAAATGCAAAATTGTTGTTCATTTCTATCCATTTCAATTAACATAGAAGTAATGAAAGTGCAGAAACATTATTATTATTGTAATTCCTTTTTCCGGCAGATGGCATTTTTAAATGAAAGAAAAAAATCATCAAACTAAATACTAGTTATATTACTGATGTAAACAGAAACTCGATGCGAATTAAATTCAGAGTAACATTGAACCGTGTTCTGACCAAACACAAACATCCGTCCATGGCGATAACAAAAAAAACGAGAGAAATAGAAGGTTTTCATGTCGTTGGACCAAAATAGATTAATGTCTGGAGAAATAAAAGGTTAAATGGCACTGTTCTACCTTAAGTGACAATAAAGCCGTCCACAAAGTGTTTTGTGTCCGGGGAATACTGTTCACTCCTAAACATGTCGATACTTTGAAACAAAAAGATCAGAGAAGACAGACGCCTTTGTTGTTAGGGATGCTTAAATAGCACTGTTTTCACTGATCAACACCTTAAATGCTTGTATGTTTCAGTACTACGGATGAATATTGTGAAGCAACACATAATAATTTAAGGTTATTGAAAAGCGTTGTGTGCAATACTGTGATATATTTGGATGAGTTCATGGATGACATACCATATGGGGACGAGTCGATGAGTCCAAATTGATTATACCAGTCATGTTAGAAGTCACATATTTAGCAATACGCTACAAAACACAGTTACATAATCTTTGTGTTAACCTATCACATTCGTTTAGTTATGTACATTAAACATGCACAAGTATACATAACAACGTTAAGTTCGCGAAAGAGCGCGAGTGTTAACGTCATTTTATGACGTTGTGTGACGATTAACGTAAACATAGTTTCTCAAAAAAAATGCTCTGAAAAATACTTAGCCTGTGATGTGAAGCACTCTTTTAGGGACACACTTTTTAATTACGTTTATGCAGATCAACACAATATATAGTATTTACACTATGTAGATGTTATCGATTGTTCTTGAAGTTGACTCAGACATGACGTGAAATGTTCGTTTAAACTCGGACCGTTCAAAAGGAAATATAATTGACGCTCACAGTCCAATCCAGTAAGATTTTTTACGGTCACGTGATACGAATGACGACAACTGATTGGATAATATAAATAGTTATATAATAATATTCTCTTTTTCTTTTTGTATATGCCATGAATACTTAATCTCTTGCTTAAAAGCCAACCACACTCAACAAAACAATCTAAACTATCATGAAACACATAATTGTGTTTATATAAGGATACGTAAATCAACGAATAAGGTATTACACATATTCGTACTTAATGACGCTTTTTTCTTCAATTATTTCAATTAGAAGAGATTTTTTTAGTTGGTACTTGTATTTGGTGCATTTCATCGCGCCTTCGAAATGTGTAATGCTGTTACAAATGTGTTCTCTTCAATTGTTTTTCTATGTAATATTAGGTTAATTAAGAAATAATTCTTTTACGTTATAGTTTGTTGTCGCATAACCCACGGCCGGAAGTTTAGATGCGTAGGAATTAAATCACGAGTGCGAAGCACGAGTGATTTGAAAACACGCATCTAAACTGCCGGCCGTGGGTTATTCGACAACAAACTATAACGTAAAAGAATTATTTCGATTCTAACACGGTTTTTACTAAAGATTTATACAATGTATCTAATTTTTCTTGCGCTCTACTTTATGTGAAGTTCCGCCGTTAAAAAAAACTTGTGGCTTTTCTGTCAATCAGTTCACCTCCCTCAATAAAAGCCAAACTGGATGGAAAAAAACGGGTCATTTCATCCGTTTGATTAAATAAGAACACCAACAACTTGTGTAAACTTAGTTGTGATCAGAGTACATGTGTACATTGTACATTTTTATCAACGCAATAGTATAACAACTACAACGATAACATCGCAGTATATGTTACAGTGTCAGTAAATTGAAATGAATTAACGATACTGTACAAGAACACATTACAAATAGTGTTTACTCAATGTCTCATCTTCATCCGTTATTCAGTTACACATGGTGTTTCACGTGTTTGTGAACATGAAGTATTTTTCATTTTTGGATTTATTTATTGATATTTATATTAATTGTGCTGGAATTAATGGCAAATTGGTTCAATTTTACGCATTTGTTTTAATCGCGTAGTATTTTGTCACGTTACTTTCATTCAGAAAATACCGGATTATTACGCTAGTGGAAAATGTATCGGCATGTTTTGGTCAGTCATAGCGCGTGCTGTCAGTGTATAAGCTCCGCCCATAATTGTTGCAGAATAACCCATGGACGATTTCCTTCTTTGTTTATATAAAAGTTTGCACGCGCCGTGTTAGAATCTTAATTAACACTTGTGTGGTGTGTGAATCATTATGCGATAAGTGTGAGGTTTCACAGGTCTTTCAACCGTTTAAACACCCCCGATGACCGATGCCCGTTCCAATTTGTTGAAAAAAGCTGTAATCATTTTAATGATACATATTGTGTTGTATGTTTAGTCCTGTATAATGAAGGCTTTTTATCACTTGCCTTGAATAAAATACTAGTTTATCTTAGCAATAATTTTCAGTCTGATTTTATTCTGGAAATTCATTATTCATTTATAATCAATGGTAGTTTGGCCGTTAATAGTTGTAGTACTGCAAATAATATGTTTGTCGGTTCCATTGTATTGTATCTGCCATTTATCAACACAACAAAACACATAGTAAACTATATAAAGATTGTTAATTGATTTTTTTTATAACATTCTTCGTTCATAACCGTATGTTGGTTTCTGATTGTGAACATATTATATATATATATACATATATGAAAAATTTGAGCCGCGCTCGGGGAAAACCCAGCGTTATGCAATTGCGTTAAGTATCGTGCAAGATTAGGCCGTACAGTCCGCAAAGACTAATCAGAAATTACACTTTCCGCTTTTTTGGAATATTTTGCTTAAACGTAGTCTGCTCTAAATTTTACTCCTTAACTAGAAGGAAAGTTTCGTCCCTGATTAGCCTTTACTTTACGCACATGTATTTAGCCCAGTTTTCCCAGAGAGCAATTAATTTAAATTGTCATGAATGTGTTATGTCAGAAAGGCGTTGCAGTTCCAATTACAGAGAATATTAAAGGATTGAGTGTAACCCTTTATCTGAGAGCTTGCCAAATCATTCAACGGTCATTGAAAGTGTTAACACTTCACGATTATTCCCATCAGAGACAAGTTTGAATACAATGTGAAGCAGCTTCTAAATAGATGCGTTACAAACGCGAAACGATTGAATATTGTTTTTGATTGTGTAGTGTTGTTACGATTTGTGTAAACATGCCGATTGATATATTGTGCCTACAAATCATTTTGTTTTTCTAAAAGGTATATTAAATGGTAGCTAATGAAAACCACTATTATAAAAAACATATAGTATTACCTGTTCTGAATATTAAACCATTGAGTTAATAAATGTTAATAATATTAAATCGTTCATCTATTTCTTTGCTTTTAAACTTGAAACACGGTAGAATTGAGTGATTGTGACTAACTATTGGCAAAGTGTGGTGTAAATTGAAAAGCTAACTAACTAAATTAATGTCTTGAAATTTTATACATGACGATAAGTGGAATACAAGTTCTTGATATAAAACGTGTAAATTGTAGTATTTGGACAACTGGAACAAGATATACCTATAATTAGCGGATTAGAACAGAACGTTATGAAGTAGCTCATGCGGTTTAGTGTGCATTTAGGAAAAGAAAAGCATGAAGAATCGGTTAAGAAAAACAAAGTTACCATGAAACTTGAAACCTTGAAATGGTTTTAAATGCGTTCTGTCATCAAATAGTTGTTAAATTCATTACTAATAACAACAGGATATTTTGTCTAATGATTGCGGTATTGCCTGACAAAATGATATAAAAATCATTGGACTTTTTTAAACATGTTTTCCACACATTAAACTATTCCCATCAGAGACATTCTTCAACACAATATGAATAACATGCTTACTATTAAATCTCACTTAACAAGTTGCGTTTTTTCCAGGACAACATTTTAATATTATATCAGTTCAACTACACGTCATAACACGAAACCGTTTCTAACTACATATAGAAAATCAATTCTAAAAAAAGAAATTATATATTTTATAGTAATTGAAATATCATATTAATATGCATGTTAACCCACTATATGTTTTTGTTTGCACTTTTTCTTCATGATAAACAAGCATTGTTATATAAGAGCATTCCAATTATAAAAAATTGCGAAATTTTACCTTAGTTGATTTTGACCAACATACACAACGCTATACTGACGTATGGAAATAAATATGGTATGCTTATTTGAAATTGTTTTTATTCATACGTTGCCAAATATGGTTTGTAATACTTATAGAACACTTGTACCGATATATGATATATTTTAAGGAGACCGCTAATGTTCTTTTAAATGCACACTATGCACACTATGCATATCGATCGGAATCCCCAAAACGAATTCTTTTGATGAAAATAAAGTGCATGTGTTGTTTAAGTACACAAAATATGTTTTTTTTCAATATGTCATTATGAATTTTTATTCGAATATATGTGTGTTAAATTTTTTTTTGGTTTTCGTCAAATAACCTTGGTTAAGTATTTTTATAAATGTTTGACTAATTAATGGAACACGTTTTTCAAAATAAATGTTAATTTAGACGTCATTTAAAATAATAATTTAAAGTTACTTTTCCACATCTTCACCAATTGACAATCCACCAAGTTTGTCATGGACAGCATCATTCGAGATGTGTAGATAAAGTCGCAACAAGGACTGCCACACCCGCATCGGCCTGCTTAGTCACAGCAGGCGTTGCCCTCAGAAGTGACAAGCAGAGCGCATCAGCATAGTCTCTTTCGAGACTTAGCTCTGCCAACAAAAAACAAAATCAATGAGTAGAAAACGGGATGGATTGTTTATTATATAAGAAAAAGAACAGCGCATTGGGAGTCAGAGTTCTGTTAAGATACAACCAATGTGTGAAACGAATGATCAAGTTGATAATAAGGTGAGTGGATGCAATTAATGAAACGTCCATAAGGACCGCGGTTAATTTGTGACCGGTTCATTATGGCAGTGAAATTAGTGGATTCATTTCAAATTCGAATAATGACCCCCGGGACAATTTCTTCGTAGTCGATTCATAAGAAACTTGAATAGTAAAACGTGATGTTGTCGGCTGAATGAACATGCATTTATGTTGAGTTAAAAAAAAACAATTTGTTTTTTGTGTTATTTATCTTTGAGATTTAGTTTTGAAAGGCCTACAAATCGTGTCTGTATTTATGTGATTGTTAAACACTATGAGACAACTCAATTATTAACGTTTTTGAAAAGAGGCAACGTGTAGGTACAGTTTACATTTTTAGTTACCACCTTGCTCTATTAAAGGATACACTTATGAGCAGTATATGACGTTGAGATGCATATACCATTAGTATATAGATTCATGTACACTATGTGTATTTATAGCATTATTGTTATAATGAGTTCGTTCGACAAAATGCACATTGTTGTTCATGTCTTTTCATTTCAATTAATATAGTAGTTATATAATTCCAGAAACATTATCATTATAGTAATGCATGTAACCGTTAGATGGAATTATTATATGAAATAAAAATCGACAACAAAATAAAAGTTAGATTATTAATGTAAAACGAAACTTAATGCGAATTACATTCCGAGTAAAATTCAACCGTTTTTGGACCAAACACAAACATCCGTCCATGGCAATTACACAAGACGAGAGACATGGAAGATGTGCATAACTTTTACCAAAACAGATAAATGTCCGGAGAAACGAAAGTTTAAATGGCACTGTTCCAGCTTAAGGAGCAATAACGCCATCCACAACGTGTTTTGTGCCCGGGGAATACTGTTCACTCCTTAACATGTCGATAATTTGAAACAAAATGGTTCGAGGAGACAGACGTCTGTATTGTTATTGATTGTTAAAGACCACTGTTTAAACTGATCAACACATTAAATGCTGGTATTTTCCGCGATTCAGTTCTATTGCTGAATATTGAAAAGCAACACATTAGAATATAAGGTTATTTAATGTTGTGATTTGGAAGAGTTCATAGATGACATACCATATTTGGACGATTCGATAGACGAGCCAAATGTGAGTATACCAGTATACCATGTCTTTATATAAGGCACTAATCTAAACAACGCTGTTAAATAATCTTTTTATAGTATATAACTTTCACATTCGCTTAGTTATATGCATAATAAACGCACAATTAAACAAAGCAACGTTAAATTCGCGAAAGATTGCAAGCGTTAACGTCATGTTTTGCCTTTGTGTGAAGTTTATCGTAAACCGAGTTTCTAAAACAATGCGCTCTAAAAAATACTAATAATGTGATGTGAAGCACATTTTAAGTGACAAGCTTTTTAATAACGTTTATGGAGATCAACAAAATATTTGGTATTAGCAACATGTAGATGTTATCGATTGTTTGTGCACTTGACTCTGAAATGACGTGACATTTAAACTCTGACCTTCCAAAGGGAAATATAATTGACGCTCGAGAGTCGAAAACGATAAGATGTTTGGCGATCACGTGGTACGAATGACGACAGCTGATTAGAAGATATAAATAGATATAATTAAATTCTCTAGTTTTTTTTATATGCCATGAATACTTTATCTCCTGCTTAAAAGCCCACCACACTCAAGACAAAAATTCAAACTATCCTGACACTTGAAATTTGTTCGGAATATTTCGTTTAAATGCAGTCTGTTCTCAACTAAATTCCTGTCCAGGACAAAACTTGTCACTGATTAGCCTTTACTTTACGCACATGCATTAAGCCCAATTTTCGCAGAGACCAAATCATTTAAATGGCCATGAATGTGTTCTGTTAGAAAAGCGTTGCAATACCCATTATATAGAATATTATAAGATTGAGTGTAACACTTTATCTGAGAGCTTGCCAATTGATTCAAAGGTAATTGAAAGTGTTTACACTCCACGACTATTCCCATCAGAGACTGGCTTGAATACAATGTGAAACACCTTCTAAATAGAATGTTTTGTTTTTCAACGCTTGAACAAATGCACTAGTTATCTCAATGCCAATTCAATAAATTACATTTTATAGCTAGAACCTTTTCGTATTTATGCAAAATTGCAGCTCACATGAGTATACATATTATTCCACTTTCCAATTTTGTTGATGAAGATATTGATTATGTTATAATTATTTGAATTGTTGATGGTGGCGGTGACATGTGTAAATTATCAGTTTATGTTTTGTTATTGAACGTTGCATTTCAGGATGATACAGAATTGTATTTTACACGTGTTGACTTTATTCAACAAGCATCATATGACCTTAAGAATTGAGAAGGAAATGTACTTAAAAAGCCATACTATACTAGAGAAATCATAAGTCTGCCTTTGTACATAATAATATTCACGCATTCATATGGCATCGGATATACAGAACAGAGGCGGTCTCAAACTTGAATGCTTTTCTTTAATGAACTTGACATAAAATGCGTGCTTTTTTAGGAAAAGGTTTCGAAAACTATTGGCATGTGTTTGTTGCAATGTCGGTAAGATGTTTTCGAAACACTCATTGACCGAGCTATGTTATTATTTAAGGAGCACGCATCAAGGATTAATGAACAAAGGTACAACGATGCGACAAACATGTCAAACAAATGTCAATAATTATATTGCGTCTATATTCAAAGTCGATCCGATAGACTGGTTATGCAAGCCACCTTATGTCTGATATGATATGTGATCATTTCTAAATTAATAATTCAATACATTGCACACAATGTATTACACGGAAAGTTGCATATTAATCGACAATACGCCGGTCTGATATCACAGCTATTGAATTTCATCAAGCAATAGAAAATCACTTATATGTCGAAAATATTGTAAACGGATATTTAATATCCATATCGTTCATTCGGTCTGAATAAAGTAATACATATGACCTTGTAAAACTTCAGCTGAATTACACATTGAACTTAACTTCCAATTTAATCGGGAAAGATAGTTTCTTAATTAAGATGCATTCGCGAAGCAAATCTATACACACTTGGGAAAACTGACAGATTGAGTTTTTGCAGGATTAAGATATTTCGGACAGACGGATGTATTGACGGACCGACAGCAAAACGATAAAATTGCAGTAAAGTGCATATTCCCCATAGTACCTTTTATCAACATAAACAGTTTCATAAATCTAGGTTACATACTTTTGAATTATCGCAGCATCCAGATTTTGGTTTCAAATACAGTATGTGCCCAAAGCATCTGTAACCATATCCAGAATAACGTGCATATTTCCATAGGGCCTCCTATCCACATACCTCGTTTAATTAACTGGATTTCAATTAGTTTTGAGTTATCGCATTATCCAGTTTCGGATGGACACACATACACATGGACAAACGGTAAAACGGACACACGGACAGACTGACAGACCGGATGTAAAACTTATGTCCACTCCGGTTACAACGAAGGTGAACAAACAACAACCATTAAAGTGGAACACATGCAAGACAATCATCAGACTGGCAAGGAGTTTTATGCGTTTAATTATCAGAAGCCATACGATATACCAACTAGGATTTGGTTGCAATGTTCAGAAGTGGAATAAACGTGTCATTTTTATAAAGATATCAACAGATTACCCGGCAAGAAATTGTTTATCTGTGAACAGATTCATTATAATCTTGTGGACTCATTGTTGATAAAATGAGTTCATACAACTGTCAACAACTGGTACGAAACAATAACGTGTTGACGGATGCAACCATATACACTTTTTGAACTGCAGATTTCTTCCCAAACTGATGTAATGGCACTTATATGTTACAAACGGTATGAAAACAGAGGATATATATGGAACCGTTGCACCAGCGTGATAGAAATCTTGAAATCCTCAAGAGATCATTGCTTAGTTTTCCCCTCGGTTATACACTGCGCAAACTTAAACAAACAAAAACATGAACACACATTATACAAAAAAAATCGTGTCTATGTATTCATTATTGCAGCGCAATAAATTATATAGAAAACATTTGTGATAGTTTGTTTTTTGCTTTGGACATCTGAATTAAAAAAATAACTTTTATCTAAACGAAGCATACTATATGAGCGAAGCCATGCGAAAATGTGTATTCTGACATATGCCACCCGTGTAGCTCTAGACCAGCCTGCCCATGTGCGATTGAGAAGGCTGGTCTGGAGGTTACCTTGTCGCATGTGGCATAAGACTTTTTTCGCATGACGCGGCCCATATTATTTATCCTGGAGCCTAGTCATCGAATAAGACAAGTTAACACACATTTGGTACATTGACTTTACGTACACTTCTGTTGAAAGATTACTTATTAAACCACATATAACTTCTTTTATGTTAATATATTTGTATTATTTTTTTAATAGTTTCTAAGTGGGAAAAGTGATTCAAACATATCATGTGGTCAATGAGTGTACATCTTCGCCATCGTATACATTCTATGCAGCCTCTGTAAAAGGAAAGTACATACTATCCTCCTCAAATTGCACTGTCGCATGTTGCCATAGTTTTTATTCGGTACTGTCTTATTACTGTGCGCAAGGTTATTGCTTGATTTCTGCAACGTTAACGGCTACGATAATGATGTAATCCAAATTAATAGAAAGGAAATCGTAAAGGAAATTAATATTCAAACTGAATTATATAGTTATTTACCAACCAGACTTTTCCTTACAATTATCATACTTCTAACATTGTACGCGGCCGGAAAATCAGTTACATAGAATCCCAGGGTAGATTTTCAAGAATTTGCTTTAACAAAAAAACACGCGCGATGATCTCTAAATTGAACCACCAATTTAGGATTTAGTACGGAATCTTCTGAGATATGAATCTTCCTGCGGCAAGAAGGATAAATGCAAACACACAAAACCATTAACCTCAGACACTTTATATCAAAATTATTGTTGTTTGTTGGTGTTTGAGTCATTAAAAAGAACATACACAAACGGTTATTCGGTTTCGTTAGCCATACTGTTCTTTTTATGTCAAAAGCATTATTACAATGTTAAAATCCTCAAAATTAAACAACCAGTAACTTATGCCTCATAACAACATGGCTCCGAAATTAATACAATTCGAGTTTAAATTCCGACGCAACATGGGATACCTCAATAAATTATAACTCAATCTCACTAACAAAACACCATTGCGCCAAGGTATCGGCGGGGGATTTGGAAGGGCTTCGCTGACGTCCTGCAACTCTAATTCTACGCCGCCATAAGCATCGTTCAACAGCGACATGAAGGCGTCGGTGAGTAGATTAGCAGGCAAAAGCTACCGTCAACTGTAATAACATCGTACAAATGTGGGGCTAAAACAGCCATTATAATGCTAAACAAACGACATGAAGACGTCAGTGGGTGAAATGATATGTGCAACGAACGACCAATCTCTGACGTCTAATAACATCACTACTACACAGACGGCTAGTAACTTCACGATTCAAAAATACAATAAACATGGCGGAAGTATAATGTCCATCGTCAAAAAAACTATGTACACATGCAACAAGGATCCGCGCTGCGGACAGTCTCTTCAATCTTCTTTTCAACCAAGAGGTAATTAATAAAACAAATCTAAGGGTACGCGAACTCAAACATTTCCTTTTTAAATTAAGCTAAATATGAACGACAGCGATACGGGAATTCACTTACACAATACCCTCCTCAACAACACAAGACGCTGGATATAAGAGAAAAATTGGGTTCATAACCTTTGAATATATAGTTGTATCTATTCCCGTCTGTGCACAACTTCTTATTTACTACCTTAAATAATAAATCAAATAAGGTCAAAGGGGCGTAAAAGCGGGTCTGCTGGCACGCACATAATTGAAGCCCAATTAATACTAAACAATCAACGAACATTTCGTACACTATTTCGTAAAATAAATTTACCCAATAAAAAATCAGTGCTCCTTATAGCAAAAGCCAAAATCTTAACGCCAGATGTGGTCTGGTAACATGGATGTTTGTAGATACAAAATGCTTGTTCTTAATTTTTCGTGTCACAATAAATTCCATTTTAATTTCCCGAGACTATATCAATTTATACGACACAGGAACATTTACATGGTACCATTTTAGTGTTTACATGTCGTATGAATATATATCAGTGCGGGAAATTAAAATTAAAATGGTATTTATTGCGACACGAAAAATTAAAATCAAGCATTTTGTATCTACAAACATCCATGTTACCAGACCACAACTGGCGTTGAAATTTTAACTATTGCTATAAGGAACACTGATTGTTTATTGGGTAACTTTATTTTACGAAATATTGTTCGAAATTTCCGTTGATTTTTTAGTATTAATGGGGCTTTAATATCCATCAAGCAGAATAGACCCGATGACACGACGATTCAAATTAGCAATACAGAGAATGGTGGCGGTTTTTCCCTATTTTATTTTATATTGCTTTGTGTTAACCATTCATTTGCTATCCATCTGTTTACTCGTTCTCATGTTCTCATGTCTATTTTAACAATAGATTTCCATGTTATATATTTTGTTGAAAAGCATTCGTTCATTTGCTTAAAAATGTGTTTAACAACAAAAATTGCTATACAGAGGCTATATTAGAGATCACACTATTGAACTATGTTGATATTTAGCATCAATCAGCAACACTTGTAATCTTTGCTAACAAAAGCCTTAGAACTATAAATACAATACATGCTCTCTATATCGATAGCAATTTACACAAATGCCACATTACAAAAGAAAAAAAAACATATTTTGAGAGTTGTCTCTCAAAAGAAAGAAATTATTCACACCGTTATTGTCAAATGAAAAGAAAGAATATAAAAATGGTTAACCTATTTGCCCCAAACACACTATTTATCTTTGCCCCGACACACTAACAAAATACCATCTTCTGCTATCATCTGTAAAGTTATAAATACCAGTCTGGTCCATGCAACAACTTATTCTCAATCATACTTAGTCTGCACAATACAGAAAAGCTCCATGATACGTGTTACAATAATACAAGGTTCAATATACATTTTATTACTTACATCTATTCTTATACTGCATTTATACTGAAACATATAAAAAACATATCGTTTAATAATATATATATATATATATATTCCTAACAATCATATTTTTTAAAGATCTCATGCATATATTTGCATCTCACAGCAGGCAGACAGTTTCAAAAATGTTATTTGCTATACGGCCCGTGCATTAACATAGACACATACAAACTGCATTTAGATATAATATCAATGTAATTCATATAATTCAATAGTTGTACAGCAAAACAAGTGTTTAAGTTACTAGCATTTTACGTCTTTCAAAGGCAAAGTAAATATACACGGCAATATTTCGTATTATGTTTTAATCACGCGAGGTGATAGCCTTATTAAATGTGCTTATTGTTGGCTGATTGTAAAACCTGGAAGGAATATACATTTCACGGGTCGGTTTAATACTCCTTATCTTCCTATTAAATAACAACGAGCACTGGAAAGCATCTCTATCACGTGCCATGACCATCCTGGCCATGCCAAGCTTGTTTATATTATCTCATTACCTCGATATATAAAAACAACATTCCTTAACACTTTTGTTTTCCCTATACTCACTTCTTATATTATAGATTATTATATAATATATCATCTTTAAAATATAGTACATTGCGTCCCTTTTGATTGTTTTTTTGTTGTTGTTTTAACTGCTACATTAATCAATGTATACCTGTGCTAATGTCAGCGTGATTGTCATAATCATAAGAACATCATCAGATATAGCATGGGTCTTGTGCTTCTAAGCAACCCTTTTTCATAGCATGTAGTCTCTAGTTTAATATAAATACTAACACATACTTATTAACACACCTTTCGCGTGAGACGTTACAATCGTGGTGCAGTGTATCGGTGTATTACGCCTGGCGCTTAAAAGAACCAGGGTCGCCTCAGGAATGGCGTTGGCTTGACAGTTTCCCTCCCCTGATGAAGTAATACAAGCACCAATCACAAACACGTATTATTCACCACATCCTCTAATTACACAATACATATCTTTGGCCTCAAAATTATAATAAAACAAATGTATTATTATGTTTTATATTTTTGCAATGTATGGCTCCTTTCGTTTTTCGGCCACGTAACGAAATTGACGCCTTGAATATTAAGAAGTACTTTAATATTAAATCACACACACACGAAAATAGTTTATCGTTGGTAAAATGCGCGATCTGGTCGATGCTTAGAAATCAATTAGCGACTGCAGATACATTTGAGCAATTTACCGTTTAACGTGGGTGTTGTCTACAAAATCAATTAAGGGATTGAAACTGTGTATTTAGTTGTTGTTTCACGGGTACTTACAACGATTGTTGTAATTGAGTGGGACACTCCTTATCTCGGAAGGACGCAAAGTGACGTTTGACTAATCAAAGACGATAATAATCTTCGTTATGCCAGCTATCAAAACGATCATATCGTTAAAATTATGTATGACAGCTGTTATAACAATATGTATTAATGTACGACATTCATTTGCACAACTACTGAAAGGCGACTTTGTTTTTGTACCGTCCTCTGTTATTATGACAAAAATCAATTATTTTCTATACAAGAATTTAAATATTCGAATTCGAATTTTGGTTTCGAATATTCGGCCGGTTGTTTTAGAATTCGTTCCCAACCGTACTGGATACAATATAAAGAAGTGAAACTCCAGAAACTACAGCAGTATTGCAATTCTATCATACACACCTTTGTTGCCCTTTATTCATGGCAAGGAACCAATTGCCAAAACGGTACAGTACGGCACAAAACGAAACAACATATTCACATAGTAGAATAAAGCTGGGGTCACCGCCTCGGAACGGTCAATGCTAAGCATTGGGGGTTTAAACCGTTTATAGAGCGCTCAACCTCACACTTTGACCAGCAATATTCATGATACATATAAGTGTAAATAAAATTTAACCTCATAGCATTGCAACTCAAATTAAACAGTAATAAAAGGGAATTAAAACGCATTCAATTTAATTACTATTTAATTACTCAATGGTAGGAAGGAGACCAGAGCAACAGATTTACAACTTTTTGAGGCACGATGAAATGAAATTACTAACACGCATCAACTACATCCCTTCTTTTTACAAAAAGATTTAAGAATATAGCATCATATAGTTAATTTTTGAGATTATCATCGCGCACCTACAGGAAGAAGCAGCAATATTGGGTGTAAAAGATCCAAATTACCTACTTGATTGTTAATGTGAATAATATACTGAAATGCAAATGAAAATGATTGTTATACCTAAAAAGAATAACCGTATAGACTGAGACGATAATTTATCGAAATGAAAATTACAATGATCAAAAAATGGGGGATGCGTGATATATACACGTGTATATTATTAAAAATAAATAAAACGAAGCTTAAAAATAAAACGATCAAGAAACTACCATCAGAGAAAAAAATAAAGTTGACCGATAAAAACTCGAGTACACAAAACACGCATTATATTTTCAAATAGATTTAATTTGACTGAACTTGTGTGCGATTACAGAAGAAGAAAAGGGTACCATTATAAATGCACACGCTTTCATTTAACGGCTTTATATTAATTAAAATTGTTTAGTGTGAACATATTTATCTCAAGAACAAGCAAATAATAAACAGAGTATGCATACATGGTAAAAAAATGATATACATGTTCCGAAAATGGATAAGAACGCAATACCAAGTCTTGTATGGCTCTTCTCCGTGTATAGTTTTTGCAGGATTGTTACTTTACATTCCAATTCCTTTGGTGGCAGTCATTTTTGAGTAAACATACAATAAGGCATTTTAAACAAAAGAAGGAAAGTTGTAATATAAAAGAAAAAACGTTTAAATATAAAAAGCAATCTGTAATACAATTAGAAGTATCGAACAATAACATTGAGACCGGGATCTGACAAAAGAAGGAAATGCAACGTTGCGATATAGTGTTGAACACAGAGGTTTGAAAGGTTGCTTTTTGTTATTTTGTATTGTTTGTTTATGTTGGTGTTTTGATGTTTTGAGGTTTGGATTAAACTTGTTTCTTAATCAGAGTATCATTTAATATCAATGTATTCGAATGCATATCAAAATCAGCTCAATACCGAATGTGAAATTTCCTACAGTTCCATCAGCCAGGGTTTTTTGACAGTTTGACCTGTATATGACAACATCATTCTAATAACTTTTGTTGGCGACGTTTCCTGGGAGCAACACGTATCTAGTGTACCACTCCTACTGCTTGACGTGACACATTTAACACTTTGTTGACGTCAATCGTTGCTGTTGCAGACAGATGACGTCCTTTATCTATCACCGCCACACAAACAAGTCAAAACAAGACAATAGTTACATAAAACTTCAATAGTATTTGACACATTCATTCATAAACACGCTCTCTCTCTCTCTCTCTCTCTCAATCAAATGTTAATAAACCCCAATAAACGCCAACAGTAAAGTACACAGTAACATTTGAAGATTTCAAAAACACACGGTGGTTTATAATTATTATTTTTAGAAAACAAATATCGCCATTCAAAATTGTCCATAAAGATGTGATTTGACCACATTGGTAAACGGTTAAACTGTTAATTAAACACAAAGATACATTGATGTGTTGACCATATTTGTGTACAATAAAAAGTTAATTAAGCTCATCGATTAACTTCATTGTCCAAACAACTTTAGAAAAACTTAAAGTTCGTCTACTGGGTACATAATTGAGTAATTACATATTTTAATATTTATTTTAGCTCAGCTTTGTTAGTGTTTGAGGCGCATTAGCAGCCCTTGATCCCGTTTCCTTGACACAGCAACTACATGTAGTCCTTTGAACACATGTCTGTAGAAGTGTGGAACGTAATTTTATTTAACGTTTCTTTTTTAAGCAATTTGAAGTCGCATATGCAGATTCAACAACAATAGGTCAATCGCAAACAATACGTTAATTTAAAAAAATACGTAAATAAAATTTAAAAAAACACTGACAAATGCATTTGCTTGGAAATGTTATATAATTTGAATAATATTAAATTGGTTTGTTATAAATTAGAGAAAAAAACATGGTCGGTAGCGAAATCGTTGTACACGTTTGATACCAACGTTTAAGGAGACTTTATATAATCATCTTTTTTAACAAGTGCCAATAAATGAATTTGTAAAACCCTAAAGTAATGATACAAGCAAACAAAAAAGTTGAAAAGAAAACATTGCTCGACTATTCAAACCATTTTTCCTTGTGAAGCAAAATCTAACAAACGAACACCATCTGAAACGCAGTATCAAACTTATCGATGAAAAGCATTGCGCCGATTTATTTTTTTACCGATTTCAATGAATAATTTGCTCATAAACGAACGTTTATTTGGAACCATTTTATTTTAGAGTGTTATTTTATTGTTTGCATATTAAGTTTTCATGATCGAGATTTTAATCGAGTCTAATGAACTCATTTGGAAAATTGTCTATTTGAAAGACTGTGGACAAGTGCCTTAAACAATTAAACATGTAATTGAAGAAGTTGCATAACATAGTATTTTAAAGGGAAACATATAATTTGATCAATGGCGGGAAATTCTGTGTGGACATGTAGTTTTATATTTGACTTTGTAATGTAGTAAAACTATTAGTACAAAGAGCACTTTTCTTCAAATAGTAAGATCAGTCTTTTGAAGTAGATCAACAAACAATAATTTAGCCACAATGACACATACAGTAAGAGACATCTTTCTCGCCATACGTTTGAACAACAATGGTTAAATCATTTGCTACGTATTTTGAATGCCGTCAAGTGACTCTCGCGAAGTTTTATTTTTTCTGAGTGTTAAAAAAAGAACTATATTTGCTGCTTTCGGTGAATAACCGATCGTTTGTTTTTTTCTTCGTCAAATACTATGTTTAAACTCATGACTACGCCGCTCCTTCAAACTTGTTTACAGCGCACCTTATGCTTGACGTCCAATCAGTTGGCATAACGTGACAGATATTAATAATGAAATGGACTATATTTGAAACGATTAATTTACGCATGCGAACCTTTGAGTAATGCTGCACCCTGGCGTATACTCGGCACACCCACACTTTATTTACGTAACAAGCCTTTTACGGATCTAATTTCAAATACGTGGATATAATATTGGCATACAACTAAAACTTTAAAACATTCGAATGTTACATACACCGCTAATACATATAGCTTAGAATGTTTAGTTATTTTTGTGTCTCTTGCATAATGTTTTGTTATTAAACGACTGTTAAAGCCTAATGATTCAATGTGTAAACAAAACAGCAAAACATACTCTAATCCTGTACCGTATTGTGATTGTCAAATCATAAACACATTGTAACCACCTGGTAATAACGTTTACATACAACGTTGATGAATAACATATTTACGCATACCAGCAAGACTAAAGCAACATTGAGGCCTGAGCTATGTTCAACTCGTCGTGGTTAAACAATAAAGTCAAGTGTTATGAAAGCTAAAATGAAGTCGGTAAATACAAAACATACACAAACAATTTAAACCGTGATTGCCCTTTTTGAATTATATGCAGCAAATAACATACTACTTTTTAATCGCTACTTTCCTAATCGGACGTGTTATATATACCGCCTAAAAATAAGTTTCATACAGGGCAATCCGAGTCATTAATTAACAAGTGTGTTTAGCTCTCACTGCATTTTGCTGCATTTTAAATCTTATTATTTATTTGTCACATCAACACTATTGCTATTTTCTCATTGGAAACATTTTCCTAGAATGTGCGTTGTTAAAAGCACAGTGGTATATATATCTGTCTACACGGCAGTAATAGGAACTGGAATTTAACGTCATAAATATTCCAAAATACACTAATGGGCTACAATATGTTATCTGTAATAAAGTACAATTGGGAAAACCGGCACTTGTTCAATTGTTCTACCATATATAATTCATTGATCTCAAACACTTACATCGCTATGGTCATACAGTTATGTATTTGAGTCAGATATTTACAGACATTAAACATAAATCAATCCATTATTACAACACTTACGCTTTTTTAATCAGACATATATATCATTCGTTTATTAATGTCTAATTGGTTTACTACACTGTACTAGTGGAGGTTTATTGTTTAAAAAAGATAACATTCCAAGTCACGCAGAAAAGTACAAAGTCAAAAGTACCAATCGAGTATTTTAATGGCAGTGACTAGCATGAGGCTTTATTGTATCAGAGGTGTGTGGAGAATGGCCGTGGAAATAATGTTATTACCAATCGCCACACAAGTCAAGACCGCGATCTTAATAATTATAGTACAAGGTCAGTTCACTGGTATAATTGTGGACTGGTATCCGTTGGAAAGACTCTATAATACGATTACGAAGTGTTATGACCTACATAAATGTATACATTCTTTACAGTAACACCCAACAACCGAATATTCTTAAGAGTGTTAAGCTGTCTATTTTCTTCAGGATCAAAAACGTAACCACATGTCAGGTCCTTCGGACGAAGTTAACAAAAACTTGACGGTCATGAGAGCTAATGTGGTTCAATAAAACATCAAAACTAAAGGTTTTGTTGAGCGAAAGTATTGTTGGTAATATAGCAAATGTACAGCATAACACATAATATTGTAATTAAAACTGTTACAACAATTTAAATGGGTAACCAATTTCAAACCGATGCAAAGAAACAGGCATACTATGCATTAAAAGAAAGGAAGAATATTGGTTTTTGCCCACGAAACCTCATCATGCTTGCTAAGATGTGCTTAAAAGGTTAAACAACACAGTCATTTAAATTTTATGCTTTAAAATATTATTTCAGGGTCAGTTGCACACAATTAATGAAAAATTGTCCAACGTTAAGAGAAGATTTATTTTTTGAGATTGTTAATTTTTGCTGACATACCCTTTTATTAGCAATGGTCTCATGTTTCAATGGTCTCATGGAAAGTTTCTTTTCAAATAAACACAGTAGAAATGCAATACAAATACAGTCAACAGTTTACATGGAATAATAAACTTTAGTTTTATTTAGTGTGTGTTTGTTTATTTGGGTTGTGGCAACTCAAATCATAAAGAATAGTGTAGTTGGCGATGTTGTTAAGTAAATTTATTAAGTCAGAGTGTTTAAATTGATTTTATTTTCGAATAACATTTCAATTTAACTCTTTTTATAACAACACATTTTGTAATAATTAATTTTTAAAAAGGAAACCAATCGGTGTGTAGAATTTTCATATTAACATATACTGCATTTATAAGCTAGGCAATTGTAACAGGAAATTACATGTTGTATTGATTCCATGTCCAATATTTTGCCATTACACAGGTGTTAAGGTTACTTTTATTGCTCTGTATGTACTGGTTTTATTGCTAGTTGTATTAGTTTAATGTTATTTGAATCTGATGAGTATAGATATTACCAGTTTTGTTTAAGTTGTTTTTAATATTAAACATAACGCATCAATCAGAACTTGTCATAAACTAATTCCTAGTAATGAACATTGAAACCGCACAGTGAAGACTTTTAAAACAAATCAATAACTGTTTGTCTGAATGCATGTTATTTTATGACTAACCTAATATTCAATATTGATATCGTCATTGGCTTCATTATTTAATTATACTTCATCCTGATAATCTTATACTATGTGAGCAGTACAGGGATTGTGAAGCTACATGAAGGTCACACTTACTTACGCACCTTTAGGTGGGAAGAGCAAAACGTCCCCGTTGTTGTGCAGAAAGCTCATGTTCAACATATGCAATGATTATGATGCATTTAATGTAATACGATAGTAACATTCATTTAGAATTAACCCATGATTATTATATTACATTCGAAGAAATAAAGACAAACAATGAAAGTCTTAATCAATATAACGTATTTTGTATTGTATCTTAGAGATACCATTATGTACCGAAACCTAAACTGCAATACACAGAATCCCTTTTCAACGACGACTAGACATCTAGCATGATAATGGTTGTTGTAACTCCTTTCTGAGTCTGCCATGTGATTAGGCTTGGTATAAGATATATTTGCCCAGGGCATATCCACTGTCCCTAAGCAAAACGCCATCATGTGTTCATTTCAGGTGCTCCTTTATAAAAATACATCATTCTAATGTTTGGAAAAAACCCACATGCAATCATAATACATTTCAACTGTTTAAACATATTAACATATATGTGTTCATTAGGACACGTATTTTGTTTTGTTCTCACATTTATATAATTAATGTATTTTTGTAGGCATGCTTTTGATTGCATCAGCATTTTTGTCTTTTAAAATGTATATCCTGAGTAGAACGTATTATGGTATTAATGTTGTCGAATTGTAGTCTATTTTTGTTTTTCGGATACACATATTTGCTATGTTTCTTACACCTACTTTGTTTGCACATGTTCTGTAGATGAATTGCTAATTTGATAATTTAATGTATTTTATAGATGGACCATATTGACCATTTAAAGTAATAATTAAAAACCTTTCCCCTGTTTGTTTCAATAAATGTCGGTTCTGACGGCACTAGCAAACTAAAATTATGTATGTAGTATTCGATTTGCGCGTCTCGTTTTGACATTTATTTTTTCATGTTATGACTGCATATGTTTATTTTATAGAGATCGTTTTAGAAGCGCGTTTTGTTTGTAATTGATTTTGGATTAAGTTTGAGGTTCGGCTAGCACTCAAACGGGCTTTAAACCCAATTGTTTTGCATTAACCGTTCCAAGGCTATGATCCCGGTTTAAATAATTGTATATTTATAGTTCGTGTTGTGTTATAATAGTAGTGGATACAAACAAGAATTTCTCACCTTATAGAGTTTTGTTGACTTAAATTGTTTGCTTTCGGATATGATTACTAAGTACAAATACATCTGTAATCGTTAGAATATGATATAAAGTATTGTCATATGAACTGTGTTCAAACAAATACCACATATGTGTTGTTAGAAGTAAAGACTTACAATAAAAACGTTTGATAATATAAGTTGACAGTGCCGTTGACCAATTTGCATAAATGTCTTTTTTGTGTATGTAAATGGTTACATTGGTGTAAGGATAAAAGCAAATCAGGTTATTATTCAGATATATCTTTAAACCGCATGAATATACATGTATAACAGACGACGCAGTAGTGAGTCTGGCAATTTCGCATTCAAATCTATTAATCATTATTTGTAAAAACAGAATTGTAAGTCAAGTTTGTTATTTTTATAAAGTAGGACACAAACAATATATTTGTAAACCATGCCATACTGCCTGATAGTAATCATAGTTATGGCATTATTATTTTACTAATCTTAACTTCGCTGCTCTAAATCGTTTTACTTTTCGTCTGAAAATTATTTCGCCACATGGGGGTAATTTTCAATAAGATAGTATGGGTTATTTGACAATTAATGTCGTAGCCTATCTAACACAAATTTATGTGATATGTGTAATGAACATATTGAAACAATAGAACACCTTTTCTGGAAGTGTAAACATATTCAATCTCTATGGAATCAATTGACAACCTTTCTAGAGAAACAACAATTAAATGTTAAACTATCCCTCTTAAACATCAGTTTAGGAGTAAATACCTTCAAAATACAAGAGGTTAATGACACTGTGAATTACATTATTATATTAATGAAATATTTCATATTCAGCATGAAATA
Organism: Dreissena rostriformis; assembly: GCA_007657795.1. Classification (NCBI taxonomy): domain Eukaryota; kingdom Metazoa; phylum Mollusca; class Bivalvia; order Myida; family Dreissenidae; genus Dreissena; species Dreissena rostriformis. The sequence goes on along the minus strand of VMBQ01000061.1, from coordinate 107,733 downwards.
CAGAAAACAAACACCTACAATGAACTGTTTCATCAATTATTTAAAACTTAAGATTCAAATTGAAAAAGAAATAGCCCTCCACAATGATACACTTCATATATTTGAACATAAATGGAAACACTTTAAACTTTCATAACAAGTCCAGTTCGCTTTCCACACACTTTATGTAACTCATCTGTTTTTCATAAATATTCTGTT